>VZSF01006448.1:144769-339381 GCA_013398295.1 Chionis minor
AAAAAAAAAAAAAAAGAAAAATAATTTGGAATTTTTTAATGGACGAAGTAAAGAACAGAATACTTTGGTTTGTGCCATTTTTCTCACCACCAGCAAGAAACAATGTATTTTCTGTACTATTTTGTTTAACGGGTGTCTCAAGTTTGATGTACCTCTGTTTAATGGAGTTGGTGGCAAAGTCTTGAAGGGAAAAATGTTTGCTTACAACTGTCAGTCAGTCTTTGTGTATGTTTAGAGAGGGGGAAAAAAAGCATCCTTTCTGTCCAGAAGCTCTTGTTACTTTTCCCAATTTCTCTGTATGTTGTCAGAATGCAATCAGCATTGTTATTTACTTGGAAGTACACAAGTTTGAAGAGGCGAAGAAAAAAGAAAGATATTGCTCTTCAACCCTTCATCTGTCCCTGTTAAAATCACCAAAAGGTGAGGACAAATTACCTTTTTTTGTTCTGTCTACTTTCCAGAAGCCCTGACAACAATAGAGATGGTTGTTTCTGTCCTCAGAGATTGCAGCGGTAGAGAAGTACTTCTGTATGGTTGCTCCAGCTATTGGTTTGTACTTTTCATTTATGTCATCTTAAATGAAAACCGAGTTTTCGGCAGAGCAGGCGTTCTTTTGCGTTAATTGAGCTCTGATGATGCCAGAATTTTGTAGACAGAATTGTGAAGACATCCGAGTGTACACAAATCTGCTTTTTACTTGCTACATAGCACTGATGCGGTGCTGTGGATAGATCGTTGGAGAGACTAGATAGAGACAAGTGCTGCTTGTGCCTCCCTGCTGTCTACATATGCACTCAGAAAAAGGCCCTTTTTTTCGCCTCTCACCAGATGAGATACTGCCCACCTGCCTTTCTCACAGGGCAGCACTGCACGCCTAAATGTAGTGGACAATTCCAAAGAACACTCAGTTGTCAGTTGTGTTTGCAGCAGGCCGTTGACATAGCTTTGAAATGCTGTGATCATGTGGTTGATTTTTAAGCTGCCCAGGGTAACCATTTATTTTCCCCTCTTCCTTCCTTTTTTTTTGGGGGGTGCGTGTCTGTGTGTGTGGCTGGTTGGTTTGTTTTGGGGTGTTTTTTTTGCAGAAGGTTTTTGTTACCTGAAGAAAATTGGTTGTAGCAGGACTTCTACCATCCCAGAGTACCAGAAGAAGGAAGAGAGGTGAATGAGCAGAACACACCAGAATGGTAAGGAAGACCATTCTAACTAAACAAGTGTGATCAGTGCACACTACAGTAGCATATACTTTAGAAATAAAGGCACTGCCCTTGCAATTTTTGAAGTCTTAAAGGTCTAGCAGTACTACGTACCATGTCACCAAGTTTAAAGGTGCTTCCAGAGGAGGGTGCTGTGTGTTTCTCTGGACCATCATCAGTTGCAAGCAGAGACTTATTAGGAGGCTTAGCGCATTTAGAGGTGACGTTAAACACTATACAGCTTCACACTCCAGTTGTTCTCGTGGAAGGTACTGGGGAGAGGGGAGTGTAGATGTACTCCTGCAGTCCAGTTACTTATCTGTTTGCTGTAAACTATTTGAAAATATCTGTTTAAATAATCCACTGGAAAAATAGACTCAACTTTCATTTTTTTAGTCTTGAATGTCACCCTAAGAATCTTCAGAAATTGTGACTGCAAATGAGGTCTGAGATGTTAAATTTAACTAATTTAATGCAGATGATATACACACAAATAGTTGAGGAATGCTGTTTTGTTTTTAAAGGAAAGTACTATATTCTTTCAAGCTGCTAGGTAAAGACTGTATCTACTTTATGTATTTTCCCCCCTTTGCCTCAGTCCACTGAATGGTGTCTTGTTTTCCTTTTTTTCTTTTTGTTTTTCTTTGTGTGTGTGTGTGTGTGTGTGTAATGTCACTACTAATAGCACTAGTAGTAAAGAGTCTTCACCTCACTTCACGAGACAGGTAGAAAGCATCTATTTATTGAATCATAAGAAAGGGAACGTCCTTGAGACATTTGCCATTTGTCTATACAAATCATAACTCTTACACTGTTCAGTTACAATTTTTAATAATGGAAATGGTATGGAGAAGCAATCAACATCAAATGCAGCCCACAGGAAATGACAGATTCCAAAGGTTTATTTTTCTTTCCTATCCAATCCAACATCAAACACTCACTTTCATTTTACTTGCTAAAAAGGAGAAAGAAAAAAAAGATACATAAAATTAATAAAATGCACATGAAAACCAACAGAAATGGGAAACGGGGGAAAATAACATGCGTTTGGATATGTCCAAAAGGTCTCGCCTGTGATAGGCAATCCCCATGACTGCTTTGAGAGTGGACTGATGCTGTCCTAATAAACTGAAACAAGAATAGATATTCTTTTTAAATGTCATTGTCTAGCTTTCACAACAATTTACTTACTTACATATTTTTTTGTTTAGTTGGTTCATTTAGACCTAGCTTTAAGGAGCACGTCTATTGCCTGGAGCCTTAGGACTAAATATTGCCACGTTAAAAGAGCTTTTACATTATGGTTTTACATTTTGTGTGGATTGTATGACTGTACTGTGTGAGGCCCTTGGACAGTACGTTCAACAGTCGTGATTCAGCAATCTCTGAATGACTACGTACACAAATGTAATCTCTGACATGACCACGAGGTGAGAGTTAGCAAGTTGAATTTAAGGTTTAATGGTGGCTTCACTTGAGTTCACCACTAGTTCTGCATTTTTATTTTTCCATCCTTTTGACTTGTGCATGTAAAGGCCAGCAGCTGGAGCTTATAACTCTTATTTGTAGCAATGAGGATAATAATGCTATTGAGTTGAGTGCACAGGAAAAGGGGGGATACCATGAAGGAATCATTACACTCCCATTTATCTCAACCGCTGCTGGCCAAGGTTAATCCAACTGTAGCTGAATCAAAGCTTTCCTTTTATGTGTAAGGCAGTTTTAATGAAGTATTTTGCTTAGTAATTATTGTAAATCCAACCATTTGAAGGCCCCAGTGGCTCACTGGCCTCTGTACTTGGGGTTGAATTTCACCCACAAGGGAAGAATAAGTTGCTTTGAACACTTCCTTACTTAAACTTTGATTATTTTTTCCCCAGTCTTTTACAGAATATCATATAGAAATTTTCAATAGCATTAAAAAAAAAAAAAGAAAAGAGTTTAAAGAAGCAGGCAATAATTAGGATGTTGCTTTTCTGAAAACCCTAAGGTTAGCAGTCCCATGCACCTTGTGGAAACCTTAGGAGATGTGACCCAATGAAGTTAAGTGTGTGTACATATGTAATATGTGTATGTTTGTATATATATGGGTTTTTTTAAAGTCTAGCTCTGAAGCCCACATAAAACATTTTGATCAAACATCTGTCTTGCTCCAGGCTGCTAAAGAATGGGGATTATTTAGCCCGTGATCTCCTGGTTTATACAGGTAAGACTGCAGAATAATGGGCAGCGTGATGTGGGCATGCTCCACGCTTGACAAGAAAATTTCCATGCTGGTATAGCCAAATCGACGAATCACAGAACTGCTTATCACCTCCTCTAATTAAACTAGTGCGACTTCCGCACGGGAGGCTGGCTGAATTTAAACTTTCCCCCTTAATCTTTGTGCTTGGTGTTTTGACTGATTGATTGCTTTCTAGGAATAGGAAACACTATCCACAAGGGCTTAGCTAACAGACTGATGCAGTTGGGGCTTTTGACTCGGAATTTGATGAAGAAATGGCTTTAGTAGTTTGAGGTGTTACTTATGTCTGCTGTCCTCTCTCCCTGCAGCACAGGCAGACCAGAGTATGCGCCTGTGAAGTGGCAACTTCAAGTCAGGACTGGAGACACGAGCAAAGGGGCTTGCACTAGCTGAAGCTGACATGATGGCTTGAGGGAGCTGGGGCTCAGACAGGCCTTCGGCTTTGTTCCTTTATGAGAAATGAGCTTTAGGCAGCTGGGGTGACAGTCCTTTCAGCTGCCACAACAGCAGGTTCCTGTGCTTGCCCATCAGGCTGTATTTTGGCTTATGAACCTGCAGGAGGATTTGGGTTGGATTCTGGCTGAATCGTCATCTCCTAGTTTCTAAATAGCGCGTAGATACGGAGGAGCTCCTGGAGTGGTAATACAAACCTGCAGTGCCCTGCCCTTGGTCTCGATGGGCAGCGTGAATGCCGAGATCGCGCACACGACGCACACAGATGAGAAGAGACACAGGGCCCCGATGAAAGATGCACTCATGAGAACCTGCAGGCGAAAGAACCGTTCAAACACCAGCTCGGTGGTACAGGGGACCGGCAGTTAATTAGGAATTAAAGAACAGACAAAGGGTCACGAACACCTGAGAGGCTCAACAACAGAAAAACAACATCTTGTGAATCTAAGAACTTTCAGAAAGTGGCAAATACTAGCAAGCTAAGCTCTGGGAGGAGATTTTAGCAGATCTGCATTAGGCAAGGACCACATAATTACTATGTAGAAACATAATTTTCTCAGTAGTGCCCAGTGATAGGACAAGAGGTAATGGGCAGAAAGTTGAACATAGGGAGTTCCATCTGAACATGAGGAGGAACTTCTTTACTTTGAGGGTGGCAGAGCACTGGCACAGGCTGCCCAGAGAGGTGGTGGAGCCTCTGACTCTGGAGACATTCAAAACCCGCCTGGACACCATCCTGTGTAACCTGCTGTAGGGGAACCTGCCCTGGCAGAGGGGTTGGACCAGATAATCTCCAGAAGTCCCCTTCAAACCCCAGTGATTCTGTGATCAGGTAAAGAACTAGGGAGATTGGGAGGGGGGGGAATTATATAATATTTTTTTTTGGTGGTTTTTTTTTTTTCCGCCTGTTTGTTGTGAACTTCGGGGACATTTCTCTATATATTTGATAGCAATGATTGGCACAATGCTTACCAACATTCTCAAGCGTACTCTTACTTGTGATATAAATGGGGCCACCATAGCTCCAACACGGCACAATGACCCACTTGTTCCCATCCCCAGGGCTCGCATTGTGGTGGGATAAACCTAAAACAGGCCAGAAAGATTAGTGTAACAACAATCTGTGATACGTGTCCTTATTGTTCCTTTTTTTAAAGATTTTTTTTCTTCAGAGAGACCCCTTACATTATCAAGGGCATCTAGTGGGGTAAGATATGAAAAGAAATAAAGGCTCCTTTGGGTCTTGTTTGTGCCATTACAAATCTGCCATTTTTGGCCCCAAGTAAAGTTTTAGGGCAAATCAACCAAAGCAGGATGTGACCCTCCTGCTGTTTGCTCCCTTACACACCTCCCCTCCCCCTTTCTCCCAGCTGTGCTGGGTAGCTCACATCAAAGTCACAGAGGATATGCTGGGTGCTAAAGGAAGAAGTCAATTTATACTGTCAAGCCCTTTATCTGGAAAGCAGGAAGAAAGGATATTGTCTGCAGCCTTCAAAGCTGCCTGTTTATTTGTATCAACTGCACTTTTGTTTAGACGGAGGGAAAAGAAAAACAGATCCCCATAAGAAACCTCCAGGCTTAGAAGAATGTGCTTTGTGTATTTTCTTTTTCACATCTCCCAAACACCTGTGCTAATAAAACACTTGAGCATGTGTTTTGTTTAACTTTAGTTAAGTCCTGTTAATATCAATAGCTTTTAGCAAACGTAATCATGTAAGCCTTTGTTTAAATTCTCTGCTGTGTCAAGCCAATGGAGGTAAGGTAATTCAACAGGAGTCCAGGCATGTGGTCAGAAAGAGGATTCCCAATTTTGGGTTTGATGGTTGATTAAATTGTGAGTAGTATTGGTTTATGATATGGCTGTTGTAGCAATGGTGTTTACATCAACAGCATCCAATTCAGAAGTATTAAAATTTATTCAAGCCTGGTGCATGCTTAAATGCTGTAGTGTACTATTAGAAGAAGCATCAGGCCAGCACAGGAAGCTACTTCTGTTTGCTTTTTATAGCTTTACTCAGCCTGCAAAGCAATACATTTAACTCCACACAACTGTTTAAAAGAGAACAAAAAACCCCCCAGAATGCATACTTAACCCACAAAACTCATGGCTCCAAAATTGTCTGAAGCTCTCGGATTAAAAGTATTTGCGGACAGAACACAGCAATTTCCATTAGTGAAAAAAATCATATGTATAACCTCAAATACTAGCTCATACTACTACATTAGTCCCTTAAGTGCTGGAAAAGGTTCCTTTCAGTGACAGCCTATTTTCTAACTTTATAGAGGTTGAGGAGGGGAAAGATTGTGGTTTTTGGGAGATGGTGGTACACAATGTCCTCAAATGTAGTGTTTTGTAGTAGCTGACCCACAGGTGCCTTAGCAGTAGTCCTCTTCCACCTGCTTTTGTCATCTCCAACCAGTTTTCTGATTCCTTCCCTGATTTGGATATGAAAATAGCAGGGCCAGGGAGCCAGAGATACTTAGTTCAAGGAACGTGTAACTAGTCACAGCAGCATTCCTGGGTATAGGCAAATGGTCTTTCGTGCCCCAGAGCAGCTTGATGTACTTTCAGGAGGACCCACCTCTGCTGTGTAAATGTAGATGGTGTTGAAGTTTGCTGAAACCAAGGCACGCAGCATGAAGAGGAACCCAATCATGCCTGCGCTAGAGAGAAAAGCGTGTGGAGCAAAGAGTTAGTACCACTGAAAGGTGATCAGCAGAGGTGCAACACAATATAGGCACTGTGCTAAGGCTTTTACCAGCTTAATATAAGGGAAAGCCTAAGGAAAAGTTGATTGCTGACAAGTATAATCTTTCTTTAGGCATGTTTGATAATTGGGGTGGAGCAGGCCGAGGAAGAGACATCTGCTGCTGCAGCTTTCCTGGGAAGTGTAGGGAACCAGAGAGGTTTCTCATGTGTACAAGAGTTACTGACCTGTTGGATGAGCGACCTGAGAATACCACGGGTGCTGCCCTCTGCCCACAGCACTGCACACAAACACTTCCCTCCCCGCCAACAATGCCCATATGCTGAGCGAGACTACCTCGAGGTGCAGATGTTGAGGAGAAGAAAGAATAGCGCTGTACATCCCATGGTGATACACAGGCTCAGGCGTCTTCCGAGGAAGTTGATGCCGAGAATGTTCAAAGGATTTACTGGAGACAGAAAGGAAAACCGTAAAACGTTAGATGACCTAACTGCAACGACTGTCTGTCTTGATAGCCCTTACACAGTGTACTTCAAGGATACCTCTCTGCATCCCCAGCACCTACCAAATGCTCCCTCTAATTCCCTCCCTGTATTTAAACCCTATAGTTTGCCCTCCATGCCCCTTTTTCGTTTGTCCTTCCCCTCAGAGGATGGAGCCTGTCCTTCTCTGAAACTGCCCTGCTGTCATGCGGCAGGACACCACCGCCTGTCCTGAGCCATGCAAGGTGGGTGAGCACCACAGGCCTGGGTGGTTTCACTCCCTCCAGCAACAGCCCAGATGAACAGTGGGATCCAGAGTGTGCCCTGTTGAGTCCCCTCCATGAGCCGGGAGCCAAGCTGGTCCCAGCCCAGGATCCAGCATGTGGTTGCCCTGTAACTTGCCCGTTGAGACATGAACCAGGGAAAACATTCACCTCCCAGGAGTGTTCCAATACTAGACCCACACCTTGAGTGACAAGGTCTCTCAAGGGTGCCATGTGGGTGCATTTGAGCTATCCTGCCACATGCCAGCGCTCCCTGGCAGGCTGCACCAGACAACATTTTGGTTTGCTGTGGATTCCCTGGGCGCTTAGCTGTCCTTTACTGTAGCGCCCAGCGCAGGACCTGCTCTTGAGGCCACCGTCTCATGGAAAGTAGGGCACTTGTGTGCTGCATTCTGTTATATCAATGCGACTATTTGCAAGCCTTGCTTATTTATGACTTTCCAAAACTACGTGTCTGCGAATTTGGGAAGCCAGGCTCAGTTCTGGTAGGTTAGGAGCAATTTCCCCTGGAATCCAACCAAGGTTGTCAGTACGTACTAGCTGCAAAGGAGGTCTTTGGCTCTGCTGTTGGAAGGACCCATGCTGTCATCTGAAGCTGAATTATTCATCTGGGGAGCAATGCCCTTCCTCGCCCCTTGCCACCAGCGCATGGCCTGTGCCCCAGACGTTCGTTTGAAGAGCCTGTGCCTGGCACTTGCCAGCAACGCTGAGGACATTTTGAACTCTGGCACGTCACCAAGTGCACGCACAGCTAAAAGCTTTTCAGCGAGTATTGGCTGGCTGTAAGAAGGGAATGGCAGGGTGGGAAGCAGAGGGGAAGGGAGAAGAGGTTACGTGCGATCTCGCCAACTGTGCTGATGATCATGGTCTGGTAGGCAGCGGGTCCGAACAAGTGGCAATGGCAGGGGCTGCGGCTCTCCTCGGAGTCGTCGCCAGGGTCCTGCACTGCTGGGGCCGCGGAGCCACAGACGAGATCCCGCTCCAGTAACTCAGCGCTGGCCAGGATAACACCATAATAAGCAAAAGCTATGCCAAGCCTGGGGGAGAAAGCTGTAGTTAGCGGTGGCAACAATGGGGCAGGTGAGGAAACTGAAATGCAGCAGGTTTTGGGTGCCCTGGGACCTCCACTGTGCACACCAGCTCTCCGTGACAGACCCCCTTAGCCTGAGGCCAGCAGTGACTCGGGCACCCACCAGGTCCCTGGTGACCCCACACACGGCACGCCACTATCACCTATGTCCCTGCACTTTTCTTCCTCAGAGGAACCCACCCCAGCTCATAGCACGTCTTTTTGCTTGTCCCTTAGTGCTGTATCTTCCTCTGCAGCAGGCGACCTGCCAGGGAGAGCGTGCCCCTTTGGTCCCTTTCCTCACGCAGGGCTGTAAGCGGAGACCGTTCCAAACCATCCCTGCCCGGGGAGGCCCTGACCAGGGAGTTTCAACATCAGGCCCCGGTGCTTGCAGCTCACATGAAGCAACAGCTCAGGTTTTGATTTGTTTTGTTTTGTTTTGTTTTGTTTTTTCAGTCCTTATCCTTTCTACCCAGGGATTTTCAAAAGGAGTTGTCATGAACTGGCTGGAGAGGATCACATTGCACCCTGGCTGGCTGTCAAGAACACCGCATTGGTGATGGCAGTTTGGCTGTGTCATTATCAAGTAATTCAGCATACGCCTAATCACAGGCAAGCCAAGAAGTAATTTTCACTTTTTTATACCCCCTCCTCCCCCTCCCCCCCCCAGCAGTTTCAGAAACAAGCAGCAAAATTTGGGCTAGGAAAGGAGCTGCCTGGGGAGGTGCAGGATGCTGAGGGCACTGGGGTGCGGGAATGTAAACCCGAGAACACTCCAGCGACTCCTGGGGGGACTAGGAGAGAAAGGAGGATTTAAAAAAAAAAAACACAAACAAAAAACAACAACCAAAAAGAAAGCTATTTCATAACAGTCATACAAGTTGAGGGGGAAAAAACCATAAAAAATTCAAGGCCTGACTTAGCAACATTTTGGGTCAATGAGTTCCCACAGACGCATTATTTATACATTTCCATTCCAGACAGCAAAGTCAATGAAACATGTAATCCCCTTGCATACAGCTACCGGGAACGTTGTATATGAAACCTGTCTCTCCAATCTTTGTTTTCCCCGGCCAGTGGGACTGGTAACGGTTAATGAGTTTCTGCTGGAGCCCTGTTTCCCTGAGAGATTGGCTGGCCTGCAAAGGTGGTGCCTTTGTCCTCCTCTTGGGAAGAACAAGTTTACACCAAGAAGGGTTTACACCAAGAAGGGCAGGCGCATGGCTGGGGCACGCTGCCGGCAGGCGTGGGCTGTCCCCTGTGGCTCTCGCCTGGCTCCCACCCCAGCTCCCCTGAGCCGCCCTGTCCTGAGGAAGGGTTCATGGTGCCCTGCACCATCCTGGATGTCCAGCCTTCTTCTGCCTTTGTGAACACCAACCAACACAGGCTGTCTGAGATCAGGACAAGCCTATGGTAGCCCATGCCCATATGTTCCCCCTCCAGCTGCCAAGGATCTGCAGCCGCTTCCTGAGGCAGAAGTGGTGCCTTGTAATGGCAGAGCCACTGGGAGGCTACTGCTCCCTGCACACATTCAACTGTGAGACTGAGCTGGTAAGTAAGAGAAGAAAAAAGATAATTTGTTTTTTTTTTTACCATATGATCCATATCTGCAACGTGGTTCTGAGGTATTTGGGGTGCATGAGGTCCTTGAATCTTCCTCTCCTTTCCTGCAAAGCATTGGATAGAAATAGTTTTTCAAAAGGCAACTTTTATACAAGGGCAAGCGTGCTGCCGCAGCAGCTGGCAACACAGGCACCCCCCCTGCCCTCACCCCGGGCTGCCGATGGCACAGACAGACTGACAGATGGTGCAATGCAGCACCCCATCAGCCCTCCAGGGAGGAGAGCCCCTCTTCCCAACGGATGCATCTTCCTGGAGGGCGCACAGCAAAGGATGGAGGGGAGGAGAAGAGAACATCCTGAGCACTCCTGGCCCCTACAGGACCCCCCCAGAGTTGTGCAGTCTGGCCCCGGCATGACCGTCCCAGTGCCAGAGGGGTACATGGTTGCTGCTGCGGGGCCAGCACTGCTGGGGCTGCTGGCAGCTCCCATTTCCCCACGTGCTGGGCAGAGGGGCCCAGCATCTGTGGCTCTGCCTGCGGAGCGAGTTTGTGGCCACGTATGTCTTGCTGGGAGGCCTGAAATGCCAGCGAGCAGAGAGACAAGCAGGCAGTGGGGGCACTGCCAGCGCCGCTGATGCCCAAGAGCCAGCAGCTGCCCCAGCATCCCACCAGCGAGGAGAGGCCAGTTCACAGGGATGGTTTGGGTGGCCTTTATTTTTATCTTCCTCATCATTGGTTAAGCCTGAGAGGGTGCTCAGCTAACAAAAACCCTTCCCACAGCCAATGTGGGTCCATTACATAAATTCAATTAAACTACAGGGAAGCTCTAATCCTAATTAATTCCAATACAATAGCACCATCTTGCATGAATTGCTAAGGACAATGCTTGGTGCCTGTGGGATTGAATAAACAGCAAAGAGGTCCAGGAAAGGGACTTAAAAGAGCTGGAAAATAGTTTTGAGGCTCTGGACAATAGTTTTGTCCAATCTTCTTCTCTTGGGGGTCAAAGGAGCCACCTGAATAAGTCCTCCCACCCTGCAGTCAGCAGGGCCTGGAGTGGGATAAGGGGGAGTAGCCGGGTTTGGGGGGGCTGGCCCCCAGCTCCTTTCCTGCCCCTCCTGCAACACCCACATGTGGTTTTGGGCATTTTGGTCCAGGAGTGTCCAACTCCTGAGCTGCTCAGCTATTTACAGGTGCAAATGGTGGTGGCGCTGAAATGGCCTCTCCTGCTTTGACCCTCTTAGGCTGATCCGTGGCTGTAAGCTCAGGGACCTGGGGTGCTGGGAGCCAGCAGACAAGGCTGGCCAGAGGCTGGGAGAAGCCTCTGGGGGTCGTGGGGTGACCTCATGGCCGGGACCCTTGCAGTCTGACTGGCCACAGCACTGAGAGGGACCCCAAGGGACAGATCCCAGGTCTCACGGCACAGGGGACACCCTAGGGGGATGGATGGACAACAAGGAACTCCCTCCTTTTTCAGGACCCCTTTCTGTGGTAAAGGAAGCAAATATTTTCTCATCATGATATTTTTCTGAACAAACACACAAAAATGTGAAAAAAAAGCAGAAAACTCAATTCCATTTTGAGGGAAAAATGACATCTTCATCATCACATTCAATAGCTGTTTGGAAAGAAACCAGGAGAGGAGGGGGAGAGAGGCAGAGCGAGGCATGTTTGGGAATCCTGTTCCCTCCCCAAAGCCCTGGTGCCGGCAGCCCTGCCGGGGACAGAGGGGCCAGGCAGCGCCGCGGGCTCAGCTTACCTTGGTGGGCTCCCTCAGCACCCCCTCGGGCATCACCACCCCGTTCATCTTGGCTATCCTCTGCAGCGTGGCCACGGCGGCCGCCACATTTCCCGTGGAGACGTTGTACCGCGCCGACTCCGGGATGAACTGAAAGCACAGTGGCATCAGAAAACCTTTCTGCACCTTCCCTATCCACCCAACCCTACTCACAGCTCCCTGTCGTGCCCGGAAGCCCGCCCAGGTTGGCACAGGGCACTGCCTGAGAGGGAGCAGCCTTTTGCCTGTCCTCTCCCTCAGCCATGCCCCAGGCCTCCCCTACGTGTCCCAGCTCCCTGTACCCCATGCTGGGGGGCTCCCCCTGCCCTACAAACCCGTTTCTTGGTCCAGCTCCCAGGGGTCTGCTACTGAGCCGTCTGTGGAAAGCGCTCGTGAGGAGTGGAAGCCAGAGACACAGGTTTAATAAAAAGCACCCTTATTTGAAATTCTAAAATAGGATGCAGCTCGTGTCACTTATTTAAACAACAGTCTTGGAAGACTCAACATGGCCATTAAAAAACAGGAAGACATGAATGAAATTTAGGAACAAACTCATTAGTCACTAGCATTTGCACTGTTCACCCACACCTGGTGGCTCTTTCCAAAATACAATTACCTTTTCATTAAATGATGACTATTAAATTATAAACAACTACACGTGTATCACTGAAATATGAATTAAAGACTCCTCTTTTAAAGGTACGTATGCTGGCTGTGTCTTTTTTTTCTTATGGACTGAAAACTTCTGCTACACATTTTTTTTCTGGCAAAAAAAATCAGGGAAAACAAACGTCAAAGTTAAACGAGTGGACATTGACAACGACCTTGCATTTGACCACCCAGGATTGACAACGACTTTGCATTTGGTCACCCAGGTAGCCCCCCAGACAGACTTGTGCAGTCATTCAGCTGCAGGAAGGGATTTTACATCTGCATGACTTGCACCAGCCACAGCTTAGCACTGTAGTGCCCGGGAGCACTGCAAGTAGGGAGTTTTCACATCAATCCCGACAAATAAGATGGTTCTCATGTCCGAGGCGGATATTTCTGAAGCATGAGCAAACCTGGGGAAACCGTGGTTGACCCTGACATCCATTTGCTCTGTGAACACTTTCCTGAGGCTTCTTTCCTCAAACCTAGAAAAAGTAAAGATGGAAGAGGGTGTGCTGTGGCCAGCACTAGACTGAAGATATTACTTGGGATTTTTTGCACATCCTCTCTAGCCTGCCTTCCTCTCGATGCCCGGCCCATCACCATGGTCCTTTTATACCTCTGGCAGCATAGACACTGGAGCCTTAGGTGCTGGAGGGCTGCAGCAGGGCAGCCAAGCCAGACTTTGCAAAGCAAGGCAAAGCCAAGCCATATCCCACAGGGTGACATCTCCTCAACAGATGGTCTGCAGGCCCTCCCAGGCCACCGTGACCTTCCCAAGCCCCCTGGTTGAGCGGGCTATGGTGGTGAAAGGAGGAGGACACAAGGATAGCCCCAGGCTTGCAGCGTGTGGAGGGCAATGCCTGTTGGTGTCTGGGGAAACACCAGGCTGGTGGTGATATGGCAGGGAGAGGAGCTCTTCCTACCTTGAATACCAGGATGAGAAGGATGCCAGGGATGGAGGCGATTCTGATCAGCCACCGCCAGCCAATTGTTGGGTTCACCACTGATGCCAGGCCAATGATTAACAAGGATCCTGTCAACCAAAACACCTTTACAAGGGAAAGGAAGGGGTTAAAACATGAACACACGGCAAAGATTTGTCTGTTTTCTTCCCTTGTGGTCTGGTTCCACAGATAGGTGAGGATCTGTGCTGGGGAGCACTCTGGTTCAAAGTGAACCATCCTGCAGCTGTCTGAGAAGCTGAGCTTGGGTTGAAGGAAAGGGAAAGACAGATGAGGATTTTGGGAGGGACAGCTAAAGATAGTCTTAATTAGTTCCAGATGTAAACAGATAACTAGCTGTGGCTACCATTGTACTTAAAGCCACTTCTTTTGTCCTTCCAGTTGCTTCTTGGCCAATGCTTATGCCCCTGAATTTTCCTCTTGTCTGAATATCTGCTGGGAAGCAGCAGGTTTACAAGCACTAAAGGCCAGATTTCCACGGCTGGAAGTTGGTGGGTCTCTACTGGACTCAATGCCAAGTTATACCAACAGATAACCTGGCTCCGGATCTACAAGTACATTCCTCCCCAGAGTTCACTTGTTGCCATGAGGAGACTCATCCCTTTCCAGGGGACCACCCAAGGGAGCTCAGCCAGCACAAAGCACAAACAAGTACATAAAAGCCACAGCAAGTTTGTGAGTAATCTGTGGGCAGAAATAACAAATTTCTCAGGAGAATTACAAGAGTGTTCTTTTTTATGAACTTTTGTGTTTCTGATGACACTTTGGTAATGAAGCCCTGGGATCAAACAGGCAGTAATGAAAAGCAAATTATCCCTGCCACCGAGACCATATACAAACACTTTTGGTTCAATAGTCAGATGAATCTGTGTGCTCGTTGAGGCCTTCACAGATCATTTGCACATGCAGCAAGTGCCCACTACAGAAATCTGGAGTAAGCAACAATTCCAGTCACACTTGCTGTGGTCTTTGCCCAGCAAGCAGTTGCAATCTTCCCGGCACATCTCAGGACTAATTTCGGGCTATCTCTCCTAGCCCTGTCCCATTCAGCAGGGACAGGGAGAGGTGCAGATTAGGACCTCATCTGGGAATCACCTTACTAATAAATTGTTATTAAACGAGTCCAAAGAGAGGAGGGATGAGCCCAGGCGCAGAGGGGGATGGTGGTACCACTAGTCCCAAGGCTTGACGGAAAGCCCATCGGCGCTGGCCCCATTAGAGCAGCCAACATCATTATCGATGGGGAAACCAAGAGGCTGGCTATCAGCTGTCACTGAAAGTCCCCATGCAATATTTGGACCGTCTAATTATTTGAGAAGAAATTGCCTCTTTTCTGCAGACACCTGCCTTCGTACATCTTTAATAACGCAGATGCCACACTCCAGGGTGCAGGAGGCAGCAGGCATTCACTTGGACCAAGACCAGTGTGAATACTCTGGGAGAAAGGCTGATGTTCTGGAGACCTGGCTTCCAAACAGCAGTGGGACAAATCTCCTGGGACTTGGGGCTAGAAGAAACTGTAAGGTGCTCAGTCTTACCTGAGATAAGGGCAACATGTATCCTCGGTATTTGGTGGGCAAAAATTCCGTTTTTATGATAAGCCTAGCAAAAAAGGGGAAAAAGTGCAGAAATACAACAAGAAAGAGAGTTTCTATATTAATCAAGTAGCAGTTCAGGTCAGCTCGGTCAGTGCCAGATATCGCTGCCTGTAGACAGAGTGCCATCACTCTTCCACCACTGGGCACCCAGAGACAGGGTAATTCCTGCTCAATATGCCTTTCACTCGGGCAGGCACCAAATTCCACGTAAGGGAGATGCATGGCATGAATCCCCTCCAGGCCACGGCTATAGGATACAGGCAAACAAACACTGCAGTCTGTGCACCAGGAAACCTAGAGGAAAGTCCTGTAGGGTGATTCAGTTGTCAGCACAGGTTCAGAGCATGTTCCCATAAGTGGACAATTTTTAGTGAAGCTTTTTTTCATTAAATAAAGAGAACAGTCTGTTCCACTTCTTATCAAATGGTTGGAGAGCCCTTGGGGGAGACCCTTGTGATTCCTTGGCTGGAAAGAGAGAGGGGTGGGGAGAGACCCACATTGGCTCCTCTGTCTCGGCTGTTGAAGTGTTTTATAAAATGTGCAATTTCCCTCCATCCTCATTAGGTTGATGAGTAGCCTCTGTGGTGAGAGAACAGGGGGCCTCCTGTGAGGGAGGCAGCCCCCGGAGCTCGGCAGCTGTGCAACCCAGGTACATGGTGCCTTCTCCTCCCAAAAGCACCCGTCTCCCTCCTGTCCTTCACTTTGGCAAAGGGCTCTTAGGACAAAGCAATGGGTTTTGGGCTTTCCTGTGTGGGGAGCAACCAGGCTTCAAGGAACCGTGGAAGATGCTGAAATATTGCATTTGGTTTCCTGGGAGAGTCGAAAGAAATAATTTATTTTGCCAGGCTCCTAGTGAAGTGGTTGTTAATATTGTGAATTTCTCCTCTCCCCCTCCACGTCCCCCTTTCTGCTCCAACAAGGCAAAAAGTTTCATTTAAGTGGGTACATTTTACATCAGTTCAAGAAGAATTTGCTACTTAAGCAGAATGGTTTTGACTTTTTTACGAGGAAGCAGCCTTTGCTCATCTGTTACCTGTCTAATTGTTTTTATAATATATGTGTTTAATAATCCCTCTGTCACTGGTTTAATGTAAACCAGCTGCCCCCTCTATTGCTGGGCTTGGGAGTCCTTGGGAACTGCAATTTAGGTCGATCGACTGGGATTCAGTGAAATTACAGAAAGGCAGTTTGTTTTAAGGCGATGTGGGAACTCACTCCCCTCTCCACTTCCAGCCCCCGTGGAGGGCCCCTTCCCTGCTGTCTCCTCCTGGTCTCAGCTCAGCCATGGCTTATCAGGCTCAGCGCGAAAACCGGGCGCTCCGCCAGGGTCAGCCAAAATGAGCTGAAGGCTCTATCTTGCTGCAAACCCAGGAACTTGGCCTCCTCGGGTCCCTGGGTGCCTCCGCTAACCTCCTCATGAAGGTTGGCTTGCCACCGCCCGTGCCACAAGGAGTGGAGCATGACCTTACCCTTGTGCGTGGCCCGACACACCACCTCCTACCATGGCCCGCAGGAACACGAACCAGATGTAGGATGGGGCAAACGAGGTCAGCAGGGAGAAATAGGCTGCCCAGAGGAATGAGAGCAGCAGAATCTGCAAAAGGGGCAAAATCAGGGTCATCAAACCACAGGCTCAGCCAAGTGCGTGTCTTCCACAGGGCTCAGGAAAAGGACATACAACACCTGGTGCTTACTCACCTTCCAGCGACCATACCTGTCTGCCAGGAGCCCAAGCACTATGCTGAAGACCATGTAGCCAAAAAACACCATCTAAGGGGAAGTGGAACACAGCTGTGGAGGGCCCGTTCCGGGCAGCACCAGGCAACTCTGCTCTTTGAACTGTGGGTGAATTGAACACTTTCCAAGCAGTAGGATGAACTGCGGTGCCCAGAACCATAAGCGAGGTGGCTTTCAGAGGTTGACTTCATCCATGTAGACACTCACTGCTTCAACCCTCAAAGCTGAGGGCTGGATCACAAGGACTTAAAAATAAGAGTATGGAAGTGGGGGCTTGTTTTGGCATTGTAGCTCTGGATACGAATATGTGCTCAAGTTAGTTTGCTTTCTAGTTTTCTACAGTTGTGGTACTTCTCTTGTACCTGATAGGACACCCTGGGAATTTATTTGGTCCACTGGGAAATGTACTTTACAAAGCCTGTGGTGGTTCCCTGGACAATCCCCATGTAATGTTTGACCTGCATGTGGGGAATGCAAGTTACTCACCGTTGTCACTAAAGCCACCTGCCAGTCTTGAAGCTGCCACTCGCATCGGATGAGAGGGGACACAACAGCTATTAGCATGATCTCCATGGCTTCAGCCACCTTGGGGAACGAGTGTACACATTAGCAAGAAGGGAAGCCACAAGCAGCCCACAGGGGAATGTCCCTCAGCCCTACCAAGCTTGGAGCCATGGCAGTCCCACCACATCAAAAAAACCCTGTGAAGCCATGGTGCCTCCACGGTGGTCTGAGCCCTGTGCCTGTTCTGGAAGGTGTGAGCACTTGGAAACAAGGAGAGGAGGGGAGAAGGGTGCAGCTAGAATGCAAGTATCTAGGTACACTGTGCATCTAGGAAGGTGGGAAAGACGCATCCTTTGCAGACGAGACTCTTACCCAGCTGTGCTAGTGAAAGGTCTCAATTATCTCTGGAAACCAAGCTGCTTGGTTATGTACCCAGCTGTGAATTTGGGTGTCTAACACAACGATGACCTCTTTTTTTTGATTAAAAGCTTCATTGCTCCATTGGCTGTTTGCCTCAGTAGCTGGCTTCAGTTAAGAAATGAGCCTATCATTTACACATAGCTAGAGGCTTTTACACCTCAGCTGCAGTGATCCTCATGGATATGTCTGCATCGTGTCTTTATCCCAGCCTGGCCTCAGGCTTTTGCCCCAGTTCCCAGACCAGATACACCATTAACCCAAGACCCTGGCAGCTAGGAAATTTTTCAGGTAGCACAGGTAAACCCTCCTGTGCCAGACTGCACTGTTTGGTTGCCCTGGGGGATGGCTTGAAAAATGCAGTCAGGAGGCTGAACTTAACCCTCAGGCACTATTGAAGATGTACCCCATCAGTGCACCAGGGCAGGGGCCAGGCCAGGATGCTCTGGGCCAACCTGCTCAGCTTTACCCTGAAAAAGGTCTGATATCAATTTTAGCCAATATTGATCTTGGCCAAAGATGTCAACAGTGGAAATCCTGCTTGAGAAAGTACATGTGAAAAAAATGGGCTGCAATACGTGCCCATGATGCTTATGGTTGTTCTTGCACAGTAATAAGGAAAATGAGAGGAGTGATTTTTTTGGGCCAGTGTGGATGGTTACAGACACTTACCCCAGTGCTGCCCATGATCAGGAAAAGCGCAATGTGGAACCTCCCAAACCCAATGGTTTCCACAGCTTCTTCCACTGTAAATGTCTTCTGCCCTGAACACCAATGGAAAAGAAAGACAGAGACAAAAAACTACCTCAGCAGTTAAATTGTACCTCCTTTTTAAGAAATGTGAATCTTTTTCATGCATCTGTGGGACTGCACCAGGAAAAAACCTGGAAACATCTACCAGTTGTGTGCCCACTGACCAGCCCCTGGGCACTTTGGTGGCCGGGTACATCAGGGGTTACTGAAACAGCAGCCAGAGGGGAAGAGGGCAAGCTGGCCACGGAGGAAGAACAGCTCTGTATTGAGTTACCCCAGGTGCTTCAGAAACCCATGGCTGGTGCTGTGTCTGGGCAATGATCTGCTCCCTTCCCCTGCCCAAACTGCTGTGACAGTCATCCCCTCCGCACTCCTGGGGCATGAGCTCGCTCCCAGCACAGGTGGTGTGAGCTGGGGGCTGCCCCAGGTCCAAGCTCTGCAAGACAAGCACAATCAGGGATGCTGGGCTCAGTTTCATGTCCTGAGCCTTTATTCCTGACTTTTCCACCCCATTTCAGGAGCAAATGAAGCATCTGCAGACCAGGGCTGGGATGACTTTATAAACAGACCTGGCAGAAAGCTTTCAGTATATGTATAATTTGAAGCTCTTATTTAGGTAAAGTCATAGCTGCATAAATTTTTCTGTCAGGCCATTTATCTCCCAACTCAAACCCGTCAACATTACCTCTGAAATGGAACAGAACTCACTGCAGAATTTCAGGAGAATTTTTTTTTTTCAGATGCAGAACTTTTCTTTCTATGCTTTTCTATGTTTTATTTCACTTTACAATGCTTTTGAAATAGCATACATTTTTCTTTTCAAAAATAAATTATCAAAAATGAAAGAATTCTTGAATTACAGGTATAATAAAATGTTTACACGAAGTGGAGGCCTGAGAGAAAAACAAGCCAGCCAGCCATCTTTTCCCACCGCCATAGGTTGCAGCCACCAGTCTGGTAGCTGTGCTGGGAGAGGAGCAGTGTGAAACTGATACTTGTGGCTCCGTATACAGAGGTTTTAGGTAGCTGGAGTGCCAGGAGTGGGGACTGTCCCTACACTGTGGCTAAACAAGGACCCAAATTTCTAGTCTTGCCAATAGAAACCTACCTTTTGGGGGTTCTTGTGTCTCCATGGGGATTTCCTCCAAGACGATAGCATTTTCTGCCTCTTTCGGTGCAGTGGCCATCTCAGCTCCTGCTGGGGTCCACCGTCACTGTCAAGCAAGGCTGGGATTTAACTATGAAACTTCTGGACAGTCACAAAGCCATCTGAGCAATAGACCAGCAAAGCAGCATCCCACACCAGAGTGAAAACATTCAGATATGCTCAAACATGGGTTTGTTTAAGGCAGCTATTAGGACATGTCCCTTCTCATAGCGTTTTTTGTGAAAAGTACATAGAAACATCAGAAGGCAAGTTAGTTGAACTGATGGAGGTCTGACATTGCATTGCATTGCACTGCACTGGCTGTTTTTATGGAAAGTCCAGGGATTGCCTTAGGGAATACCAGAGACCCGCTGACACAAGGGTATGTGTGACTACTTCCCCAGCCTGAAGTTAAGTGAAATGCAGAAGCAGCCAAAAGATACTGCATCTCCAAGAGCCAAGGCACAACGTGACCACCAGCAGGTAGCCCCTGTTGGATGCAGAAATTGGCATCCCTTGGGAGCTGGGGTTGAGTGGGCAGCAGAGGCGCTGCACCCTGTAATTGCTCAGCCTCATGGGAGCACCCAGTGAGGCAGAACCCGTGGGTAGGAAGAGCCGTGCCCAGGAGTAAGGTGGCCCAGCCTGCTCCCCTGATCCCAGCTGCCCTGGGATGGCAGGGCTAGCGAGAGGCAAGCACTGAACTCACCTTCACCCAGCCTGCACCTTGCCAGCATGGTGCTTCCCGCTGCGAACCTGATCCTCCGCCTCACTCCCCCTGCAGCGCTAATCCCCATCCTCTCAGGTCAGCAAGAAACACAGCCACGAGTTCTGGATTGCAACAGGGGAGAGCTGGCTTCCTCTGCTGGCATTTCTGGTTTCCAGCGCTAGATCCCTTGGCCTTTCCCGGTCAGAAAAGCTCATCTTAATCCCAGGTCAGGGATTAAGCACACCACTTGCTTCAACACACAAGCTTCCCTGCTGAGTGTGTGCTTAGACACTGGGGTGGGGGGCCCAACCTGTCTTCAATTTGGTGACACCCTCTCCTTTGATTACCCCCCTTCAGGGGTGGTGGCCTTGGCCCAGGCAGCATCCATGGCCACCCAGCAGTGATCCGGGAGGCTGCAGTAACGTGAGAGCTTGAGGGAATTAATGACCGAGAGCATCTAATGAAAGATACAAAATCCCAGCTGAGGTAGAGGTCAGCATGAACATGGAAAGCACAGTACTCCCAGGCTGGATACCTTAAAAGCATTATACTGAGGTACAGTTATAAGGAGGTCATTAAGGGCTAACGGCAGATTAGTCGGTGGGATCACATATGCTGACCTTGCTGTTGCAGGTCATTACAGTCCAGCATCCAAGAGGATGTGTAAGGTCTTGCTTACAACTGTCTCTCACCAGTGTCCTCAGAGGCAGCAATGGCTGCCAGCAGCTCATGGTGCCACCAGCTGACCATGCTGGCCACCAGCTAGGGACCATTTCCAAGTGGATCTGGCTCAAGAGCAACCAAACAAGGTGCCTGGAAGAGCCTGCAAGAAGTGGTAAAGCTTTTACTGTGTGGCTGGATCGCGAAGGGTTTTGCTATAACAAAATCTGGGGACCTGTTTTTCTCCTTTTCTGTTCCTTTACGATTAGGGAACTGCAAACACGTTCTGTCCTAAGCTGTCCCATCACACTTGTGTCTGGTTAAACAGATGCTGTCCTCCAAAGCCTGTGCCAGGCACAGTCCAAGGCATTGTCAGGCCAGGCTGGGGAAAGCCCAAGACAAGGATCAAGCCCTGGGCCCTTGCCCACCCATCCTGATGCTTGGATACTCTTGCTAATTTTTGCTGAGAAACTCTGGAGCATTTCACTGGTGCTCACCTGCTCTGGGTATGTGCCACCATTCTGGGAAATGCTGCAGCTCTTCCAGAAAAGGGGAGGAAACCCTGAGCCCCGGTACTGCTGTGCAGCACCCCTGGTGAGGTTCAGGTGCTCAAGCAGAGGGTGCAGTGGCACCTCCGACACCCCACAGTAGCCAAGACACCCCCAGAAGCATCAGGATTGAGGATAACACCTATGGCAGACCCACACTGCTCTCAAATAGCAGCGGGTGAGCAGGTGGGGAGCCTGCTCTGACATCTCAAGTAACACCAGAAATCTGTGCAGGCACCTGCATTCCCCTCTCTCCAGAGTATTGGGGCAGCTGGAGCAAAACTCACTCATCCATAAGCAGACAAGAAGCCACTGTTCAGGTACATCCCTGGCAGTGTGCCCTCTGCTCTAGCATTTATGTCCAAAAGATAAAGAGTTAGATGCAACACTTCAGTAAATCTCCTAATGGTTCCTACCTAACCCACAGTTTGCTCATCCCAAATGTTTGCAGCCGCGTTTGCCCTGATGGAGCAGTTAGTGTCTATCACGTCTCTTCAGGGAGTCACAGCTTTCCCGCTATTTGTAAATCCCACTGAAAATACTAAATGCCAATTACACAAGCCAAAAGAACCTCAGTGACAAAGCTGTCGCTGGCAGGGAAAATAGTGATCCTCCATTCGAAGGGAGCAACCAAGAGCACAGTGAAACTGCTGCTGGGACCCAGCAGAAGGATGCTGGGACCCCACACCAGAGGGCTGCGAGGCAGCAAAGGGCACACAATATGCCACGCTTGCTTGTGAGACCAGCTGGGAGTTTTGTCAGTAAAGTCAGAGAGCTTCTGCGTGTGACATACGAATGATCAGATACCCCCACTGCTAAGCCAAGGCTTGATTAGATATTTTTTCTTTTTTCATCGAGTGAAGCTTTCTTACCTCTGTAGTGTCTCAGGCACGGAGGAGCAGACCTTCCCTCTTTCCTGACTGTTTCGTTACCTTCTGTTATTTTCTTTTTACAGCGTTGGCGGTGCTGTGGGTTTGGGATCCAGCTCCCGGGCTGGATCAGGTTTCCTCCTCGCCGGGCACAGGCGGGTCCTTTTCCACCTGCCTCCACCCCCCAGAAGTAGGTGCTGCAGGCGGGGTGCCCCATTGCTGACCTGTGCTGGTCCCGTGGTGCATACATGTCCTCCACAGGGGCTGCCCCACCACAGGTGGTGGTGCTTGCCCATCCCTTCTTGTGGGGACAACCCCAGGGAGATGGAGGGGCGGTGCTTGGAGACATCCCTGTTGCAACACCAGCAAGATTTTAGCAGACAGGTTTCAGGCGCAGGTCCTGCAGCACCAGTGTCCATGGAAGGCTTCTTTGCCATCCCCTGTAAAGCCACGAGCAGTGCTTGGGTGCTACAGCCACCAGCTCCCCTCTTAGGCAAGGTGAAACCAACTCAGGTGCCATCGCTATGAGAAAAAGGAAGCCTGTTCATCTGCTTCATCCTTCTGAATTTCCTGACCAAGTACCAAACTGCAGGGAGCAGTCATGGCTTAAACTGCCAAAGTTATCTTGACCTCACAGTGCAGCAAATCTCCGTGCTACAGGTTTTGTTGGCTAGTGAATCTGAGCTACAAGAGGGATGTGCTCTTGACTAGAAGTATATATGTCAGCCTTTACTACTCAAGTGTGTTGGTGTTGGTGAAGATTACCAAAAATGCTGGGATGTTTTTTGTCTCTCTCTCATGAGAATTCCCCAAATCCTTCTGTTTTGAAATACTACATTGAGCTGGCAACAATGCTGCAATAGCGTGCAATTCCCGTGCCAAATCTCATGCTTCCAAGCATCAGGAAGACATTTGCTATCAGCCAACATATGCTATTTCACAGCCTTATTTTACAGATTCTTCTTAATAATATCTAATATTCAATTGCAGCCATTATTGGCATCTGCTGAAAGAGATGCAAGATCCAGGCTGCCAGATCCATACCATTATGTTTTCATTGTAAAAAACTGAGACAGCATGTGTGCAGTCACAGGAGGGTACAGATGTTTCGGCATTCCAGCTTCCCAGCACAGAAGGGAAAAAAAATGACTAAAATACCAGTAAAATTCTCAGCCACAGAGATTTGCTTTCAGGCCCAGGTGTTTGGGATTGAAGAAAGGGATACTAAGTCTATTACATTTTTTTATCCACCTCATGATATTTTAGTCATTTGCCATGGAAATGAAAAGACTGTCCAGAGTGAAACATGAATGGAAATGTCTACCTGTGTGAAAGCTCCAGGAGAAACAGAAGAGTGAAGGTGAGAAGAAAGGTCTCCGTGCCGTCCAAGGAAATGGTGGAGAGCCATCATATGGGTAAACACTGAGAAAAGTGTTGTTTGTGGCAGGAGCCAGAGGCCAGGTTCCAAGAAACTGTTAACTCCTGAAGTTTATGAAAACTTGATCCAAAAACCAGTTCATCACCACCGGTCTAGAGGACCTAAAAGACCAGACAAAAACTCGATATCTGGCTTTCCTCATCCTCCACATCACCAAAGTCATCCTGGTGGGAGGGCCTGGCCACACACAGCAATGGCTCTTATGAAAAGGAATAAAAAATCTGGGAGAGAATGAGCATGAGAGCCTGAAACCAATTTGATTGACTTTGCTACCCCTTTCCCCGCCTACATGGTCATTCACTGAGTCTTTTAATAATAATTTCCTACAAAATGATATAACTCATGTCACCAGCTCTCAGAAACAAACACCTCCCTAGCAATGGGGTGAGCTTTAGATCCAGAAATACCCATTCCTCCTTAGGCACTAATCCTGAGTCTGCCCCGGAGGTACACAGTGAGGTCTTGACTTGGGAAGAGTTCCCAGTCAGGTAATTACAAGTCACACCTCCTCCAGCAATGGTTAAAGTCCAGATAAAGACAAAGGGTGTTGTACCAAGGTCTACTAGTCTGTAACACTGGATCTGACCACATTTGATGGCCACATTCAGAGCACCAGCTAGAAAATATGGTCCTATTCAGTTCAGCAGCTGTGCAGGGAATGGGCAGTCACTGCTCTGCTCCAAAAATCACACTTATCTGCAGGAAAACCTTTTAAAAACAAGGCACTCTGGAACATTTCTGGGTTTTTAAGTAAGTCTTAAAAACAGCCCAGATGAAAGCCAGGGCTCTCCTCGGAGCGTGTAAGAACAACCCTGCCTCTCAGCAGTATTTCCTCTGAATGCTCCCTGATTATAAGTGGGCTTGGTCCTCGTGTGGAGTGGGGAAGTGCCATCCCCGTACCACGAATACACAAGTGAGCCACAGGCTCTGCTGCATTATTCAGTTGTGCACAGCCAGGGAGAGCTGAATAACGAATTAAGCTAAATGTTTGAACCGCTGTTTGGTACGGTAAACAACAGACCATCTTGTCACCCACGGTATTCACAGGATAACTTGTTTTTCTTGCTTAAAATGTAAACCTCAAGCACAAAAGCAAAACACCAAGGAGCTCTAAAAGGAACAGATATTCTGTTTCAGGTAATCACCTTCTCAGTCACACTGCAATCACATGGAAGGGTGCAATAAAGATAAAAAACCATGTTCGCGCAGAAAATCTGCCTGCTGTTTCACAAAACAAATTGTTTTCCCTGCGTTTGGTAATGCATCAAACTAGTTTGGGCTTTCTTGCTTCAAGACAACCTTTCTCCTGAATAGGAATAAATGAAACTGGCCTGAAGGTAGAAACAAAAGTGATGTGCATACGCAGAACAACTGTGACAGCAGCTGCATTCACGTACATGTGTTTTTTGTCTGTACCGTAGGTTACCTGTGCCCGAAGGGCTGATAGCACGAGGCGATGCCTGGATCATGGACACACTCCTGTGCCCATCTCTTCTCAGCTCCAGCTGCTGCTTCATATTCAAGCTGTTGTTAAAAGGAAAAAAGGCTCCTGACTCTGTTGGTAAGCGGTGCCCAACGCCAGTATGGCTTCTTGGCACCACAAGGGACAAAGTGGAACAACTGCTTTGCCTGGGGCTGTATTTTCTGCCAGGGCACTATAGCAGGAAGGTGGCTCTCAAGCCTGGCCACTGCAGACTCACAGCCCATGATGAGTATTCCACTGTGTGTCCTGCTGGGAACACGCCCACATGGGTTTCTTCAGTGGACTTGGATATCAGGGGTGCCAGGTTTGCAAATGGGGCTTGTGCGCTCATACTCCATGGAAGGGAGTGCTGTCACCTCCAAATCCATTGGTGAGTTGTGTTGGCATTTTACATCCTCCGTGGTTAAAAAAAATAGTCTGTTATGATTAACACTATTCAAGTTGAAAGATTAGTAATTTACAGTACATCAATGCTTCAAATTCATCTCAATTGTTTTGATTCCTCTCTTCTTTCTGTTCGTTAGGTATTAGCATTTCTACTCAGTCTGCTTTAACAACCCGTCTTGACAAATACAGCAGAAGGAGAGTCATCTTAAGTCTCCAGCGAGAAACAAGTCAATAGAAAGAAATAAATTGGCTGCCAATGTGGAAACTGGCACACTCTTTTGTTTACACAGCTCAAAACTAACACTTTTGTGTTTAGTGATGACGTGTGCAAACGTCTATAATCCAGTGCTGTCAAGCCCTGGAGCAAATCAGATAGAAAGAGGGACGTTGTAGTAAAGCATGTAGGAAATTGCAAGCCTGCAATATGATCTGTCTTTGAGCCGGTTTGCATTGTGTGCTAAACGAAGGGCTGCAATCTTATAAGGGACTTAATCGTTGTCATATGATCAACCACAGCTTGAAACAACAGCTGAAACATATTTTCCTTGGAAATAAATATGCCACAAAGACAAGGCAGTAAAGGGAGCAAAACACATGCCAGTTGATTATTAATAACCAATTTAATTCAAAAACTGCATCTTTTCTTTTCAACCAAGCAATAGGCAGCACTGACCCGATCAAACGCTGAGGACCAGATACTTGTGAAAGACATCAGTGGAGATACTCAACCAAGGGTCCAGCCAGCCCGGCCAATGTAGTTCAGCTGTCAGCTGATACAGCAGTATATGTGAATGCAGCTAGGATGTTTTCATCGACAGCTGCTCTTCTTTTGAGGGCCACATCCCATTCAGCTTCATCCCACATACCCTACTTTGTGGGTGAGCGACCACAAGAAAACAGAGCCCTGTCTGAGGAGTGAAGCAGGAATGCGCTGGCTTCACTCTTCTGCGGTGCCATCAATGATGTGCTTGAAGGAGAACGGAGAAAATTTGTACCCAGCTCCCACATAGAACTTGTTCTGGAACTCCACCCTGGGGAGGAGCAGAGAGGGGCATCAGTGCTGCCTGTGGGCAGAACCTACAGCTAGCCGAGAGGCTGAAACGTGGCAGCCATGGGAAAAGGGAGGTCACGAGAGCTGGTGGCCTCTGTGCATGGGAGCGTAGGATCCTTCTGGAGCCCATGGTGAGACACAGGCAGCGCAGAGTGACCCGGCACACATCAGCTTTGACTTTCCATTAGTCAGCCTGGAAAGGTGCCTCATGAGGGCAGTCAGCAGGACCTTGCCTGCCCTCTAAACTGCTTCTGGCAGTTCTGAGAGCTGGGATAACCACCTGTTGGCGGCACACTCTGGTGGAAGACATCCCCGCCCCCGCACGATGACAAGCAACTGTACCACAGTTTGCTTTGGCGGTGTTTGTGGTGGGACATTACGTGGTGAAAAAGGCCACAGCTTGGGTGCTCAGACAGGATGCCAAGTTATGGTGGTGGTGAGGGGCAATCTGTTACCTTGGGTCTTGCCTTACATATTAGCCTGATGGTGCGCCCACACTGCTGTCCTTGCCTGGACTGACATCTAGTTAAGGCAGACATGAACTAACTTGGAACTGTTTTGCCACAAACAGCCTGGAGCTCAACCTGGGCTAATGGCACAAGTGCTGACCCAGGTTTTCAGCAGATTTGGCAGCCCCAGCTGAACTCCTGCTGCTGTAGGTAGTCTCCAGCTGTCTAGTCTGATGGTAACCCTGGGTGGGATACGCAACCAGTGGTGCAGCTGTGATGCCTTCAGGACTTATCATGCAGGTCAAAGAGGCCTTGGTGGCTCTGTGTGTTTACCAGGGCAGAACTGCAGGTTGCCATTTGCCACAGTCACCACAGGCTCAGGAGGACAGGCAGGTTGCTCCAGCGAGCAGCTCAGAGATGGGGCAGGCAGTTCTGACCTCCCTTTGGAGAAGTCTCCCCGTGCCAAGGGGGACTGATGTCCTAATGCATAGGTACTAGCGCAGCATGTATAATGCCAGCTTGTGAGGCCACCTGTTTCCACAGCCTGATCCCTCCCAAAAACTTCTCCAGGAAAAGCTCCAAAAGACCACATTACCTACCAGTGCAGACGCAAGGCGTGCAGGAAGGCTGAGAGCCCCTCCATGACAAGCAGGATGGCTACCGTCAGCACTGCAAATGCCGCGAAGATGATGAAGATGATGATGAGGCCTGCCCAGCCGCTGCTGTTGAACCCGTTGTGCATCACCATGGTCCAAAGGACCTCTGACAGTTCTGCGAAAGGAAATAAAGGGAAAACAGTGCTGAACAACAGCTGTGGACAGGCAGAGTGCACAGTCTGGCAGCTCATACATTTTTCCCAGTTAGATGAGTTGGCCTAGGGTAAAATGTACACAACAGTAATCATGTACTGGCCAGTAAAATGTATGTGGCAGTAACCATGTATGGCCACCCTGCCTCTCCACGACGACTAGGGAAGGAAAGTAGGTGCAGATTATTTTCCATCGCTCCTCTTCAATTTGTTAGAAGTGGATGGTGTTGTTTTGGCTTGGCTTTGCATCACAAGTCAATCCAAGCACTCTACCAAGACTGCTGTCACCATGGCATGATACAGTCATCGGTTTAATTTGCATCTCTTTAGCATGGCAGATAGGCAGTATGTGGAGCCTTCTAGGACTGCCTGCTGCTAAATCCCAGTGAACATGATCGATTGACATAGTCAATACATGTGTAGATTAGGTTACAAGCTGTACTGATTGATGCTAGCTAAGACACACAGGAGACATGTAATTCCCAGCTGTTCTTCCAAACCACTTCTCTTAGGCTGTCATGGAGAAGCTGTGGTGGGGGAAAAAAAAAAAGGACAACTGGTTGGTCCCACCCAAGGCAGGCTGTATTAGTGTTTATGTTGCTTGCATGCTCTTAAAGATTTTTTTACTGCACAGGTTTGTATCAATATTCACAGCACTGGTATATCTGATGTGTCCTGTCAGCTCAAGAACATATTCCTAACTTAACTACTCCAGTCACACAGGATAGATTCCGGACTGAGCAATTTTCCTCTTGGGATACAGGTAAAGCCAGGATTTAGCTCAGCTCTTCTCCATCCAGATGCTCCAGTTCAGCCTCCCATTCTGCCAGTCACTGGTCTTTGAGCCACATTGAGGTTCAATGACCTGTTACTTTAGATTTCAGCAGATGCAAATGATCCCTTGAAACTGCTGCCTTTGGGAAAAACACTTCTGTCCATGCCAGTTTGTAAGGTTGCAAAAGAATACGGTGGTTTTCCAGGCAGAATTCTGACATAACACATAGGACTGCCCTTAGCTAAGCTTTTTATTTGGTTTCTCTTATTTAGATACTTGTCCTCCATGTAAAGCTAATGTGTTTTAGCTTCCACTTGACTCCTACTAAGCTCGTTTCTGTGCCAAGAAGTACAGCTCACCCCTGTCAATCCACGGCTTGCCTGCCTCCCCCCCTTTTGTTTTCTTTTTTGTGTCCAATTCTTTAGGGCAGGCGCAACTCCTAGCCAGAGGCAGTATAGCAACATTAATAAAAAACATTTCAGAAAAATTAGAGTGGTGGAAAATCTGAAGTTCCAGCCTGAGGCAATTTCTAGTATTTGAGCATTTGTTTTTATCTTAAATCAAGACAAAAGACATTGAAATGCTGTACATTTCTCATGGAATGTGAGGTTCCACTAAATGTTGCTGGGAAAAATCCCAGTGAAAATGACAAGTGCCAGGAGTTCTTGAACCAAAACTTTTCTTTCTAGTTTGCTGAACCAAATCAAAATAACTGTTTCAAGTCATTTTGACATTCATCTGCACAGCCTGAGGCCATAGCAAGTGCCTCTTAGGAAATGAAGCTATGGTTTCCAGATTGCTTTTACCTCTACGGACTGGGCTACACATCCCATCATGCCACACACCATGAGGACTGTTCCAGAGGTGTGATTACAGAACAGCATTGGGAAGGGGCCCCAACCAGTAAATGCAGTCAGGAGCTGCCTGGTGTGTAGCTGCCAGGGATCACCACTGAAAACTGAGATGGCCACCATGAAATGCTTGGATTGATCTCACCTGAAGCAAAACATTCTGAGACACAAATGTCCAGAAGAAGAACTTGGGTTTCATGGAGAAATTTGCAGCAATAACCAAGCACTGGCAGAAGCAGTGATCAGCATGGAATCACTGGTGGGGTAACTAACAGGTAGTCAATCACTCACGTGCATGGGCTAAGCTCAGCGCCCAGAGCCGCAAGTAGGATGCTGTGTTGGAGATGCAGCCAAGGCAGTATTCAATGGTGTGGATAGCTTGGTGGACAAACGTGTCTCCAAAATTGAACTGAAACAACATAAGAGCAAATGTATTTTATCAGTTCTTAGTTCAGGGCTTTGTGGTTAACAGAGCAACACCCTGTTAGGCTCTTCATGCTTCTCCCTTTTCCTTGATATGTTCTGAGGAACAGATAGGTAGTTCCCAGATAAAAAGACTGCTTTGAAAAGTGTCAATTCTCCATGAGCTTCCCATACATTCTCCCCAGAGAAATACAGTTCCAGCAAAAAGCAAATGTTCAGGAACCAGCTCATAGTCCCGTCTTACAATTTCAAATCTGGAGTAAGATGGCAATCCAATTGCTATCAATCTTTGTGATTTCTTGTAGAGAAAGAAATTCTCATATAAAATAGGGTTTTTAAGACTACTCGCCTATTGGCATACATGTTTTGGGAGGCATCACTGAATAAGCATATCTTCTAAGATTATCAATATTCCCTGTGACTGAGTCAGGCATATCCACACTCAGTATTGTTGGTGCTCCCAAGTGCTACACATTTTTAGCTGTGTTGCTGCATAACGCAGAAGCCTTTGGCAATATTGGCCAAAGGAAAGGTTTTCTTCCTAGCCAACACTGCAGGTTGCCAACTTTTCAATGCTCCTTTGCAATTTAAAGGAAGGGAAATTCATTGACTCTTGAGGAAGGCTTGACCTTTTCTGGGTGCAATGTGGAAGTGAAACCCCCACTCTGCAGAAATGAAAGCTTGAGGTTTGCAAGAATGCCTGCCTTCACCAGGCAAAACTAAAGGAAAAATTTAGAGGAATTCATCCTATTAAAATTCAAAGCTTAATTTGTTTGGAAACACAAACTGTTGCAACAGTGTGTCTTGGTATCTTGTTAAAAAGAAGGGCTGGCAACTCTGCAAAAGCCTTCTGCTTGACTTTGTGTCTTCTACCATTGTGACTGTCTGAATAACTTTCTGCCCACGTTTTCTTACCTCTTCATCATCATCCTCATGTCCTCCATGGCCACCACTGTGGTCTCCCTGAGAAGCTTTCTTGGAGTGATTGGTCTCTGAAACATCTACCTCATTTTCACCTCCAGAATTTCCTGAGTTGGCTTCAGACCGAATCTTTCAGAAACAAAATGTAATATGTCTTTTGTGTCATGCCACAGGTTGATACCAAAATGAAGCAGACCATGGCACAGAACTCCATCAATAAACATGGTAACATATGAAGGACTACATCATCAACATGAGGACAATTTCAACAACAGTCATTTGTCATGGACCACAGAAACTGAGTACTCCTACTGAATGGCTAACAACACCTAAATATCTTCCATACTAGAGCATTTTCCAGTGATTCCAACTGATTTGGAGCTAGTTTCTAGTCCCACTGTACACCCCTTATACCCACCACAAGAAGATTCATCACTTTCGGCAAATGTGAAAACCGTGGCACATTAGAGTCAATGTTCTCAATTAGATGGGTGCAAATCAAAGGAATTAGCATCCAGTGAAAGGTAAATGGAGCCTGAAAGGACCAGGTGACTTGATGAAGGTCATGCCATTCTTGGGATACAAACAGGAATACAGTTCAGATCTCTTGATTCATTTTAAATTGACAAAAACCTCACAACATACCGTCTTCCCTCCATAATAATTTACAGAGCTTTTCTAGAGGCCTGAACAACCCGATCTGAGCCTCAACTCCAGAAATGACAGCACAACATAAGAATAGCCCTACATTATATGTGTATAACAGTTGTATCATACAGCATAACCAAATACGGACCTCACGGCTTCTGTCAGGTTCTGTCCTGTCGCTCTTTATAGCTTCCACCAGGTTTCATGGGCAAGGTCTCACGATAACATATTGTTTCCTATAGCAGCAGTAATCATTGTCACACCCACTTTATCTTTGTTTTACTTGAATGTCAGCATAGAGAACAGACTTTGTAGCAAACATATAAACCTGGGTAAGTGTTAGATGTGATCAGACAGCTAACATATGAAAATCAGGAACGGAAATACAGGGGCATAATAGGAGGTGGGGAAAAGCTGTCAGATGTTGCTAGCATAACAGCAGGAGATGGAGACAGCCATGTCAAGATTTCATCCAAATCCCAGAAGAACGACAAAATAAGAAATTACAGCGCAGAGGCAGGGCTGCAAAGGTCTCCCAGGGATCTGGCTTTCAGTTATAGGTCAGAAGTGACTGGGTTGGAAAAGGTCACACAGTGCAACCAGCATCTCTTTCTTCAAATGGAAACATCTGTGCCCTATAAAAGGTACTCCAGGCACTTACTCTGACTATAAAGAGAAGTAAATCCTGACAGACAAGTAAAGTCCTATTAGCGTAATAAAGGACAGAATTAATGAACAACTGGGAAGTTGCAGCTGCTGCTGTTACGTGCTAAAGAGCTGGGCAAACCACAGAGCCCATGGGAAGGAGGGCTCCGTTAGTGTGAAGGCAATCACTTAGGAAAGAAAGCACCACTAGAAAGCAGGCAACAGCTTTTAAATCAAGCCTCTCCTCCAAGCAGCGTTGATCTCTGCAAGGCTGCAGATGGCCCACTCCTGCAGAGCAGCCAGCCAGTGCTTAGTGGTGGTTGTGGACTGGGAACTGAGGTCTTTGCTCTCTGTTGGCTTTACCAGCACTTAAGTCTTTCTAGACCTTCTCTGGTTTTGCATATGACACTTGAAAGAGCTCAGTGTCATCCTAACTCCTCTCCCAACAAATAGGGTATGGTCTTGTGAGCAAAGCTCCTGCTTCCTGTCCAGATGGCTCAGCCAAATGTCCATACACGTGCTCGTGGTGCATGTGCCATAAAATACAGCTTGATATCACCAGAGAAACTCTAAGATCAGAGAAAAGCAAAATTAAATCGTGGCAAACAGTTTTTGGGGTGTGTCTCCCCAGCTTTACCTTTACTGTACTGAATCTCCCTTGCCTGACCCACATGCCTTACCATGCGCTGTGCTTTCTGGTGGTTGGCTCGAAGGATGAAAGGTTTAATTAGGAGCATCCAGGGAACAGCAATCAGAGCAAATATGACCAAGAAACTCTGCACTTCTTTCTAAAAGACAAAACATCAAGAAGAGCAAAAAGTAACTTCACTTCCTTTAGCAAACTGTATTTATGCTTAGAGAACTGATTCTATAAAATGGTATTTTCTATACAACAGATATATTCCCTATATCGGTTGTGTCTCCTCTGCTTGTAAGGACATGAAAATAAATGTATACTGCTTAAGGCTCCAGAAAGCACTGCCAGCGTGGTTGGAAACTCAGAGGTGAAAGACTTTTATGTTGGAAAGGGTTGATTTGGCCAAACTTGATGTTACTGACTTGAGCCTGGCTCTCCAGTGCCCAAGTGAATGTCCTAACTGCTTGGAGAGCCAGTCAGTCTACCTTGCTTTGATCAAAGTAGGAATGCTGCAGTAAGAGCCGTGCTATTCAAGTCTTCTGCTGGAAAGCAGGGAATCCAGGATTTGCTGTACATGTGCAATTCCAGAAAGGAATTGAATCCCCATAGCTTAGGTTTGATAACACATTGCTCCCACGATTGTTGCAGTATGCCACCCATATTGCTGTCCTAACACAAATACTTTAAGAAAAAAAGTACTTTAAGGAAAAAAAAAAGAAAAGAAAAAAACCCCCAAAACAACAAAAATAGCCAAAACAAAGAAACCCCCAAACTTGCATTTTTTTAAAGTTGTCTCTGTTTTTTGATCTCCTTATGGTTGGTCCATACAATTTTTGCATTCAGATTACCCAGTTTTATGGCACAGACAGCTGCTGGTGGGGTAGGGGGATAGGAATATGAGAAAAAATTTGCCATCTTGGAAAGGCTTTGGGTTGTTACAAAGCAAAATGTTATCTAATGACTTTCTGAAGGCTAGGAAAACTGTGTTTTCCCAAACACCCCTGCAGCTTTAATTCAGTTACTTGGAACTGATCGGGGTTCTCTACTGACTCTGTCTCACCAGCAGCCCTAAAACTGAGCTCAAGCTGAAGTACCAGAGTGCGCCACTGTATAGATGTAGATGCATACATGTGGCTGGAGGAAGCATTTGCTTGCAGGTTCTTCATTGATGCTGCTGACGTAGAATCAAGCAAGAAAAAAAAAAGAACCATATTTTGAGCAAATAAAAAGAGATGACTTTGAAAGAAGTTTTCTCTTCAAGGTTTTTTTGCCTTTGGTGGTTTTTGTTTTTGTTTTTAAGTGAACTCCCCAAAGGAGATATTTCTGACAAAAAGCTGACAGATAATTCCCTAGCTACTTATATTTTTTAGCTAAAAATATGACGTTTTCAAGTTTTACAAAGAAGAAATAAGAAATTATCAAGGACAGGAGAGGCTTGCTTTGCCTCCAACATCATGCCAAGACTTCAAGAGAGCACATCTGCAATACCCAATTTTGCATTTCTAATCACCTTTCTTTATTTTTTTTACCCAAAAGTATCTTAAATTTTATCATCCTTCTTGTGAGGACACTAAGAATGAGGTTTTCGCTGCATCACTGGTTGATAGCTTCTCTGTCCTATCTGTCTGCAAGGCCAACATGATTATCACAAGAACAAATTTCTCTTATGTGACTGGCACTTGTGATTGAGCTTCTGAGACCGTTTCTCATCTCTACGCCCACTCTCCTCAACACCACTGCAAATCCAAAACCAGCTACAGTGGATTCAAGATGCTTAATCCATACCTGATGCAAATATAGTGGAGCATTTGAAGCGTCACTGTAATTGAACAAAAACATATTGATGAAGTGGATGAGGATGCTTGGTGCACTCTGGGATGAGTGGACATCAAAATGACACCATTTGAAAATAATCATGAAGACCAGGTAGCCAAAAAGAGAGATAATAAAAATCATCTCTGGAATGAACTGAAGGATAATGTTTATGTATTTCTTGAAGTAGCTGGAAAGAATCAGAAAAGATAACTGCAATTAGTACAGTAGGTATTAATACAATATTGTGCCCAAGTATGGCAGTACTGTTCACTATTTAGTCTTCAGAAAATAATATAAGAAACATATAACTATCACTGGCCAAGAAAGAAGTAATTTTAATCCTTATAAAGAAAAGACATTAGTAACAAAAGCTTTGTCATATTGATTCTCTTCAGGTTTTTGTACTTGACCCATCAGTATCTCAGCACCTCAAGAGATTAATACATTGAAATAAAAGCCAAAAAAAGAGAGGCTAATTTACAAAGCTAATCATTATGTGCCGAGGAAGGTCAGAACCAGGTGTAGAACCAGTTCTGTAGGGGCAGTCCTCCTCTCCGTCTCTCTCTGCAAACACTTTCTGTCCTCAAAGGTCACTACATGCCTTCCAGCTTTGGAGAGTCTCTCAAGACAGTAGTGTCAGCCCCTCCACTCCCTCACCATTTATTATTTTTTATTGCAAAATACAGAGGCAGAGGTAGAGAAATGCGCACCCACAAGCACTGTGCAAGATTTCAGTGTGCTCAGGATTAGACCAAAAAAGTTTGTCTTTCAAGACAAAAGTATCAATAGTGGGAGGTGCTACATATTTATTGTACTTTATGTTTCTGCAGAATCAAGAATATAAGAGAAAAAGTGAAAAATAGAGTTTATCCAAAAGAATATATGCAATGTGATGGCCATCCTTCAGGCCTTTGGACTCAGCACTCTCTACCCACAGTGGTGTGAGGCAGTCAGTGTACGAGGGACCCGCACTGGGAAAAGGGCAAAATTCAAGTCATCAGTCTGAGACACGAAGCTTTCTCTGAACAAAGAACACTAGTTTCAAGATGAGGACTTGTGTGCTGCAGCAATAGGCTTGGTGAAACAAACTTACATGTGGTTGAAGAGACTGAGTATCACCCCAAAAATCATGTGCACAATTCCTACGACAACTGACATCTTCATTTTGTAGGAGTTCAGGAAAGTCAGCTTGTTTGATGCAACGTTCCAGATCTTTGGGGAAAGGAGCAGAGACACACAGGAGAACAAAGTTTTCAGGTGTTTGCTCAATAACAGATTTGTGGAAGCTGTTGCTGAAATGCCATCAATTTACTCCTCCCAGTTCTAGTAAGAAGAAAACAAGCAACAGAAATGTAGAAGTTCCTTATAATACTTCTAACACTGCCAAGCTTCTCATCTAAAAAGTATAAACTATTATCCTTGTCTAACAGAGGAAATAATAAGGTTTTAAAATGATGTAGTGACTTTGCTTCAGTCCTCCAGAAACTGATACAAAGGCTGGTAGCAGGACCTAGATCTTTTCAGTGTCATTCCTTGCCTTTAGACTGCGTCATCTCCTTTAGCAGAGGTGGAAAGGCATGAGAAAATCCCTCCTGCTCCTATGGAAACTTGCTCCACCTTCACCAGAGCAGCACCAAGGGCAGAGCATGTTCAAACATTTTGTTTGAACAAAAAACCAGCTCATTCCAGCTCTTTGGCCAAGGAGATCAGATTATTGCCTGCCTCTCTGCAGTAACTTCAGCTATGTTACGACAGTAGACACATGCGTCTTCTTAGTCCTGCCTTTATTACACTACAGAGTCCCGGCGTCCCTTCTTCTTTCTTCTAAAATTTCCTAGTCCCCAAATTCTTTTGACACCAAAGATGGTAAGTAGATACCTCTTTTCAGCCACCAAGTATACTACCTGAATGGAAAGGAGGGAAGACAGGATTATTTGGAAGGCAAAACGTTAGCTTCTGTGCCTTGGTTTGACATGCTTTACCTCTTCTGCAGCTATGGAAGAGACTGCCTAGCCTCCTCAGCTGAGGTTGACTCTTTCTTTTTAAGATATACCTCAGCCATTCTGCCAGGACTTGCAAAATACAAAGAGCCACCCATCCTTCTGGGCAGATGACAGGGATAATCCCAGGCTGGTGCTTCCCAGTCCACCCCTTCTCTACCAGCACTTGTTCAGCCATTCCTCCCTCTTAGCCAGGGATCCCAGCCTCTCAAGCAGGCAGCAGCCAGGGTGGAAGAGGGGTTAACCTGGGTTAACTTCAGTTAGGGATGTGTCAGTACAGAAAAATTCATCTTCCTCTGTGGTGACTTCCTGAACTTGACTGCCTTCATCCTGGGCAGAGCTTTAGAGGCGGGTTTGTGAAAAACTTCCTACAAGGTCAAATCTCTACAAACCAGGGGAAGCCAGTGTTTCTTTGTGTGAACAAGTGAAATGAGAGCGCACCCAGCAGAAGAGAGGTTAATTGGCTAATGTGAAGATTGAAACAGGAAAGCTTGATGTTAAACAACTACATTTCAATGCGTGATAAAGAGAGAATAGCAAGAAAAGAGAAATAGGACACAGAGGAAAATGTGGCTAAGTTAACTAATACTGGCTTTTACTTCACACCTTGTACAATAAATAAACTGCATGGAAATCAGGACTTTGCCTTCAAATTTGTGATTTAGTTCTGGAATGGGTTAAGTACTCAAGTAAGGAAATTGAGTCCAGCAGACTGGTGACAGAGTAGAGACCGCAGCACAAGACCACTCTCCAGCAAAATCGAAGTTCCTTCCTGATTACCATTTTGCTGCTGCCTGTGCAAAACTGTCAGCAATACATATCCTTGATTACTAAAGAAAAGCATCACAGCGACCGTGTAAAGAACAGGCAAAGAGCAAGAAGTGAAGAGCATGGCTTCAGGAGGGAGAACAGGGACATAATGATGAACCCGATATGTAGAAACATGATTGAAATACAAATTATCTTAGAGCAATTTAATTTAATTACCGGATCTATTCCAAATGGGTATGGATTTCCAGAGTAGACTCCTGGGACTGCCGGATCCAACTGCAGCACCGTGTTGTCCAGAAGCACATCCTTACTACAAGAGAAAAGGGAAACGGCCTTTGCAGCTTAATCTCACCACATAAATCTACAGTATATTTATGTGAGATGTGCTAAGGACTGCCACATGATATCTGTCACCAACTCCAGCCTTTCTGTGAACTGTTATCCAGGGCTTGTGTGCGCACGCATGCGTGTGTGTGCCTGTAAATTGGTCCTGCACAATGACAGTCTCCATCACAATGGTAATTATCTATACATCACTCCCGGACACCTGCAGATTTTTATGCACATCAGTGACTGTGCAAACAGGCATGTTCCTGGGGACTCTACATTTCCATTTCAATAGTGAGTTCATCTCTGTGTGTCTGACAAAACCTCTGATTCATTCATGACTGCATCCACGGCAGGGAGGAGTTCTCCTCCCTGCACAGTCAGTCACCGTGTCTTTCTTTGAAAGCCTACATACGGTGTGTTTTCACTTGTTTCCCACATTTCGCCACTTACTTCCAAGTGCTATTTTTAAACATGGGGATGATATGCCAGGAAGAGCCAAAGATGTTGAATGATTTGGAGAAGCAGTCATTGTAGATGAAGCCGGTGTAGATGGAGAATATGCCCATGAGAAGGATCAGGTAGCGCCCGCTGAAAAAGGTGTTCCAGATCTGCAGGGGAGAAGGCGGTGCCAGTGACCAAAGTGCCTGCAGTCCCATCAAATGGTGGGCCTCAGCCAACAGGAGAAATGACTGTACTATTCTATGTATATACAATTATTTGTAGGAAACTCTGGGTCCCTTGGGCCCATCCAGGTCTCTGTGTCGAAGTAGATAGAATTACTTGCCCAATCCCAGCCCCATGAGCATCTCTGAAGGATCTCCCCTCAGCTTTGGGGAGGCTGGATGCCCCCCTTATAAAATGGGAATGATGAGCCTTTTCCTATACTGATAGGGTGCACCAGCTCCCTGGTACCCACCTCATTAGTGCTTTTCTGGGCCAGAAGGCTCTTCTCGTTAATGACCATCCAGAGTGCAAAGCCCAGCATGACAGCGCCATGGCCACAATCCCCAAACATCACCGCAAACAAGAAGGGGAAGGTAATAATAGTGTATGGAGCTGCAGGAAGGAAAGGACAAGAAGCTCAACTCCTACCAAACAAAAAGGCCTCAGCAGAGACACCACTGCACCAGATCATTCCTCACAGCTGCTGCCCTCAAAGGCCTCCACGATCTCTTCCCTACTGCCAGGCAGTCAGACCTAGTGCAGAACCAGCTTTATCATCAGAAAAATTGTCCAATTCACAACCTGCATCTTCCTTGTGATTTTAGCCTTCATTTCTTGTCTCACTATAATAAACACCATGTGTCGACAATTGCATTCTGTTTTTCAACAGAATAATGAAGTTTACTATCATGTTTCTCAGTCTTCTCAGCCTCAACAGCCGAAGTTCATCCGATGCTTTCCCATGGGCCCCTATTTCTAGGTTTCTGTTCATTCACAGTGGTCTCTGAGATTCTCTATCATTGTTTCACACTTTTCTCAGGTCCTTTTGGCCTTTTTTTGCCTCAGTGTGATGAGCTCAACTTATATTTACCTTGTGAGCTTAGGTCTTGTCCTCAGAGCTGCTATCTCACCATTTATTTCCCATCCTGAATTTGTGTAGTTCATTATTCCTGACACAATCAATCACTGAAGACCGACAGACAAATCCTTTGCCTGAGAAAGGTCATGCTTATGAAGAAAACACTACCAGTTTTTACCAGCAGAAAACATGGTTCAGATTCTCAATCAGCAATGAGTGCATGTTTTAGGGTAGTGATGGAGCTCAAAGGCTTTACTTTGTCTCTAGCAAGCCAGACGCAGGTAGCTGAGTGTTTCTCACCTGGGTTCATCTCCCTGTAGTTGCCCACACCATATGCATCCACGATGTTCTGAAATCCAGCTGTGAACTTGTTGGTCCTGTTGAAGGTGGGTGGTGCCATCCTGGTGTGTACGGCAGTAAGGATAGGGGTGATAGTAGAGCCACTGCGCTCCTGCAAACCCAGCGACAAGGACAGACACAGTCAGGGTGTCTAGTAGAGAAGAATCTGTTCCACAGCATCGTGGTCTGCGTCCAAACACAGACATCACATGCACAGGCAGCAACATGAAAGCTGGGCTCAAGAGTTTTATACCTCAACCCTTTTTCTAATATCCAGATTTTTCCATTTTCTGTGTTATTGATTTGTTCAGGGAAAGCTGCCAGCATTGCTGACTCGTGGGTCGATCACAAACCTACTAAGATTTAATGCTGACCTTAAACTCCCCAAGGCCAAGCGATCATGTGACAACCTCAACTTTAATTAAAACAGAAAAGGCAGCCCAGCATTACGGTAACAGACAGAAGTCTGAACATATGCCTAACGTATAAAAAAATATAGTCTAGGTGAGAGCTTCAGGGATGCAAAACATTGGTCTCTTACCATTCCCTGATGGAGAGCTCTTTTTATCCGGCCAGCATCAGCCACTGGGAACCAGATCTCTGCAATGACGCACTGCTGAGTGACGTCGATGTTACAGCAATTCAGGATGTGGTAGATGGCCTTGATTTTTTTCACCTTGATCCCCCAGGACCACAAGTTGGCTGCTGCCTCATGCAGCAGTCGCTGGCGGTGGGACTCAGTTTGGGTTATCACCTGTAAGCACAGCACAGGCAGCACTTGAGACAAGAAGGCATAGGTGGCTACTCAGTAGTTATTTGGGGAAGGCAGGTGGAAGAGGGTTGCGGGTAGGCAACAATACGTATGAATGTGTGGGGCATCCTGGAGGGCAGCGTGTGCAGGTCTGGACACTGGAGCACTTGACACCAGCTGGCACAGTGCTGTTTGCCAAGGACTCTCCCTACATGGTCCTGAGCCTCTGTAGAGGAGACCATCGATGGTCACTAAGCTGTGAGATTGGCTCCTTACCCAGTTGCTTACAGACTGGTCACATCTCACCCTGCCATCTCCTGCAGGCAGCTCTGTGCCATGAACTTGGGGTACATCACATCCATGAGCATGCCTGCACTGCTAGAGCTACAGCTCATGGCCCTGCTGGGACCTCCGTGCATCACGTGGCCACCACAGTGCTGCTGCATAAATGAGCGATGGAGGTAACATGTTAGGAAGACAAACACGTTAGGCCTACAAACACTCAAGAGGTCCAGCTGCCCATGATGCTCAAGAGGGAAAGCATGGAAGCAGACTTTGGTGGAGGCTTGGCAGTCACAGACATCCACAGAGAGGGTGACGGCAGGATGTCAACCACTAGGATGGGCCACCTCAGGCAAACAGGTGTACATTCCCTCCTGTCTTGGGACCCACTGACTGTCATGTGTGACGACACAAAGGTCACAGGCAGGAGCGCCTCCAAAAGGTGTGAGGTCCTGATACAGTACATGTATATACAAGATACTGAGCATCCATAGCAGCTGAACTTGTTATTTTCAGCCATGCACTAAATGTTGGAGTAAAGAGGTTGGAGACTTGTAGTTCTACAACAGCAGCCTTGGCTTTCCATTTCTAGTGTGACATGCACCCCAAGATTTCCTCAGTAAAGAAAACCTAATTTAAACATAAAAGAAATCTTTAGTCTTCTCTGACCCTAGTACAGTTGTACTACTGTTATGACTGAACAACTTTGTGAGCTGCTGAGGGAAACATGCTGTAAGAGCTAGCTAGATGAAAACATTTGGGACAACACGAAATTTGATTACAATGGCTGTGCCCTGCTGATGGCCTTAAATCCCACCCTGTAGCCCCATATCATAAGGCCTCCGTGTGGCCACAGCAGCAAGTAGTTTTTGAGCCCCTCACATGGGATGCTGTCCCCCAGCAGTTCCTGGGGGGTGTAAATGGGCAAAGCAGAGCACAAGCACTGGCCTCCGCAAACTGCGGGGGGACTGCTCCTGGGCTGGTGGCTTCACCCCCAGCCCCCAGCCAGCTCTGCACAGCCAGCTCCCAAAACAAGCCTGCGACCTGGCCAGGGCCACAGGGTGTCAGACAGGACAAATGTCTGGGCAGGTCCCACTTGAAGGGTTCAGACCCCAGTAAAGTCACTGCCACTTACTGTGTTTAAATCCTCGATCCTTGTGTTGACTCCATCAAGCATTTCTCGGCGCTCGGTGGCAGACTCTGGGCAGGGATAGACGGTGGCACGAAATCTAGCCTCAGTAAGAGAGATGCGAGAAACACCATTTATTTGACTGATTTTTTTCTCCCTCTGGACTCTTCGCAGCTCAAAGGTGGGGAAACTGGACTTTATTATTCCTCACCCGGTAGTATACTCTTGCCTACTACAAAGTTGTGCCTAGTATCCCGGAAAGGTCCAAAAAAATACATTTATCTCTTCACGAAAAAAAGGATCCCTTCACCTGTTCTAGCTGAAAAAACACTCCCTGTCTCAGGTGCTACAAGGTACACGATACTATACAGTGGTCAGCACTAATATATAGGCACCTCCCTCACACCCACAAACTGCTTGAATTGCAAAAAAAAAAAAAACCCCACAAAAAAGAACCACCCTGGCAAAGGCAGTCCCTTTACCATGGTAGCCAACAGATGTCCCTCTTGCACTGAGGCTGGAAAATTATGTCCCTGTCTCTGCACTACCCTCTCACAGGCACTGGGGGAAGGCATCAGCTGAGCTACTACTGCACATCCAGCGAACACCCTTCCTCCGTGCTGTGTAAGAAAATAACTCTGTAAAACCAAAACCAACGTATTTCCAGGATAAAACAAAAGGAGGATGACGATACAGCCATACTCCAGGCTTCTAGTCCTTCTGTTTGGCTAGACAGCTTGGGAGCAAGGGAGGGATGGGTGAAGTTTTTTTTAACACCTGAGAGTGGTATTTTCAGCTTACACGTGGCTAGGCGAGTATAAATGCTTTTATAAGCTTACCCTCAAGGCTGTATTTGGGAGATTCAGCTGGTGCGTTTAATGCGGTATATTAAGGACTAATGTGGGCTTCTAATATGTGAGTGAAGGTCTTATCTCCATGCAGGTGTTGAATACAGATTCATCTACAGTATGTGACATGACCTTCTCCACAGTGGTGTTGTAAAGCCACTATATGAACCCAGCACAGCCAATTAGAAATAAATAAGTTGCATGTCTCTCTGAAAAATGTACAGCTACCTGTCCTGCCTGCAAAACAACTCCCAGAGTATACTTCACGCACGAAGAGCAGGTAGAAGGAGTTCCCACTGGGACCTTGCGGATCACAAGGTGTGCTGCTGCAAGGCTCTGCGCCTACAAGCTTTAGCTGAACTGAGGTACTGCAGTAACTAAAATAGCAGAGATCTTTCCATTTTTCCCCCTACTTTGTTGGTTCAGTGATATCTAGTGCTTGTTCCAGCCCTGACACTTCAAGGGCATTACAAATGTCATCCTTCAATATTGTCCCACCAGGTCTGCAGGTGGAGATCGCTTGTCTTTACAGAGTTGGGGATGTGCTGACCGCTACCTAAGGCAACACATTTCCACCATCCTGCAGTGGCATTACGCTGAGTTAGGGCTGCTGAAGGGCTGCCTTTCTGCTCATGAGATGAATTAAAAGAAGATGTAACGGGGTCATAGGGGTCTTTCCCTGATTAAGAGACAAAAACGTGCATGCTCTGTGTACAGATAAGCATTGTGTTCTGGCTTTGTCTCAGCACAGAATATATCACCACCTGCTCTCCAAAATCAGTTCCAGCACACACACAAGTGAGGACAATTGCAAATTGAACCAAACATGCAGCAGTTTCCTAGAGACCAACCCAGAGCTGTGTGTAATGACAGCACACGCTCTTCAGCTAAACTTCCCTTTCTAGAATTGAATCTTGCCTCACTCAACACCTGGTATTCGTTTCCAAAGGTTATTCACCCTACCTAATTATTTCCATCTTCTTATTCTTCACAGCTCTTAGTTCATCTTTAATAAGGATTTTTAATCAAACTTGAAAGCTTATTCCTCCATGCTGTACAGTTCCCCCGTTTCCAATAACGTTATTGCAGCAGTGTTGCTTTGATCTTTTAACAGCCATTTTGCATACTGAGTATCAGCTTTGCCCTAATGGCACAGGCATCTCTGAAAGCTCTAGGAGAATTCAGCAGGGAATCCTTACATTGATAAACCCAGTTCAGTATTCACATTACCACCGAGGCAGCCGCAAGAAAAGGGGGAAAAGAAAAATTCTTACATTTTCCTCCTCCCTGCTCCCTCTACACCTTTCGCTAATAAATTTGTGCATGGACTTAATGCTCATGAAATTGGCAGACTAATGTTACCAATTAGAGTCAAGCAGGGACTACAAGAGTAACCTGAGGCACACTGCTCTGCAAACAAATCTTAGCCTGCCTTGCAGGAGACTGGCTTATACCAGTCCCATGATTTTTGCAGGATATTTACTTGTTATGAATGATGACTTAGTGCTAACCAGATACGTCCTGCTGGGGCTGGAATGACGCTGCCATGTGCATCAGGTATAGTTATCCCTGCCTTAAAGATGGACCAGACCAAAATGTCTTGACCTGTGTACCAGGGATGGCCGATGGCCCACAGAGCACAGAGAGTCATGGGATTAATATATTGAAAAAACTGCCACTCAGCACAACAGCCATACATATGTGCATGTTAACAAGCAAAAAATTTGAAAGGGAGGAAGAAAAGATATAAAGGACAATGCCAAGTGTAGCTTGCAATTAGCTGGCAATAAACAAAAACCCTTGCACTCGCACTGCAAAGGACATCCTGTGAATTTGTCTTAGGTAGGTATGTTTTCCTTCAGTTACAAGAGGCCGAGTGAAACCAAAGTTCCTTTTTATGAACCTACCACCACATACATGCCACCAGCTCACAACAACTTTGCACTTTGTGGCCCACCCTGCAGGGAACCGCTCATGCTTCCAGTGCTGCCTGGCTGGCCCCATGGACAGCATCGGCTCCCGGCACGTTCCTGCTGCACCCCACTGCAGGAGGTCATGGCCCCAGTTTGGAAGATTCTGGGTTCAATCAGCAACAAAAATGCTGACAGACATTGCATCGCCTGTTCTTTTACTCCCAACATGGAAAAAAAAATATTGGGCTTTTGATTGCAGGGAATTTAAAATGCTGCAGGGGGGGAAAAAAAAAAAATCAACCATAAAGTCCTCCAAAATGAAGCACCTGCAGCACTCTGTGGGTAGCCCTGGCCAACTCTAAATGTATGGCCTGGCATCCTGCAAGGCCATCCATGCAGGGGCAAAAGCAATGGAAAGCATTCACCACCAGCAACTGCCCATGAGTGCAAAAGAGGAGATGGGTCCTGAACAGCATCTAAGCAGCAGGCAAAGAAATGGGATATAAGCAGGAAATTGTAATCCAGAAAGAGAAGGAGCCTCGTCAAAAGCTCAAAGTCCACCACCAGCAGCAGACCGATCCTGCACAGTGACAACGGCATAACTCTCTACATGCCTGAGGTTCAGGATCAGAAATCAGTGACTGACACCTGGGAGCCTTCCCCCAGCTGTCCATGTTTCTGTGGCTGCTTTAGAAAGCGAGATGCTCACCTGAGGAGGGATGAATTGCTCTCAGGTTGAGCATTGTCCTCCACTGCCTATACAAGGCATCTTGGAGGGCCCCATTTCTAGTGCAGGAACTGCTTAATTGTCCCCAGCGGTCTATCGCATCATGGGACTGAAGTCAGTTCTTCCAGCTGGATGAACAAACCTCCCTGGTTTTTACTGTGATTAAAGGCAGGATGTAAGGAAAGACCTGCCCTGAGTGCACACGTCGAGTAGAAGCAATTCCTCACCCCCTCCCTGCGACCTTCCGCAGCCTGGAGGCACTTGGCTGGCCCCGCTTGGCCGAGGGGCCGTACCTGAGATGGATTCGGTGACAGCAGACAGATCCCCTCATCAAATCTGATTTACACTGCAACAAAGCCCATCGGTCATCAGTATTATGAAAGAGTAACAAAATATTCGACCTGAATTATCTTTTCAAGATGCTTAACAGGGTGGAAACAAGCCAGGCTGTATGAAGCTTTCATTTCTCTTCTGGGCTCTGCCTCTGATTACACAGATATTGCGCAAAGGCCTTGGGAAAGGATTGAATAAACTACAGCATCATCTTTTTACACTGAAATGCAGGAAGGCTGGAAGGCAGTTCAGGGATTACCACTTTCTGAGTGCCCAAGTTGGGGCCCTTGGGTTTTGGAGGAAATGCTGAGTATTTCTTAAAAACCAGTCCGCTTTAAGATGCCTCAAATTAAAATCCTAGCAACTGAAGCTCCCAAGATCTTTAAGTCAGTTTGGAAGATTTAGGAGCTTGATTCCCAAGCGCCAAGGAGATCGATATCTTTCATGATTAGGAGCAGCAGAGCTGGGGAGCGGAAGGGAGCTCAGCGGCAGAGCTGACACCCGGGGCACAGGGATCTAATCTCCAGCTCCAAATCCAGCCAGCCCAGGCTGACGGGTAAACACTTCTGTGGGAGCCACTGTGGCTTGCCCACCAGCCTGACTTACCCGTCACAAATCTTCTTGATTTTTTGTTTAAGCTGCTCTCCTTGATAGAAGATAATGAACACGTTCTTCTTCACCTCTTCTCTCTGCAAGGCAATTCAAGGAGAATTTATGGCACCCGGAGGAAAGAGTTCAGTGCGGAAGATGTGCTGCTTTTTTTTCAGCAAACTTTTCACTGAGTTGTTCTTTTCCTCCAGCTCGTTTTCCAGCAGCAACATTTTCCCTAGGTGCTGCTTCAGGGACCAAGCATAGGCGGCAGCTCTGGGTTATGGGGGAAAGAGCAATGTGGAGCAGAGAGGTAGGGGACAGGAGGTCCACCAGAGCACAGGGTTCATCCCAGAGTCACCAAGGGGAATCAATGCACTGTGGCCAGCCCCAGGTGAGGACAGACAGCCACAGCCCACCTCCCCGGTGGTCCACCCTGCTAGGACTCACATGTACCTTAACCAGGGAGGACAAGGAAGCCACCTCGATAATGGCAAAAAGGGAAAGCAATGCCAAGAAAATTTCTCCCATCCTTGGACTTTCCTACCTTCCTTCTGCAGGCTGCATTCAGACACCCAGCTCTGGTGAGGCAGCGGGTGCTGCAGCACGGCCAGGGCACGGAGTTCAGTTTCTGCAGGTCACAGGCACACACGAGGAGCAGCATGAAGCAAAACCAGGTCAGTACCTACCGTCACGGGGTCCTCCAGCGGGGTGTCCATTTCAGTGTACCTCAGGTAGATGTTTCCCCTGCAGGCTCGCCACAGTAACCGCTCAAAGGGTATCATCCTTTCCCTCTTTATTACCCCTGCTGTGAATCTGAGCAGAGTTAAAAGATAAATAAATTACAAGCCCATTGTAAGTCTTTTAGGACCTGTAACACACATGATTCTAGAATCTTTTGTTTTCTAGTCCACGATAGCCAGGGCTCTGCTGCTGCTGTAGGCACTTCTAGGAAAGATCTCATTGCTCAGCCTTCAGTCTACTGACTTTATCCTGTTGTTCTTTCCTTAAAACATTGTAAATCTTCCCCAGATCAACAGAAAAAGGAGAAGAGACAATTCTGGCTAGAATTGGAGAGATGTTTAAAGTCACATGAACAGATTGCACCTGAGTCACAGAGGTAGCAGGTAGCTTTCCTTTTGCCAGAAAGCACCAGACTATACCTTTGAAGAGCACCATGACGTGCTGGTATACACCCACCAAGGCAAGCCCTCTGCAGGCATATGCTTTGCTCAAACAAGAGCTGAACAGAACTTGAGAAATACCAGTATGAGCAGCTAAAAACACCAGTCTGGGAGAACATCATCAGCAAGTTTAATCACACCTAGCTGATGTAAACACAGGGGAAAGCTGTTTGAGCCTATGCTGGCTGCCGAATTACGATCAGCATTATGCTTAGTGGTGTTTCCGCCCTCATAACTCTCAACTTCAGTGCCCTTTTCTATTGCAGACATAGCCTAGTGCAAGCAATCCCATGGCTTTTTGCTGTGGTTAGACATCCGTCCCTGAGGACCAGGCTTGTAGCCAGCTGCCCGAGTCCAGAAGTCACAGGTAAGATGTTGTAACATAACAATTTTCCATCAATACCTATTAAAGGCTCACTGGAATTTGGTGGACTGGAAGTAAAAGTCCATTTGTCCCACTGACCCATAACCTGAACATAGTTTTGATGATATCTTCAGAGGACAGTCCCTCTTTCGCCTTCATTAAACAGCTGTACTGAACAGGCTGGCAAGCAAGCACTGCTAAGAAGCTGAAGGAAGTCTACCAGTGTCACAGCAATACAGTGCAGGTGGGAAGCCTGGCCAAACTGGGGGCCATCACCAATACACACCCCAGCTTGGCAGCTGCAGCAGCCGGAGTGCTTCTCAGCTCCAGCAGTCCAGATGTGTCTTCGCTGAAGAAATCATCTGGCAGATTGGTTTCTGCCTGGAAAACATTAGTTTTAAAAACTATTCAGCATTGCCAGTTTGAAAACTATTTTCACATTTTTCTCCTGATATGTTTCCCCACAAAGGTAGCTTTCCACAGACATTTAGACCAAAAAGGGGAAAAAAATGTAAACTATATCTTAGCAACTGAAAAGCATAAATGCCATTTTTGAAGAGATCTCTTGAGACCCACTGACTCATGGTGCAATGCAGGCTCCAAAGTGACCGAGGTGCTTTTGCAAACATATTTTACTGGCTTGTGGTAAAGACCACTGGGTTTTGATTAAAAGTCAGTAACAGCAACACAGACCAAATGAAAATGTCAGCATTTTTAGGAACCTTCCACGTCTCTGTTGGAAGAGCAAAGAGGCCTCTCACCTCAAAGAAGTCCTGGGTTTTCTTCAGCAGATGTTTGAGCTCCGTCAGCTCGAGGAAGTTCTGCTTCAGTGTTTGCTGGTTCTGGTTGGCTTCCAGCAGCTCAGCTTCAAGTTTCTCCAGCACCGTCTGTTTAGGGTCCAAGCACATCCAGAAAAACTCTGAAGTAGTTCAATGGCCCTTTACCAAGCTGATACCAAATCTCAAACAAAAGATAGTTGTTTTTTCAAGAAATACAGAACAAATACAGAAGTGTTCAATGAGCACTTCAATAGACACTGAATTTGTAGGAATCGATGCCAATGCCTCCTTTTCCTGTTGCCACATTCCCTGCTGCGTGCTTTGTCCTCTTCAGGCATTAGAGTTCTGACGCACCTGACTGAAGCTCAGGCAGGTGAGTGGGTGCCTGGTGTATGTGTCTCAGCCTGTCTTGGCACCTCTGTGGTTCCCCACAGGACATCTCAGGCCCCAGGCTGACTGGCTGTCAGTCTACTGACTAGAAAAGCAGCCTACAACAAGGCCATTAGCTTAGGTTCATTAGCTATAGGCCAAAAATTAGGTGAGGATGTGGGTCCAGGAACACACCAGGCAACCACCTTGCTCATGGAGCTGAAGCCCTTGGAAAGGATGACTTTTCTTCCTCATTACCTACATGTGCAGCACTCTAAAAATTACTCTGTCTGTAAAATTATCTTCCAGCCGGGCTAGAATAAAGCAATCCCTGCACATCCAAAAGCAAGGCACAAATACTCGTGTCAGGTCACAATATCACAGTCATACTCCCACTGGGACAGACAGCCCTGGGGTTTTTGTGCAGTGAAGCTGGTTCTAACATCACTTCTCCTGGTTAATCACCAAACCCTTCATTCTCACCTACAGGATGATGAGAAGGGGGTTCTGTGGGAGTGATATGTCAGATCAGAGCTTTCACAGGGGATGGTAAAAAGACTGGGCTCCTTCAGGAACATGCAACAAGACCGGCCTTAACCTAACTGCTGAGACAGCAGCTTGGGGAGCACCTCCGCAGGCAGGGAGAGCTGTGCCAGCCTCAGTTACTGGGTCCTTCTTTGCAGGGAAGGGCTGTATTGAGAAAGTTACACAGACACCCCAGCGCATGTCCCCTTCCCTCTCTCCTTTGTCTGCTCCAAATTCTGTACCTCCATATCAATCATTTCCCGAGGCAGGGGGGTCTCTGGGTACTTTTCTAGTTTGACTATCTCAATGTTGTCTTCCATCTCATTTTCCAGGAAACCTGCAAGGAAAGGACACAGACATCTTGATACAGGGTCATCCCTGCTGCACCATCCTGGTCACCAGCTGCTGGCAAAACCCCTGCCAGGACATCTGACACTGAGATGTAATGAGGGGCAGCGATATACAAGAGCCATCATCCCAGCACATGTACACAACCGTCAAGAACAGAACACCAAGCAGCCTCCTCCCTCAGTGAGAATGTTGTTTCTCCCAAAGTCGTGGTGGTCCCTCCCACAACCATGCCCTGCACAAATAGCCAGCATGGCATCTCCTTGCCTGGGACAGTGAACAAGGCACGCAGCAAGCTCAGGCTTCGCTCCTCCACTCTAGCAATGGCAAATGCTTTCACAGTGGCTATGGTGGGCACTGGTGTCATGGTGGGGGGATTGCAGAGACAATCAAAGAACACAGGTCCATGGGACACCAGGTGCCACGTGCTCTGCGGCTCGGTTTTTAAGGATTTGTCCCCAGGCTGAAGCCCTCGGCCACAGGAAGCGTATGCCAATGACTGGTGCACAGGGGTAAGAGTCAGGTTATCTGGATTAGCCTCCTGCCCAGCTCCAGATTTATCTTGCTATTTTACATCAGCTAATTAACCTCCTTTCGGTTCAGTTAACCATTTTCAAAACAGGAGCAACAATTTATTGCCCATATGGGGCAAAGCAGTAATTAGCTGATGCATGCAAAACATTTCCAGGGGCTCAGATGGAAACATCACCATTTTGCCACTAATTCTGCTCCACAGTGTGAGAGCACTTAACAAAGAAATAAATCCCACACCACCAGTTGGCGGGAAGCCGATTGCATTTGACAAGCGTTTACTTACGCAGGATCCTCTCCAAGGATTCACACCTTCTCACTTCATTCACAAACTTTCTCTGGAAGCTGTTCACATTCACATTCAGCTAAAAACAGGAGGGAAAACAAGCCTGGGGCTGGAGGCTGCACGCTGCTGTGCTCTTTTTTAGCATCAGCAGAGAGGGAACAACTTTTTGGTGCAAACAGCCAACACAGCCGCATCTTACAGACTCCTAAAGGCAGGGCAATACCGTGAGTTTCCTTAGGGCCAAGGACATCGTGGCCTTACCAGGCTCATTTCCACCCAGCCTTGCTGTGACAGCAGGAGTCATAGATGGACTCTCATGGAGACACCCCCCAGTTTTCTGGTGGTGGAAGGAATTGTCCTAAGGTTGTGCATAGAGTGTGCAGAACACTGGAGGGGGGCTCAGGAACAGGTTGGGTCTCAGCATGGTGATTGGCTTTCAGATCAGCTCTGGGGAAGTCCCGCTCTCTCCACGGGCTTTTTGACCACCCTGCAGGTGGACCTTCCCCAAGTGCTTTCAGGCAAGGACAAGCAGAGCCCAGGGCGCGTTTCTTGCAGCTCAGCATGCCAGCTGGGCACTACTTACATCTCTGAACTGGACCAGACCCAGCTCCCCGAGCTCGGCCACGCAGCAGTAGGCAGCCTCCACCTGCAGGAAGAGCTGCATCAGGCTCATCTCCTCACTCCGGAAAACCGAGGCCATTTTGCCTGCTCTCCTCCAACCTGGGTGTCCGTGGGGGCCTCGGTGGCAGTGGCACAGTCTTCCTTGCCCAGAGAGGTGCCAGAGGGTGTCGAGCACTGTGGGAACATTAGGATCACTGAGTCAAGGTGCTGGAAGCTAACTTGATGCTGCCCATCGTGTCCTTCAAAAGGGTTTCTTCACCTCCTAAAAGCCTTCTTGAACACACATGAGGTTGTATCCCACCAGTCCAGTGATGAATGCTAAGGTATGTATGTGACACCAGGAAAAAAGGGAGCCACTGGGTCCCTAGAATGGACAATGAGTAAATACCCTGCCCTGTCCTCTAGTGGGCCAAAGATGCTTCAGACTCTTTATTTGGGTTTTGAACGCTAAGCCTGTGAAGGATTCAATTTCTCTTTGTCTTCCACAACACAGAGAAGAAAAGTAATTTCACCTTGCAATTAGCCAGGTAAGAGAGGCCTGACTGTCTTTTGCCACTCTCATTGGTAGTGTGAACACAACATTGCAAACACATTTGGAGCGTGTTACATAGGGATGGGGAGAAGAGGACTATTTTATTTAAATTAAAATGAACTTTGAGATTTAAAAAGCATTTTTCTCCCCATAAAGGACTGGTTTTGAAAGAAGATACATGAAATATCATGCATTTCATAAAAATTCCTTCCATCTGTATGCTGCTTGTTATTTATGTTGAGTAACCTGAACATACAAATTGCCTCTAGTTGTTCTTGCACAACCTCAACTGATTTGCACACATGAACACAGTAATTAGTGTTTCCCAGAGAAAAGTAGAGACACTTCTTGCATGCATTTTATTTTGTAGGAAGCCTGTGTTTTATAAATAGCAAAACAAAATCCCTTTATATCCTTACTTCTACTTGCTGACAGGGATGGGAAGTCAATTGTCCTTAACCCTCTCTCTCCATGAATCTTGTCTTGCAACACTTTTTAAAATTTGGGTTCTAATAATTTTCTTTCTAAAATATGAAAGATTTTTCTTAAATGTGAGAGGAACACTTTACAAGATAATAAACATTTGTTTAACAGGAGCACCATCACCACTTGTTTGTATTTGCAGAATTGTCCTGTGAGTTTTCCTTGTCTTACTCTCTGTACCCATTCACTAAATGACTGAAGATGTTGAAAATATAATATATGGTAACTAGTAACTTGTTAAAATAAAGCATACCATGTGCCAGCTACAGTGGGTTCAGTAAGGATATAATCTTTAAGTTGGTTGGATGTGTTTCAACAAACCATATTTTTTACCAGAAAAAGACACAAAATCTGCAAGAGTCCTCCACTGCTTGTGCAAGAAAGTAAAAAAATATAATGCCTAGCTCTGGTTTTCAAAAGGTTTAAAAGATTTTCAGAAAGTTTAAAAGGTCACCAAAATGTCCCATCTTAGCTTCTTTAGACTGAAAAGTGTTAAGAGACTGTAATTTAAAGCAGTTTGTGTTTCTAAACCTGCAGTTAACTTCCATTAAAAGTCTTAGAGCCTTAGAACTAAAAGAACAAAACTCAAAAGAAACATTTGGAAAAATCTTAGTTAAACTGCTTCAAAGCATCCAAACCCAGGGTTCTACTTTTCCTCAGTAATCAGTCTGCGAAAAACACCAAAGGCTCACTTTCATCTTGATTTAGAATGAGAGAAAAATGAAAAATAAAAAAAGAGAAGCCTCTTCCCAGCCAGGAAACCCTTCCCAGCCCCGCTCCGAGGAAAGCAGAGCGTTCACCCTTCATCCATTCCTGCAGGTACAGGAGGCTTGCCCAAGGGCACCTGCTGCCAGCCTTGCCTCTATCAACACCCCTTCCCCCCAATTTTTTCGCTTCGGCAAAAGAACAGTTAACTGAGAAACCACCCACGCTATCCCCCTTGTTTTCTGTTTTCCGGCAGTATTGCACTGCGCGAAAACGCACCAGGTTGCGGGCAGGGTAAAACCCGGTGCTGCAAGTTACTTTGGGGAAAGGGGTTGCTGGGGTTTACCTGTCAGCCGCCGCGCTCCTTTCCGCCAGGCCCTCTCCCCAGGGAAGGGGCGAGCTGTCCCCTCGGCTGGTCGGCGGTCCCGTCAGGCGATGACAGCAGGACTCTGCTTTGGCATGGCTGCAGGCACCGCGCCGGGCGAGGAGGGTGGCCAGCGAAGCGCCCCGGCCAACTGCCCGGTCTCGCACGGGGCACGGCAAACCTTTTCTTTTAAGGTCAGAACTGGTCTGCACCAGAGAAGGGAAACCCTTTCTGTCCCGAAACAACCCCTGGGTGGTCCGCACCCGGCGCTCTCTGGCTCGGTCACAAGCTCGGCGTCAGGTCTGTGACAAGCAGGAGCTGTGCTGCGGCAGCACACGGCTTGTTGAGACTAATAACAGATGGGGCATGCCGGCTCACACCGCCCCGGCCACCCAAAAACGAGCGAGAACCTTTGAAACCTGCTGTAGCCGGGGAGCTATAAACCCATAAAAACTCGTTTCCAAGCTCTGGATGGAGGCTCAGTCACCAGGGAGGTGGAAAATTTCTGTGCTATTTCTCACTGGTTTCTCCTCACCGAAGGCAGCCGGGGAAAGGACAGGGAAACAATGAGAGATTAATGATTTTCCTGCAGCCAGGGGGGACGGGCAGAGCTATACAGCAAAGAGAGGGCTGGGAGGGCAAGGACTCGGTCAGCAGTGCTGCGCCAGCCCGGGGCAACGCAGAGACCTGGGGAACTTGATTCTCACCCCTTGAAATAACAAATGCTGGGGGGAAAAGTGGCTTTGCAGGCTTTCTCCCACCGCAGCTGCTAAAGCCAGGGCTCCAGAGAGGAATCAGTCCTCTCCTAACACCAATGGCCGAGCTTCCACTGAGGCCAGAGGAGGCTGGGTTCCATCCTGGTAAATAAGGCTGGCTGGGGCACTATTAAATCTAGCGTCCCTAAGAAGTTTTATCTCAAAAGAAGAGAAATGAAATGAAATAATGAAATTAAATGACGTGAAAATGCATGGCTGTACGTAAATTGTAAAGTATACCCTTAAAAATTTGCTTTCTCAGACCTGCTTTTTTAGAGGTACCCAGTAGCCTTGACCCAACAAACCAAACGGTGCAGCTTGTCCAAGGGAACAACGCCAAAAAGGTGAGTAACAGCAGAGGTTTTCCCAGCACAGAAGTCTTCTATTCAAAAGCAACAAGGAGTGGCCCCGCTTCGCGATATCAGCTAGAGCAAGAGGGTTCCCGCTGCTTTCCGAAATCCAGGTGCCTGCCTCAAGCTGTGTGACCTGAAAGGGAGATATTAAAAATGATGAGGTGGTTCTAGTGGATGGGCCTAAAACATCCATTTTGCTCAAACTGGCCACGGGGCTCCCTGGCCTCCCACCCGCTTTGGCGGCACCGCGCTCCCCCAGCACCAGCCACCACTGGCGGCCAGCTCTACTTTCTCCATCGGCACCACCAAGGAAATGGAGAAAAGGCTGACAAAATTCAGCACTTCCTGTTGGGAAAGGGGAACTCCTTGCGGTGAGGCAAAGCGGGGCTGAGAAGGAGCTGGTGCGGGAAAGGAAGGGCATTGCCTTCCAGCCTGTGCTATAACGTTAAATGACAGGAGTCATCGTTCGGTTCTTGACCAAGGTCTATTGACGCAACAAAATAAAACAGCTTCTCAGGCTACCTCCTCCACCTCTGAGCCCGCGGCGTATCTTGCCGACAGCAAAGCTGCCGTGTTCATTTGATAATACCAGGATATGCTTCTGGTTTGCACCTATGCTGCTCTTATCCAGCCCCACAGTTGCGCTCAGCTACTCCCCTACAAGCTGTCAGGGCAGGGGGAGCAGAAGGAGCCCCCAGAGCACACTTCATCACCAAAGCAAGCCGTGCTGTGCTGGCCACCCCATCCCATTACCTGAGGAGCGAGTGAACACGGAGCACAGGGATAAAGCCATCTCTTTTGCCCTTCCCTCCCCCCGCTTCCTGGGCAGTGAAGAGAAGCAGAAAACATATCCTATTTCATGCCTCTGGCACGTGGAAGTAAGAACATTATTTTGTAATAATCTTATTATCAAAGACCAGATGATGTGGGCTGATGATGAGGCGCCGCTCGGAGGAGCCCCGTCAGTGGGCTCATTGTCAGCACCAGCAGCTCTGGCCAGGCGAGCTGAAGGCAGCCCCGCGCCACCCAGCCAGCTGCTCTCCGGCTCCTTTGCTGGAGTCTCCGGAGGGACAGCATGGGGTGACAGCGGGGCCACAGCCTCGAAGTTTGTTTAATAACAACCCCAGCCTGGAAAACACAGAAAGGCATGGTTGTGGAGCTATTCAAAAGGCTAGAGCTGCTTTCATCCATGCAACAGAAAGCAGATCCCCTCTCCCTTCCTTCCATTTAAAGAATAAAGCCTTTGTGGTTTTATTTTTTCCCCTCCACTCACCCAATTTTAAAAATCAAACCCGCTGTTTACAGGTAGCTCTATCTTAGATGGCTATTTTTCACATCAGTGAAGAACCCAAACAAAATGGCCCCCTCCCCAACATTATTGGCATCAGGCTTAAGGTTTTGAGCTCTTTTAAAGCCACCTTGAGGGCTTTATAAAGGCCCTTAAGCTTTTTTGAGCTTTATAGAGGCCACCTGGGAGGCAGCTCACGCTGCAATGCAAAGACAGTGGGTTGCTAACAGAAAGACCTGCTCTTGGAGATTTTGCTGCCTACGAAGCAAGAGTAGGAGAAGATCCACTCCTGTGGCCTCACGGATAGCACAGGCCACCCAGCATCCTCCTTGGTGTTTAAAACCACGACCTCAAAGGCTGCATAGGGCTCTTGTGGATAGTGACTGGCAATTGCCACCCAACCGCCAACTTCAGTGGGCCAACACACAGAGCACAGAGGGTGTTGCAAACACACAACCCCTCCAGCCGGGCTGTCATCACTTTCAGCAGCGTGAGGAAGTGTTTCATGCAGCTGTAGGTGGCTCTGGGGTCAGTATCTCAGCCATAATCACTCCAGGCTTAGCTCCAGCATGCAGAAGGTTTCGTGTGGCTGCATACGACTTTAATGCGTGAGCTCTTTCACCAATGCTCCCTCCTGTTGGAGCAACTAAGCAAAGTAGCACCTCAGGCATGCTGAAACAAGAGTAAGGGGTGTAGTCAAACTGACCTCAAGTGCCATATGGAAAAAAGGGATTTTTCCTCTTGCCACTGATATGCCCAGAAATGATGTTCCTGCTCTGCTCTCGTGGGTTGTGTGCTTTGCCCAGAGTTAAATACTGTATTACAGCTCGATTACCATCATGCTGGTCACTGCTGGGATGGAACAGGATTGCAGCAGCAACCAGCTTTTATTTGGAATTAAAAATATAAACATGTTGCCTACGTAAACAGAAAATATGTGTACATATAGACAGTGAGTGCATACGCATGCGATAAAGGTAATAACTTCCTGAGAGCCACACCTGGTGGTGGTGTGTCAAGGGTAATGCCTTGGTCATCACAGAACTTGAACCGTGACGGTCCCTCTGTGGCACAAAATATACCAAACTGTAGGTGTCGCCTCCTCCGTCACCATCAGGAAAAGCTGACCAGCAGCCCTGCGCACTGTGGAAGAGTCTCCAAGGAGAGGGGTGGGCAAATGCCGAATTTTAGACTAAATGGAGTCCTGCCTTGAGAACTGCATGGAAGTGGGAGCCGGAGGAAAGGAAGCCCCCGACTCTGCCGGTGCTGCAGTCGTGGCTCGTGTGCCAGGGCATGCCCCTGGACGCGCAGAAACCGAGCTAGGGGAAGGCTTTGGAGAGTCTTATCGCTCTTCGGGCAGTCGCAGCACTGAAATATGAATGCGTTACACAGAATAAATGAAACAAATCCAAACCTGTGCCGGGAGATGATTTTATAGGGCTTCCATTGTGTCTGAGCTTACCAAGCAAAGCCTTCATTTCCAATCTGATCCAAAAATCACTGAAGCCAAGCGCAGCCTGTTCACTGCTTCAGAGGGCTTTGGATCAGGCCCTTTCTGAACCAGCAAGGGAACACATTTTGGAAAGGAAAATAAATACATTTTGTTAATTGTGCAAAGCATTTGCAGCATCCCTTAGAAATGGGCACATTCACCTGCAAGCTGACAAAAAGAGCTTAGGTAGTAGTTAACATTCAAACGACATTTCATTACAAATTGAATCATTCATGCAATAGCAGAGCAGTTTTCTCTTTTCATTTCACCTCAAACATTTTGTGCTCTATGGAACGCTTTTGTACTCACCATTTTTGCAAAATTAACGGCCAGGTCAACTGTCAGCAGGAATCCCAGGTGAGAAATTCAGGAGGGACAGGTGAAGCTGGAAGAAAGTGGAGGGCCTTTCCGCAGTAGAGAGTTGAAGTTTAGTATTGATGAAGCACTCAGGAAAACACACAAATTAAAGACAACTACCACGAAAGGACTTAGTCGCTGAAATGAGGCAGAGACGAAGATTATCCTATAGGCTAATTCCAAGCAACTCTGAGCAGTCGGAGCATTTTTACAGCATCTCTCCTGCCGTGACTCATGTTTTCCAAGGAGAAGAGCGACGGCCGCTGGGGTCACGCACCCAGCACCCAGCACAACTCACCTTGGGACACCTCTGGGGTTCCAGCCGAAGGACGGGGACACACGCACCCCCCCAGCAGCGGAAGGTGGCTGTTGCAGACCAGCCGGTGCAGCCCTAACTCTGCCGGCCCCAGTAACGTGTTGACAAGAGAACAGGGAGGTGAGGTGGGTAAACATGCCTGTTTCAGCTGGTCTGACCTCACCTGTAGCTTGGCATGCCCTTTCTCCAAGGGGAAACCTCCACCTGCTGCATTATGGACATACTCACAGCTGGAGGGGAGCAGAGTGTTTTCGGTGGCAGCGGGTGGGCAGCGGGGACGACAAGTGGGCTCACCCCACAGAAACACGGGGCAAGGCTCAGCCTGTGAGGGTTCTGCTCCCAAGCTTTCTCTGAAACAAAGGGAGACCAAACCAGCCTCGCGGGTTTGTACAGCAGCACCCCATGGTATGTAGCTCAGCGTAGTTCCTGTGGGAAGCCTATTACGCCCGTCCCTGTGGGTTTCAGCAGTGCAGAGGGGAAAAAAGAGGAAATTTTTAGATAGTGTCCATTCTACTAGGGTTGCTGCCTCAGGCACCTTCCTCCTGGCCTCCCATGGGTTGGCTGCACATCCCGAAAAGGCCCCAGACAGCTTTGTTCTCACATGAACACCCAAAGCCATGAGTGACCACTGCTGAAGAGCACCAACAACCTGCTCCCTCCTAAGCCCACCTCTCCCAGTGCCTTACTGCCCAATTTAATGCCTGAAGTTTCTCTAATGGTGGTGGGTCAAAGGTAGAAGCACGTAGGAGCCAACAGCCTGGGGAACAGCAGCAATGTGCAGTGCTCATCACACCAGGACGATGTCACAAGCACTTTGACAGTGTGGCTTTTCCAGCCAGGACTGTAGGAAAAAAATCTTGCCTTCCAGCCGCTATCGTTTTGGCAGCAACCCTCCCAGTCTGCAGACAGAGCTGTGCTGGTGGGAGGAAACTGCTCTGGGCTTTCCCTGTGTCATGGAGGAGGAGGCGGCGTACCTACAAAGGGAGGAAAAAAATGCTCTTTCATCACCACATTGCACATGGGTGATGGAGGCAGTGACACAGCTGTGCCCAGGGGGAAAGAACAGCAGCAGCTTCTCCTGTGCAGAGAGGCCCCGACCTTGAACTGATCCCAACCTGTAACCCAACACAGGTCCTTAAGGAAAGGCCATTTTTAGTGTGTAACAGCTGGTGGTAGCCTACACAAAGCAACCATTTTCATCCCATTTCGTGGTGGAAACATGCCCATAGACTGTGTTAACCCAATGGCTACTGTATCAGGTGACCAAAGACTTCTTTTTAGGCTTCCACACAGCCCTCTTAAAAAATCATGACTGCTGGGAAGTTGGGGGGGGGGGGGGGGGNTTTCAAGTCAACAGACATACAAAGTCAAAGTCAAAGCCAAACAGGGAGACAATTTCTCTACCCTGATCCTCCATTCCTTTCCAACTCTATTAGACCACCTTTGCAGGACCAGAAGGAGATTCAGAAGACAGAAGCTGCCTTGGGACCCTGTGAGGAAGGGGCTGGCTCCGGAGGCCTTTCCTCTCTCTGGCTACAGCAGACCCTGCGGAGAAACCTTCAGGCTTGACCTTCAGGTGCTCTCTACTTGCCTTGGTACTCATATCCACCTCCTTCCTGCTGGAGCTGTTTTGGTCGGAGCCCGTTTCTTTCCGCACCCTGTTGTGGCAGGAAAGTTCAAGGTGTCCTGGCAGCAGGAAGCTCCTTTGCTCCACCCTCTGCCCTGCACACTGGCTCTCTGAGCTTATCGAGGGTTTGCCGAAACAGAGCTGCCAGCGACCTGATCTGTGCGGCTGCCCGGGTGGGAGCTGGACCCCCAGCATGAAGCACTTCTCCCGCAAGCCCTGGGCAGCCTTCGCTCTGCTCTTCTTCTCCACCGTGCTCCGGTATTCCTGCTCCGCAGGTATTTCTCTTCTCTTCTTTTGTGCTCTAGTTTCTATACTCTGCCTTTTCCCCCACTCCTCTCAATACCTAAACATATTGCCCACCGACAGTAACTTGTTCTTTAAAAACAAGGTGGGCTTCCTTGTCTCATCTAGAAAGTGTAAAGATCTGGAATTGATTAATGTTAATGAGAATTACTTGACATGATTGATCACAGCATCTTTCTGAAGAGATTTGCTTTTGCCAGCTGTTTACAGACCCACTGTAAACGTGACTGAGCTGCAGGCTGCTCCGCTGAATGGCAAGGAGATGGGAGACCACAGTTACTTGGTCTTCCCGTGTTTGCTGAGGCAAGGGACCATTCGAAATACTACCCAAGAGGCTCACTGTAGTCCGGTTTAGCTCTTATTAGGTGCTTTTTGCAGGAAATCTGGCTTTAGTGCCCCCTTAATTGTAGAAGCTGCCTAAAACCAAAATGTAAACGAGACCTGTGAGCTGCTCCTTTCCCATCAGGCTACTGCCTGCATTTGTATATCAGCACCAGTTGAGACCTGCCAGATGTTTAAAGGTGGGTTGGCTTTGACAGCCTGTCCTTTGGGCTGCAAAGTCTGTAAACGTGAACCGATGCTCTGGATTCTGCAGCGCTTACTTCCACAGGTCATACACAGTTTCTAATGATTCTTCCCAGTGCTCCCGTGAGGTACTTATTAACTGAGAAAACAAATTATGGGCTTTGCCAAGGTCATTCAGCAAGTCCCAGCAGAGTCTGAAAGAGGAACGGGGAGCACTCAGACCCTTCCCTGGAGCACGCTGCCTGGGGACCCCCTCTCCCAGTGTGGCAGCAGCTGTAAGGAAAGCTCTGGTCTTGCTGATGGTCAGTCAGGTCAAAATGCAACGCTGGGCAACAGCAGGTGAGCCCAAGGGGGGCATCTCCTGCAGGACAACCTCACTTGATTTGCTGGAAAATTGCTTGGAAAATACCAAACTCAAAAGGTTTGCTCAAAGGTCTTGCTCTGTTTCGTTTTCCTGAGCTGAAACTAAATCTGAGCCATCATTTTGAAGTCTTCAGTGAAATCAAGCTTGAACTGATTTGCTCTATCACACTCCAAACTGTCATCTCAGAGTGATGGTTTGACTGGAATAGTTCTACAGGAAATAGCCTTTGCCTCATCTGTGGATGCTGGAACTGCTCCCACTGCATGCAGCCCTTACTCCTGTAGCCTCTCCAGGCTGTTTTTCACGTACCTCTGCAGGGGGCCGTTTCAGCACGGGATACTTCATCCGGCTAAACTGGAACTGTACTGCTTGTAGTGGCACAGGAGGAGATTTTTTTTACTCTCTCCCTTCTGCAGCAGGGGACAGGCTGGTGGCAGTGCATGGGGTACCACAGCAGACAGCATTTTTTCCACACGGGCATCCTGCAGTTGTCCTTGCATCTGATCCGGCAGTGCTGCAAGGTGCACGCTGGAGCTGAGAAGCACGGGGGGTATTAAGAGGTCTTGGCCTGTGATACCATGTACAGATTTGGAGGCCTGGAGACCAGTCTCGGTGCTGTGCTAGAGTGCAAATATACTTGTGATTCTGGGTAGGAAGCAGGATAAAGAAGCAAAACCTTCATTGAAGCCTCTGTTCCCTTCCCTCACTTATTTCCATAGGTTGTATTTTCCAGTCTAAGCTGGTTAACGAGTTTCAGACACAGCTGCACCTGAACTGCATGAAGCCAAAGCTTCCAGCTGAGGCTGTGGTGGATCTGTTGACGCTCTGTGCTGACAGGCTCAGCCCTGGGTTCGGCCAGGCTCTTTCGCACCCTGCAGAGCTACTGGCATTTCTCTCAGGGCAAAAGCGGGTGGATATACAGCTCGCTGGCCATGGATGTCCCCGTGCCGCTGAATCAGTCCTTGCTCGTTCTGCCCATGTAGCTGGGGAAAGGACAGGGGTTAATTTGAGCTCCGGGTGAACGATTCATGCCAGGGTCATACTCAGGTAGAGGCGCAGTGATTCAGCTGCTCCTTACGGCCAGCGCTACAAGCAGGTCTCTCTAGAGCCCGTGTTGACAGTGGTGGAGTGAGGAAGCATACCCTGATGCAGCAAAGTTTAGGGGCAGGAACTTGCTTTCTCCAAGTTGTTTCCATCCTTCAGACCTCTGTGAGGCCAATGGCTTTCAGATTTTGGTGCTTGATGCCCGGTATTGCTTTTCTAATCCAACTTGCCTTTTTCCCTGTGCTTTTCTTCTGGCAGCTGCTGAAGATGTCTCCAACGTTTCAACAAGCTCCATACTCGCAACTGAGTACGAAGCACCATGTCTTAGTAAGTCTTCATAGATCATTACTACTGTGATAAAGCCAGGTGATGACACTACACGGGTGACTGAGAGGCTGTCCTGGGAAAGGATTTATCTGTTGTCAAGGCTTCCATTGCGGGTGAAACTCTAGGATGTGTTTCTACGACTCCTCCATTGGCATGCCCTGTATGTCTTAGGTACCTTCAGACGGGTCCATGGCTTTGAACAGACTAAGCATGTAGTTAATGTAGCTTGTGTGTCCTAAAGCTCCCTGCCAGACTGACTTCCTGTAGGCACAATGTGGACCCTTGGCAGCATCTTTTTTCCCCACCCCACTAGGTCTTCCCCAAACAGCCAGTCCCAGGCAACCTGAGATCCCGCCAGCCTTCCCAGATGACAAACATCCCCACAGCCCTGCACTTCCCGAAATATAGTATGTGTACCAATAGAGGTGTACATTACTTGAAAGCATGACATGGGTATGGGGGTCAGGCATCACTCCCCCTTCTCTAGGCACATAGAAAACATGTCTCCTGTGGGAAGAGCTGCTCCCCACAGCGCAGGACATTCATACTGCGTGCACTGAAGGCCAATGCACAGCAACGTGGTCCTGCCTGACACACGTGAATGAGGGCAACTGAGCAGCACCTGGCACTTGCCTTTTCCCTGGAACAGCGGAAGAGGCCGGCTACCCTGCACCAAGCTCAGGAGGCATTCAATTTTCACAGCTGACAAGCTTCGTACACGTCAATGCGTAATGGATGTAGCTGCAGGGTGGTTTCAGCTGCCTCAGCTCTCCTGGCTGCTGGAGTTTCACGCTCATCTTCTATTCCAGCCCAAGGGGTGGGGATACCATGGTCCTCCAGGCTCCCTTTGGTATTTCCACGTTACCACCCGGGATACAGACACAGAGCTGGGTACCTTCACTGTGCTCCTGTGATGGAAAAAGTATGGCAGATGTTTTAAATAACAGCACAAATTAAACAACTAATGACATATTCCTTAACTGACTTTAGGAAATTGGACTGATTTAAAAAAGAAAAAACAGATGCAAAACAGGCAAGAAAATAAATAGGTGGAATTGTTAAAAAATATTTCATTTTTAAGCATGTAAAACAGGGATCCCCCAATGGTGGTGTGTTTTGCAGTTGTTAGACACAAGTCACAGCTAATGGCCCAGCAGAAAGCAGCCACTGCTTCTGTTGCCAGCAGAGGTATTGGGTACCTAAACTGTTGGAGATCCGGCTGAAGGTGTCTCTGCTAGTGATATCCTACTCTCTCACATGAAGCTTTCTCTATCATGGGTTTATTTATAATTTTAAGTAGCTACTTCTGCCATACTCCATTCCTAAAAGTAACTGGGCAGATGCTAAGTAGGCGTTTTAAAAGTTTTCCGTAATGGTGGGCACAGTAGGAAGGGGAGCCGCTCGGGTGTTTGGCCAGACAAGCATGACCAAGTCTTGAAGACATACAGATGAAACTGAATATCCCCCAGGTTAAGAGCCAGGCTCAGGAGAAAGATGCCAAGGCAGACTGACAGGCCACAGGGCGGACAGTGAAGGCACTGTCTCATCTGCCTTCTGGTGATGGAAACCTGTTACGTCCTTGGCCTCCCGTGAACTCATTTCATTTCTTCGCCACCAGACGTGAACTTCTGCACGCAAGCGGCCATGTGCTGCCCGACGGGTGTGGACGATTATGGGTGGATCGCGGCGGCCGTCGGCTGGAGCCTCTGGTTTCTGACTCTCATCCTGCTCTGCGTGGACAAGATCATGAAACTCCGGCCTGATGAACCCAAATATTTGGTGGCCTGAAGCAGGGCAAGACGGCAAGCAGCTGCACCTGGGAGCAGTGAGGTGCAGCCTGACAGGGCATTTCAATCAATTCCCGAGAAACAAAAAAGAAAGGGAACGTACCTTCAGCCAAAAAAGGCCACATCTAAGTGGGGCACCTTCTGGGGTCTCATCCTCCCAGGCAGATCAGAGCTGCCAGCCAAGGTGTGGAGCAGGCAAGTCCCTGCAAGCCACCACCTACGTCCCACAGTGCACAGAAATCCTTCTCCCTGGGCCCTTTCCTGCTTGCTGCGCGTGCGCCAGCGGCAACGAGACGCTGAAGGACCAGTTACCAGTCTATAGCATATTGCCTTAAGGCAACCCAGTACATAACCTTCGACTTTGAAACAGAAAGTGGGCAAATAAAGCTATTTTCGGCAGGATCGGTGTTACTAGTTCCATTACTAAGCTATGGGCCAGGTGACATCAGTACCTCAGGTGTAATGTGTTGATTTTACTCAGTCCTTTTCACTCACTAACCTGTGGTATTTTAAAGCCTATTAACTGAGACCAGTGAAAACTCTGTTATGGAAACTTAAGGTTTGTTTGGGCTGGTTTGAAATTAAAACTAGGTTTTTTTCAGTGCAGTCTGTATGTGAACAGCTTTGTAGGAATTGAACATCGGTTGTATTTATTCAGCTTGCACCTGCCCATGTAACCAACTCCAGCTGAACTGTGGCAACTAGGTTTAAACCAGCACATCCAATTCTTGCACAAAACTGCTCCTATTTATGCAAGATGATAATAAACACTCTTACTGATGGAAAGATTCTCACTGACTGGTTTATATTGTTAAAGATTACATTGACAAGGAATTACCCAACCCAAATGGCTAGAAACATGACCCTAACAAGAAATATTCATGCGGAAGGGTTTGCCTCACTGCAGTCAAACTGTCTGGGGTGGGGCAGTTGCACCAGTTTGATTTTTATTCATTATTAAAACAATAAATCAGTGTTAAACCCATCTAGACATACCGAGGATTAGCAAACCTGCTAGAGACCAACTGAAATGAAACATAAAAAGTTACTCTTCAACCAAAGAAAGCTCTACTGGAGATGTGTATCTATTAAATATCATTAAAGCCTCCCTTCAGCTTATCAGTGCATAATTTTCCCAGTTGGAAAAGATACAAATCAGTTTAAGACATTTCAAATTGATTCTGGCACAACTAGACACTTCGATCGGGACAACGCTGTGCCATTTCGGAGTGATGGGCAGTCACCCCTTATCAACTATCCACCATCAACAGGAGCAGGTACAAGTTAGACACTGAGGAAAAGACATCCTTCCCTACCACTGGTAGCACTTGACACAAAAAATCTTCCGGAGTGAAATGCTGGGCAGAGACGCTAGCTTCAGGAAAGAAAGTTTTGAAAAGGAAGGGCTTAATTCTTTTGTGGCTTTTTTACTGTGGGTGTTTTGTTCCATTGTGGGTTTTTTTGGTTTTGTTTCTTTCTTTTTTCTTTTTCTATGTGCCATACTACTAGTAGTAAACAATCACAAAATATTGCTCAAGTAAGAAAAAAATCTCAACATCTCAACATATAAAAATAAAAAAAAAAGTAATTTCCAGAAGAAAGATCTCCATGTTGGACCAGTCAACTACTTCTTTCCACACATGTCCCCCCCCCCAAAAANGTGAAATGCTGGGCAGAGACGCTAGCTTCAGGAAAGAAAGTTTTGAAAAGGAAGGGCTTAATTCTTTTGTGGCTTTTTTACTGTGGGTGTTTTGTTCCATTGTGGGTTTTTTTGGTTTTGTTTCTTTCTTTTTTCTTTTTCTATGTGCCATACTACTAGTAGTAAACAATCACAAAATATTGCTCAAGTAAGAAAAAAATCTCAACATCTCAACATATAAAAATAAAAAAAAAAGTAATTTCCAGAAGAAAGATCTCCATGTTGGACCAGTCAACTACTTCTTTCCACACATGTCCCCCCCCCCCAAAATCAACCAAAAAAACCCCAAAAAAGCCACCTCCAAAAGTCCTATATATATACAAACTTACAGAAACAAAGGACTCTACATCTTATTATTGGTGTTGACTGAGAGGCGAGTTGACAGTTGATAACCACTGCAATCACTGACTGACAATAAATCTTATAGCTACATACATTATTTTTTCCCCTGATTTATTAGTTTTAATAGTGGAAAATGTACATTGGCCTGAAAGCAATGTGTGAAAAAATCTCCACGCATTGCCTTAGTGTCCACCTTCTGCAGACTACTTCCTACAGTTCTACAGTCTTACGGAGATTATTCTCCTGGTCGGGAACACAGAAGGGCCTGCTGGATATGGTGCTGGTTTTCACCTTTGAGGCAATATGTTTCATAACTTTTGCATTTCCTCGGCTAAAGCTATGACTGCATGAATGTAGCCAGTCACGGAAGTAAATCTATTTCAGCCTGAAGAGTTGCAAGTACATGACACAAGCTCGAGATGTCCTATAGCCCAGCACGACACCTGCAAACTAACTGCATAACAACTGCACCATTCTGGGGGGCTTCCTAAAGCCTGACTTTAAAAGCACAGCTTGTTTGGTTTCCACACACTCCAAAATACTCTGCTTGTGTGCAGCTACCTTCAAATAATGTAGTAGACTTAAACCTAAACTTTTGCTTCTCACAGCTTCTGTTGAGGATTCCCAGCTCAACTGGGAAAAAAAGGAAAAAAACCCATAGTTTTTCATATGATGTAATGCCCCAAGAATTTTGTATAACCCAAGTTCAAAGGTGACATTCAAGACTCAACAAAATCAGGTATATATATGGAATATCATTTCCACTATGAAATGTGTACTTTTTTTAGACCAGTGGCCTGTAAAATGCTGATCTACTATAACATGTTTTTTTTTCCTTAGTGCATCACCTGCTTTGACATCTGACATTGCCAGGTTTGATCTATCGCCTCTTTTTATTTCTTGAGTCATTTGACTTCCTACGAAATGGATTAGGTCACTTAGAAAAAGGTAGTTCTGTAATGAATGTCAGGAACATACTACTACCGCCAGTTTCTTCTGAGATCCTTAAACAAAGTGGCAACATCCCAAAAGCTCGAAGGCTACCAACTTAAACATCTTATCTGTTCCTATGCAATATAGTACAAACGAATAGAGTATTATTTTAAAGAGACTCTGAGGTACACACTATGCATTGCACTGAACCTAGGCATGGCAGGCAATCAGAAGTACAACCACAGAATCATAGAATGGTTTGGGTTGGAAGAGACCTTTAAAGGTCATCTGGTCTAACGCCCCTACAATGAGCAGGGGCATCTTCAACTAGATCAGGTTGCTCAGAGACCTGTCCAACCTGACCTTGAATGTTTCCAGGGATGGGCCATCTACCACCTCTCTGGGCAACTTGTTCCAGTGTTTCACCAGCCTCATTGTAAAAAAATTCTTCCTTATATCTAGTCTAAATCTTCCCTCTTTTAGTTTAAAGCCATTACCCCTTGTCCTATTGCAACCGTTAAAAAGTTTGTCCCCATCTTTCCTGTAGGCCCCCTTTAAGTACTGAAAGGCTACCATAAGATCTCCCTGGAGCCTTCTCTTCTCCAGGCTGAACAACCCCAACTCTCAGCCTGTCCTCATAGCAGAGGTGTTCCAGCCCTCTGATTATTTTTTGCGGCCCTCCTCTGGACCCACTCCAATGTGTCCTTGTCTTTCCTGTGCTGCACTGTGCGAAAGGAAGAAAAAAGCACCGTCGGTGTCCCAGGGGCTTGTCAGTAGCTACAGAAAGTGCAGAATAAAAAAGTTGCTTCCAAAAGACTTAGGAAATTGATATAAAGGCAAAAATTAGTATGTAGAAATGGACTGTACATACTTCATTTACAGTAATCAATCTAAATATTATCTGTGGTCTGCTGCTACATTTCCTGGAATATTTTTTGCTAGCGAACACACAGTAGCAAAGCTTGTGGGTTATAACCCTATTTTAAGGCCAATCAAAGTCACAGAAGGTGGCTGTGGTCTGGTTTTGATGCACAAATTAAGGGTGACTGTACGAAATAATGACTTATAAATGTGACCCACGAGTAATGTCATAGACTGGTGTACTCATTTATTTTGTATTATCTCATGTTCCTAATAATACCACTGATATTGTAATGCCCCTAATAGTAGATCCCCAACTACTATAATGCTGCCCAAGTCCTGTTGACTTCAAGGAAGTGACACTTATATAGCACATGCCTTGTTTTGTTGTTTGGGGTTTTTTTGTTCTAATTCAGAAAGCCTGTCATTTTTCTTCCCACAGGAAACCTTGGAAGCAAAACATAACTCCCGATTTATCAGCGTGGATAAATCGTTTCACCTGTGTTAAACCTTGGTGCCCCTTCAGACCGCTACATACAATGCCATGCTATAGCACTGAGCTGACTTATGCTCTTGTACCTGTCAAAGCATGTAAAAAATCAGATATCACCTATTAAGCTGCAAACTACCCTCTCAGAACGATGATGGAAATGTTAACACTCCAGTCATTTATAGTACATTGTCCCACCAAACTCTAGGTAACTGGACCAAAAAGGTCCTTGCTGCAATGAGGTGGAGAACAAATCAATTCCAACTCATATGATTTAGTGCAAAGAAAAGGAAAAAATGGTTGAAAGCTGGATGGCTGAATAAAGTTAGAGTGACTGAAAAACAGGAGTTTGAACCCTAACATTGCTGATCCAAGCCAAAAGAGTTCTTCATATTTTCTGGACAAAGATTCTAAATTTCAGGCATGAAGGTATGTAGCGCCTGGAAAGGAGAGAGTGACGCAGGTGGCACCTGGGAAAGCTGCTGGTCTACAAGTGTCTCAGATGGACAAACAGCAGTAGAGACATGTAACTGATCAGCACTTCGAATGCCAAAAGAGAAAAACATTAGCAGCAGCGCACCATTCCAGGGTAACGACTTTAATTTGCCTGGAGATAATATCAATCACATCTGACTAGCGATTTTTTAAATTCTTAATTCAAGACTAAATGGATTGGTACTTGATGCATGACTCTTCATCTTTTTAGATACCACTGCTCTGGTAATGACTCACATTACTCACTGCCTTTTTCCTTGGGGTTTTAGTGAATGAGCTACATATTAAGCAATTGCACTTTACAATGATTACACTTTGCAAAATCACTAGAGGGATGAAAACCGGCAACCATCAGAGCTTCCTACTTGCATGAAACACACAGAGAAAAGACAGAGGTTAAAGTCATAAGAAAAGGTGCTCTGTACTGGGACTCTGTAGGAATTTTGATAAAGCCATTATAAAAACTAGGATTTCAGAAAATTATCATAATTAATTACAGCCAAAGAATGAAATACAGACATTCTTGGGAAGCAATCACCCTCTCTCATCCTTACACTCCAGATCCCACTTATTTTATGGTATCAGTGGTACCAGCATCTGTTGTGGAATTCAAACGTCGCTGCAGCTCTCTCTCCCAGAGTCAAACATGCACTTTTCAAAGAGCTTATTTCCAACTCCTATTTCATAATAACCTTCCGGAAATAAACACAGTGTAAACAATGCAGTATTGTCTCCCAAGTCTGAAAACTGCTTGGAAAAAAATACGGCTCCGAGACACGCAGACTTGTCCTGTCCAAATTGACGGTATGAAATCTAGAGACACATTCAGTTAACCCTTCTGCTCACCTACCAGAAATAATAGTTTTAGGCTCCCCTATGTCTTGCTGACATTAAAATCCCTCAGAACTGACTTCTCCCTCCAAAAAGAAAACCTCTCGGCATTCACAGGGGAAAACTGTCCGGTCTCAGTGGCCAGCAAAGGAAGCTCTGTTCCAAACCCCACACCCTGCTTCTCATGGTGCTCTTCACTCTAAGAGCTAAAGAACTAAACTAATTGTACAATTCCACATTTCTCCATATGCCACTCTGTGTGGTAAAATCCTGTCTTCTATCTGTCAACCTGCCAGAAGTGTATTTTGGGGACAGCGTGAACTAAACACCACATTGTGTCAGTCCCAAATCCCTCCATTTCTCTGTCTCTCCAAAGGATCCCACCACGATTTGTTTTGCCACTTGAGGGCACCAAAAAGAACGCGGAGCAATTTATAACCTAGTTTAGACGAAGATGGCACAGGCCATGCAGACTTTTCGCATGCTGTTGGAGGCGGGATGAAAGGTCCGTCTAGCCCAGTTCTGTCTCCCAGCAGCAGGTATTTGGGCAAGAAGATAAAAGCACACTGCATACAGTAATCTGTCCTTCCCTTCTCCTGCCCTCCTCTGCCCAGCTCGCAGGTGAAATACTGCACCCTTCCGATATGGAACTGGGCTCTTACCTAGTTCTGCAGCAGCTCTTACCCCTGGCATTTTGAAATTATAGTCCTCAAAGGATTAGTTTCATGCAATAATACCTTCCTATTGCTTCTTCTTTTCACCTTTTTCCTTGCAATTCCAATCACTCTGGTTTCCCCCCCATCCTTCTCTCTCCCATTGATCTAATTTTCCATAAACTTCATGTATTGAGTTTCTGTACCAACTTAAACACAGTCACCTTTCAACTATTTCATGAGTTTTTTTTTTAAAAAAAACAACTTCCAAACTATTTACCCATTTCTCTTTTACCTTTATTATTCTCTGTTTACTCAATACATTAGGTTTCCTCCCTTCATTCCATGCCCACAGCCGAGCACAATGTTGGTTCCAACAACCCAGAAGACCTGCTTCATCCTTTCCTTCTCTTCCCTTTCCAGTGGGGGACTGCCAACCAAACTGACCTCCAACTGATGGTATTTCTGTAAGGTCTGCCTCTTTTCTGATGACTTCTCTTCACCAACTTCTTTTTATTAATACCTTTTCTATCCGTGGCTTTTCCAATCTCTTCGACTTATCTTAATCATAAAGACAAAACAATTGGTACCAACACAGAGAGCTGTGGTTGGTGAGTCACTGGGAGAATCAGAACCACCATTCCTAGCTTGTAGTTTCCAGATCACACAAGTAAACATGCAGTCAAATTCATTTTTCAGTGTGACTTTCTGGAGCAAAAGGTAACAGTACTTCTCCAGGTCCTCTCCAGCTCTGTCTGCTTTGTCTAAATGGGAGAAGGGTGGTATCTGCAAAGCCATCTCTGCTAGTCTTTCCCCTTTGTGGCATCTCAATAGACCATATATTTAAACCTCATCAGTCCAACAACATTCAATTCTAACAAGGAAAAAATCTGGCCTCAAATATATGAAGAACTCACCATGCTTCAGCTAAGCTATACTCACATCTGGTACAGAAGCTGTGTGATAATGCGAGGTAGGAGACATGAGCTCATCCTTAAATCAAGAGGCCTAAATAATACCCATTGGTACTAGTGTCAAGTGCTTCTTCAGTGCAAAGCTGCAGGAAACAGTGCTCTTTGCTCCCAGGCAGAAGTGAGGTTATTGTAGGCAATATCGTGTCAGTGACACTGCCTGCTGGAACTGACAAACAACTTCTCTGAACTTCTTTGCAGGTCTACTCTGCGAAAGCAAGAATGTGGTTTCCCGCGTCCAGGCAACTCTTCTTCCCCATGGCACTGAAGTATAGGAAGATGTAGCTATAACCTAAATACTTGACTGCACATTTACAAATCCTCCAAGTGGGAGATTCCTCACCTTTCTTTAACCTTGATTTTTTAAAGTGTTCTTGTTTAAAGCTGCCATCATCAAGTCTGAAGACAGAAGCCATCATAAGGATGGAACTCATCCATGCAAATGCTGGGCAAGATGTGTTCCATGCAAAATACAAGGCAACTTACCTGAAACCATATTATCCAGGATTGCATGGACTAACAAATCTCGTAATGAGTTCAGGAGTTTATGGATGCCCAGATCACCTGTACTGCACTGAATTTGAACAATTTCATATTTGGCAACTATGCTGAAGTACTAATGATAGTGGCTAATCCACAACTCTTCCTCCTATTTCCTGAAGTCCAAGGATAAAAGCTTCCTGACTTTTTATTACTGGAGTATTTTTAAAATTCCCATTTCTTTAGACAAGTTTCTTTCAGATGTGCATTTCAGGACCAAAACAGCACAGCGCATTGCCAAGTATAACACTGTATTAATTTTCCTTGAACATGAAGAAGTTTTTCCTGAAACACAAACAATATCCAGCTACTGCTTTTAAATCATGCACAGCATTAAAATGTTCAAACAGCCTGGATGAGAAAATCAACTTCTGAGAAGCCTTGGCATGGAAATCTTCGAGAAGTTTTCATGGGAACATGACAGAGCTCTTAAGAAGTGTGTACATTAAAATATAATGGGAAATGCAAAACAATCATTTTCATTTTTCAGTCTCTTTTTTACTCTCTTAACTCTCATTTCATTCCACCTGCTCTACACGCGGCAATAAAGGGATTACTGCAAGCGAACCTGAAAATCACCCTGTCAGGGATCCATGGAGGTTTAGCATTCATTTCAAAAGAATCTTCAGAGCATTTATTCAAATGTGCCAACATTTTATTCCAGTTAAGGCAAGATGTAACAGCCTAAACATAAACTTCCACTTACGGAGTAAGAACTACACAAAACTAAACAGGAGTGGCCATTACAAAGGAAAACATACTTTAAACACAAAGAGTAACAAGAAGAAGTAACACAAAATCAAGACAAAACATTCAGCTCTACAAACTATTAAGTGCAAAAAAATGTGTATTTTTCTAGTACTAATATAACTTTTTCATCTATCAGTCTTCAATGGGATTCACGGGACTGTGGCTCTGCTCTGGAAAAGTCTCTTAAAAAAGGCAGTGTAACTCCACAGAATTTTTGCTTCTCAAGTTTCTTACTCTGGGGGTGAGTAAACTCACCCTGGGAGTCGTACATCGCAGCTAGACACATCTTGCCAAGTGCATCCCAAACTGTGCTAAAGAATTTGTAGGACCAATTCTCCTTCCCAAGCATACATGCGACTAAACGGTTGTCAGTGGAAGTCATGCAGATGCCACCAGGGACAATATACAGACCAACATTTGGATCTGAACTACCAATTTTATTGGCCTGAGTTGCCACAAGCTGAGCTTGCTCTGCCCTCATTGAGTTGCCATTGATACCACATTGAGTTAGTGTCGGATCCAAAAGAAAATTTTTACGGTCCTTCCTCTGACATCAGCTGCATTTCAAGGAACACTCAAACACAGGAGATACGCCAGACTTTTCAAGTGCTCAAGTGCACTCACACCAAAATACTGCATAACTACAGTGAATCTTCACCAGCACTGCCAAAAACTTTCATTCCCAATTGCTGCTTCCTCAGTATTTAGGACCTAGAGACACTGGAATACATGAATGACAGCTGGCTGGTGAGAGTAGAATATACATCTCCAGGGTTTCCTCTCCATTATTAAATAAAATCTAACAGAAAGAGAGAAAAGATGCACCCCACAAAAGGGAACTGGATTTTTATTTCCACATTTAAGCACTTCAAAGCTGCTACTTTTGTCCAGGCACATCTAAACGTTCCTGGAGAAACTCTCCAGCCATGGTGAACCACTTTTGGGAGTCTCATCGGTGAGAGATGTTCCTCACTCGCACAGACCAGCATTGCACATGGTGAAGGACTGCACAGAAGTGGAGGTGGGTTACAGAATCAGCTTGAGTGGGAGCAGGGGGAAGCCCCAAGATTTTCTCTCTCCCTCTTTTTAGTGCATTGTCACTGGTGGTCCTGGAGACTTGGTTGCTGTCCTTTGCCTTCTGACAATCAGATATGTCATCCTTTTTCTTTTAATCCCTTCTCGGCTTTACACCCACATTCAGAAAACGGCAAACAGGTGTTATTTTTTTAAAAAATCAAAGTATTTCTTTGCTACTGCAAAAACATGGCCCATGTGTTCCCACCACAAAGTCACAAATGTTCTTTAAAGCTTTTGGCCAAGGTATGTTTTTTTTCAAGGACTGGCCCCTGCTAACGAAGACCTGCTAGATAAAGCATAGAATGGGAAATGCCCATTTCTTCCTTGAGCCAAAAAATAGTTAAAGCTGGAAAAGGGGAGAATGTAGTGAGGGTAAGAGTTAAAAAATGAGTTCAACTGCCTATCGCCATCCACATCACACAACTGGTGACTTCACTTGGGGTCGAATACATATTAGCTTCCTTGTGTAATCCATCTAATGTGTTTTCAAGCCGTGAGCTAACACACAACAGTGTCAGCTGTTTTGGTTCTTGGGATGTTACGATCTCTGTAAACGGCCTCTTTCTAAGACAACGCTGTAACCTTGCTCTCAGGTATAATTTAAAGGCACTGGCTTCAGCACTTAGTAGGAACATGCACTTTTGGGTGATCAATCTATGTATTTACATATGTCCATAAAGGTGCATGATATTGGGGTAGCCAACATCTCGCCAACCACTCCTTCAGGTGCACAGGCGATATATAGACCTTGTGTGATGCTGCTGCTCTCCAACCACTATATATGAAGCCTGCTCCAAACCACTGCAAGTACAGTATATTGCAAAGGGTCAGGGAAATTCCACTTACTGCTCCAAAGTGCACATATTTAACATTATGAGTCCAGCACCTATGCAGTTCACTCCTCCGAAAAGCAAGGTTTTCTTTCCCGAGTTGCATGCCCACAGTCACTGACAGCCAATGCCTTACATCCTGGTAGAGAATATGTTATAGCACTGAAGTGTGCCCCACCTTTCAAACCAAGTGCAGGAAAAATTATTGTAAAACTTCACTTAGCTCCAAAGATAATCAAAGAGCAGGCTACAAGTCAACATTTTGGCCAGGAAAAGGAAAAGCAAACCAACCAAGCTAAATTATGTACCTCTCATTTTGCCAAGTTCTTCCATATGCCAAACTAAACACAGACTAAACACAAATGTCAAGGAAAATTGTGAAGAAAAAGCCTGAGGATTCCATGAACCAGATGGTTTAGTCATGGAAATCGATGTAACTGTTGGTAACAGCTTTCTGTGCCTGTACCAACTTCTCATCTGATCAGTGTTTTCAGAAACTGGTAGATTAACAGATACTTAAATTCAGTATACTTTGTTTCAAAGGAAAAAAAAAAAGGTTTGGTATTTTTTACCTCCCTTTTAATATGGCAATAAAAAGAATTGGCAAAAGAGCTCAAGCACATGGGGATGCAGAAACTTAGAGATTTTCTTCCCCTGAATTCCCAAGTAGAAACACACATTTTGGCACCTGCATTCCACAGAGTCCTTCTGTAGCACGTGAAAAACCCAGCTTTCCCTGTAGCTGCAGAAAGTAAAGTGTGGGTCTCCTTTGTTAAGACCATCCTTGGAACTGGTGCCTTACGTGTTACTTTTCTTACTATATGAATATCGAGGCTATGCCATATCATTTTTTGGTGAAGTGTGGATCAGGTTTCCAGCCAGTCTGAGAACATAACTCCCAAAACACAGTTTTCTGACTTCTTCTATTTTACTGTCCTTCCCTGTGAACTTGTAAGGTTATAAAGAGAGATTTTTGCACCAGAAAGACTCTTTTATCTATTTGTCCTGTACATGTTCTTCATAAGACTTGGGTCTGAAAAGAAAAAGGATATTCTTCCAAACATAAAAAGGTGGAATGTCATAATAGCATCGACATCACTAGCGGAAACAAGTGAGAAATGGCTTAAGTACCTCTAACTTTCAAAGCTTTTATTTCATATTCCTTTAAAAATAGCTGGAATCAGCAGCCAGACAACAAACTTACTTTCTAGAAGCCCACATTTTCTTGAAATGAAGTCACAGTAATGTGCTAATATTATAAGCCCTGGCCTCTGACCTCACTGCAGAATTAATCTAGAGAAGGATGTGGGCTATGAAAGAGATGGTTTTAATGGGAACACTTCGGAACAGTCAGTTTTCAGCATTGTCAAAAAGACCAAATGAACATTGCCCAATACACTCTCCATTTTGAAAAACCTGACATTTTGCAGAAGTATTGGCAACATTCATGTTTACAAAATTGGCAGAAAATAAACGTTTCTTTATTTTTATCCTAAAAGTGATGATCACACAAAAAGCTTAAAAAATTCAAAACATAATAACCTGTTGGTACTGCTGTTCACAACGATGCCGGTGTTCCAACTCCACTGAAACTTCAACCAGTGCCTGTGAGTGCTTTAAGTATTGGCCAAGGAACTGGAAATTAATTTAGACTGCTTCACTACAGTAAGTCCCTCAAAACAATTTCATACAGCCTTTTGATGATCATGGGTAAACAGAAAAATAACTGAGCTTCTTAATAAAGAGGGCAAACATACCACCTTCTTTGTCCACATCAGTGAGCGGTGAGTTGCTTCTTAGTTTTGGCTTTGGCAATGAGTATTATGTACATGCTTCATGAACAAGGTATGTAGGACTCTTCCATGGTGTCCTCCTACCTGTTTTCATTCAGTCCGAGTTAGTCCTGTCACAGTTAATTGACCTGTGCACTGGAACCAGAACCAGATTTGGTAGCCAAAGACCACCATGCCATACCACTGTTATATACCCGTATTTCACCAATGCCATTTCTACCACAGCGACGCAAACGCAAGCCTACCATGATCAACTCCCCAAAGACCTCTTTGGCAGACTACCGTTCCTTAGACCATTCACGACTACTATCTGCTAGTGTTTGAAATACCCAAACTGTAGAACCAAATACTTTTGCTTTTCATTTTTCAAGGGCGAGGCTCCCAAGCCTCCTCAAAAACACCCAGCTTACCCTGTATCTCTGTGCCAGCTTGTTAGGTTTAGTTCAGTCTGATCAGAAAATAAACACACTCCAACAAATCATGACTTAAGTAAAATTTCCGCATGTATTATGTCAGTTACAGTTATGCAATGGCCAAATATTAGTAAATTCGTAGCTAATATTAAAACTCTGGAAAAAACAGCGACAAACAGTTCCATGGCACGTACCATTCTTACCATGGGGATAACGCTTATCCTTTGTCCAAAGGGACAGTGGAAACAAGTATAAATATGGAAACTGTCTCAAAACCGCAAATCTAAGCCTATGTTAATGCTCTAAACTGTCACCGACTTTCACTAAAATTATTCAGATCCAAACATAAGCAATGATTTAGGACATCAATTTATAACGTAATGCTGGTGACCCTGTACCAGTCAGGCTGGATTGGTTTCTGTCCACAAAGCAAATACAGAGTGGCAATACTTTATCGCTGGTCTTGCAAGAGCATATAGTATGTAAATATGTTTTTTGAAGATATACATACACATTTCCCCAAATTCAACTGTGGCTGAGTATTTCTCTCTTAGTTTTCAATAATTTTTAACCAAAATAAATACTAAGCCCTTTCTGTTTGGATGCTTTGCTTTGTTTTCCCAGCCTGAATGAGTCTACAGATATTTTCTTAGTTATACAAGGCCAATGTTTCACTTTGCAAACATTGAAGATGAAGGAACACTTGAAGCTTCAGCACCAGAAGGAAAACAAGGAAGAGTGCAGAGGGTAGCTCCATTCGGAAGCACAGAGCTATAACAATTATTGTTCCAGTTTGTTACAAGTAGCTCATAAAGCCTTCTGTTCTAAGTAGTCCCATTGTTCCTGACAACCAAAGTGATTCTTATGTGGGATCACACCTTCAACACCCTTGAGCTGATAGTTTGTAATCTTGCAGAACTGCAACACAAACCAGTTCTCCATAAGCACTGGAGAGATCAGAATACTTGTAATCTCTTGCAAAATGTCACCTCAGTTTATTCAAACCTTCGCCTACTTCTTTAGAAAAAGGAGTCTATCATAATTGGAGTTTGTTCCTGTGATTTTTTTTTTTTTTTTGCTGGAGTGTTGACTTCTTGACCTAAGGTTTTATTTATTGGTTAGGCTGACTGAGGGTAGGGAGAGAAGAGAAGCACCGTAATATTAGCAGATTAATTAATATTACTTGTGATGACAGTGATGATTTTCCTTGTTTGTCCCCCATCTCTCCATACTATCCTCGTTTTTGCTGCCTTTTTCATTTTTTCCAGAGTCTTGTCAACAGAGCTGTGAAAGTTCAGTCTTTTGAGAGAACAACATTGCTGATTTCCTCTAAGTCTTTGCTTCCATAGGAAGCAGATACCTGGCAGACTTGCAAGGGAATGCTAAATCAACTATGGAAGTTCTGCACTGTTGTCTGTTTCTGAGAAAGTCGTAGAAGTTCTTCTCTAATTGCTTTGATCAGAGAGGCTGAAGAGTGACCTGGCTGGAGGTCCTCAGTGGAACTGGTGGTGTAGCAATGTCCCTGGCCCTGAAGGCTGTTGTGTGGAAGCTGAGCAGGGGGTGCCGAAGGCTGCCTGGCTGAAGTCCTCGGCATCTGGAATACTGGTGAGGAGGAATATTCTTGGTGTCCATGCATATGCGTCTGCAAAAAGGTAGAAAGCATTATTGTACTTCCTGAACAAACACAATAATCCCAGAAAAGACAAGAAAGCAAAAAGGCAAAGAAAGGAAAGCAGCATGGAGATGCTTCTATCTGCTGCCACTGTTGTTCTGTTGTATGAATGAGCAATTCCACTTATGGAGCACAAAACAAGCGTACACAAAATTGCTGGACTGCCTCAAGTTTAGGGATTTTCAAAATCTCTTTGAGCATCCATCAAAAAGTCTGACCCCCTTTCTAATCTATGGTATGCTTAGAAACTGAAGTGGAAGGAGGTGGGAAGAAAAACCACAGAACTGGAAGACAGAATTGGCTTCTCTTTCCATGCCTTTCCATCAGCTTCCTAAAAGACAACAGGCAAATCACTCTCCTCCCGGCTGTCGCTTCTCTGTACTATTTATAAATAGAGATACTACTCCTTTAACCTTCCCCTTCTCGGCCTGGCTTGCCTGTTCAGACTGTACGCTTTTTGTGAGGACCCTGTGACTGACCAGTGCCCGGGAAAACACGGTCAACAGAAGCAGCAGCAGGAGGAAATTATTCAAATTGGCAAGATTAGATTTTTCTATACTCAACAGCTGTTTTACCTATCTGAGAAACACGACCCCTGCTTAGGGACAATCATTGTTTCAAGGTAGAATGGGGTTAATTCTGCATTTGTTCACTAACGTACATTTTCTAACAAAACGAGAGAGAAACAAAACAGAAACCTGAGTTTACGGGCTTGTCTATCTGGAAAAAAAATCTGCTTTACACTAAAACAAAGCATAAGTTTACAGTACACTAGGTGACTGCACTGACTCCCAGTACGGACACAAACAAGGTACATTTCTGAAAATCTAAATTGCAGCTGACATCCTTAAAAAGCAAGCATTTCCTCTTGCCTCATGTTGCTGAAGGCCGAGACACAGCCAGAAGAAAACACTGGACACAAAGGACTCGAACACACCCTGCTGAACGCACAACTGGGAGCAAAGCAGCGTAATCCCCTTTCAAAGGGTCCGCGCTGGGGATGAGGAGCAGCTAGCTGCAGCGAGTTCAGATCTCAGTTACCACGATTTAGTGAGCACGACCCTTCTCTGTGGATAAGCCTTAAAGTAGTAGCAGAGAGAACAATCCGACGAGGGAAGAAAAGACAGGAAGGTCAGCCAGAAGAGGATTTGGGGGCGAGAGGGAGGGCAATGAAGGGATTGCGAAGCAGAGTCTGGGAAGGATACGGGGGACTTAAAGTGACTGTGGCAGCTGTAGGGAACTGCGTAGGGAACACAAAAACGCACAAGACTATATTCCTTAACAACTCTCATAATACAAATGAATAAAATCTAAGCCATTTTGTATAAAGTAGAACTAATCATAGATTCTGACTCTCTTGCATAGCACTGATCATTTATACAGTTAATTTGGGGAGAGAGATTAAGAGGAAAAGAGGCTTTAATAGAAGAATGATAGGTAAAGAAGGTTTTCCAAGTAACATTCTGTCATCTTATAAAAGGGAGGCAATGTTAGTATCAGAAAGGAATGAATGGGTCTCTTGATTGTTCAGAATTATTCATTTGGCAGTGAAACCTGAAACTAATTCTTATGTGCAGTCTAGAGTTAGCAAACCTGACAAGCACTCTGTGGGTTTATAGAAAAAGAAATGACACAAAAAATATTAAAAGCAAACATTACTTGACACATGAGTCTTAACAGCAACCTAAATTATGTTCAGGTTACTTTCACATTAAAATGCATTATGTGATTCAGCTCCTGTCTCATACTGCACTGTATTACCACCATAAGAATGGTTTCTGAAGGGAAGTTAGGAAGAACATCTGATGAGCACAGTGCCTGGTTTTTAACGTTAAGGCTACCAAATTTTTCTTAAATATCTCAGGAAAACAGAAGTGTGTATTTCCATGATCTCATATATAACAACAGAATTACACAAGTCTGAGAACTTTCAGAACCAGACTGGCTTAGAAACCTAACCTATACTAAAAACAACAGCAACATAAGGAGAGCAAAAAGGTCAGAAGAATTTTTGTTTTTTAAAAAAATTTTTAAAAGTCTTTGCTAACAGAAATACACATCAATATATTATGTATTATTATATATGTATCAATATATAGTTTTATATAGTATAAATTATATAGTTTTGTATAGAAACTTCTGTATAATTAACAGCAGTACAATACTTTTATTGAATCTTCCTTCTTAAGGAAAGATGATTTACGAGATCACGTTGTGAATCGGTTAATCTCCATGTAGTAACTGCTGAACTCTGTGAGCAATTTCAACTGAATTGGATGTATAAATACATACACACATACATGTATATATGTATATGTACAAAGAGGTATATATTACAAAATACACAAAAATAGGTGGCTAATTAGACATAACCTGATTTGTGCTACCATTGAATCTGCTTCTGAGTGGCAGAAAGGCCAGGTTAGGCTGTGCTCAGCTGGACCTGTCAGCCAGCACATATCTCACAGGGGATAGCTAGGGGACATGATGTATGGCGAGATGGTTTAGAGACACTATGGTGGGCAGCCGGAGTACAGAGTAAAAGGGTAAGCGTGGCTTGGGGGAAACACTGGAAACCTGGAGAAGACTTGGAAGAACAGTGGAGAGCTACAGGGGATTGTAGATGGATAGGAGGTGATGCCAGGTGGTGGTATGGAGGAGAGATACGCAAAACACTACATGTATCTGTAAGAAACCAGGCTTTATTTGTTCTGCTGCTCAAACTATCACTTGCTCAGTATCGTGTTTTGTGTCAGCTCAGGAAATGCTGTAATTATCCTGGCTGCCAAGGCCTTTAGATAGAGAATTAAGGTGAATTGATGGTAACCTGCACACTGGCTTTGGGTCGGGAGATACAAGTGAGAAGTCATATTCCAGTAGAAAATCAGGTGTTGACCACGAATAATAGGTGAGGACACTGTGAGGAAAAGGGCCATTGCAGGAATGCAAATGCAGATCCATCTTGAGTTTGTGGGTGAGAAGAACACTCTAGATCTCATCTTCCTAAATGCAGAGTTTAATTTTAGAAACTTGCTCAGCATGAGGGAACAGTTAAGGCCCTCATTCAAAGGGTCTTTGTGCAAAGGATCGGTTTTATTCCATGATCTCCTCCTTTTGCCTTTTTTTTTTTTTAAAAAAGGCAAACTGAAAAAAAAATCACATTGCAGTTAACATATGAACTGGAACAACCAGTGCGCAAAAAGTTCTGTCAAAGCCGAGGAAGTGTTTAAACTGTGATTAGTTACAAAAAGTCAACCTGAGGTGATGTACCCATCTGAAATGGTGACTGAAAGTGCAAACTGCAACCAAATCATGTTGTATTGGGCCATGAATCTTTGCAAATTGTGGAGGTAACTGATGTCAAAACCAACTGTTTGCGTGGCATCTCAGATAATGGGTCTGTAACTGAATTTTCAGTAGTATGTCAGCAAATCAAGTAATAAAATATTAAGAAAGTAATGGCTGAACATGCACATGGAACGCAGAAGGGAAAGGCCCAGAGACCTAGAAAAGTCATTTTCATAAAAGACAGACAAATCGTAAGAAGTGACAATGAATGGTAACCTAGAGACACCTCTGAAAATGGAACAGGAGAGACACTACGATCTCTTGTGCAAGCACTGTTCTAGATGTAAATGGAAATTACAATGCTCTTGCACTCAAATACCACAGTTCCAAGCACAGACAGCAAGTTAAATTAGGCAAATACATCTTTCATCTTTGACAGTTAAAGTTTTTGAATAGTATCTATAGAGTTTGTCTCTAGTGTGCTCAGTTCTCAAACGCTTCATGCTGCTCCTCTCAAGTTCACTCGGAGTGCTGGTAGCTCAGCTTCACCAAAATCTAAACGTGAGGCCCATCCTGTTGCATTTCCTTTCTGCAAAGCCATTTCGAGATCATGCGATACTGCAAAGCAACTTCAAATAGTGTGAACACACACCGCCCTAAGTATGCAAAAGGAGGAGATCTTTCCTTCCTCACTCAGGGAAGAAACCGGAAAAATGATAGCTTAAGCAGAGGAACAAAAGAAGGAGCATAAAGTTGTGGCTCTGAAGAGTACTACAATAAAGCTGCCACAGGTCAGCCTGCTTCAGGATGTGAGTGCATCAAACGCAGATTGGCAGCAGGCAACTGGATCTTTCCTGGAAAGGCCATGTATTATCTTCAACCTCACAATGTGGTTGAATCAGGAACGTCAAGCTCTAGAAGCACCACTGCCAAGAACATGAAATTGTGATGGCTGCCTAGGCAACACTGGTAAACAAATAGATACTAATTTACCACATCCTGCTGATTGAGGCTAGGAAAATAACTTGTTTAGAAACACCTCTACTGTTACGTGCAAGTATGTACCTTATTCCATTGCCCTGACTCCTGCTGTTGTGCGCTGACACAGAAGACAAAAGAACTACACCAGTACAAAGTAGGACGGTAGTCTGGGACAATTTAATTCAATGTTTTCTACTTACAACGATCTCAAAATACAGAGGCATATTTCAAAGAAGAAAATGGAAAGCAGTATCCACCTCTGCTGGAGCTCAGAAGCAGAACTGGGTGAACTGCAATTAATGGGTGAAGGCCTCAAGTGAGAGAAAAAAAAAAAGGTTAGGGTAAAGTGAGAGAAAGCAGTTAGAGAGAAGCAGAGGTGAAAGAACAGCAAGCAAAAGTTAGAAGAGCTAACGAGGGTTCAAGGAGCAAAGCAAAGAATGTCAGAGAAGCAACTGAAAGTATTCCAGGGGGGAAAAAGTTCCAAACAGTAATGCAGGAAAAAAAATACCCGAACATATCACTACTTCGGAAACTATGCAAATGTGTAACACAGTACTCACTGCATCTCGCCTAGCATATTCATCCTCTCCACGGTACTGGGGCCACCCTGGCCCCCCCGGCTGGCCATGCCCTGCTCTGCCTGAGGGGATCTCCACTGGTTGACCTCCGATCCTGCTAGCAATTCCCACCTGAGTGAGGTGCTGTATCTGAGAACCTTAAAAGCAAATATTGTTTTTTCATCTTTATACACAGTCAAGTTTGTAGGGCAGACAAAAGACAACACAAAACTTTGTTGGAAGCAGGAGACAAGAAGGAAGTGGAGCTCTGTTTCTGTGTAATTAATTAAAAAAATCAGCAGAAAGAAGGCTGTCAGTGTAGAATAAAGAAGGAAAAGTTATGTGCATTTTGTGCAGTTCATTTGAGTGTGATGCTTTTCATTGCCACTGCACTGAAAGAAGAGGTTGAGATACATGCATCTCAGACATGGACTACACTTCATTCCAAAAATATGCCATCCCTGTCCAAACAGCGTTTACCGAAAGCCCTGGCAATGCTTTCATGTAAATTACTTAGCAGCAAAGAGAACACATTTACTCCTGTGGTACACCTTATTTGCATCACACTGGCAAGACCCTAACTCTCCAGACTGCTTTCTAATTCCATCTCTCAGAAAAATAAAACACTTGACTATGTAAGAGTATGGTTCTTTCAGCTTTACTTTGCAGTTAAATATTAAACGATGCTGTCGTTGACTAACGAGGAGGTCAGAACACACTGTATCTCCTTTCAGCCTGAAAGCTAACCTCCTCCTTTCCCTCCCCTCCCTCTGCTTTCAAACACATGCAAGGATAGCCACCACCATTAATTGCAAGAGACATGTAACAACATGTCAGCTTTCCTTTTTCCTGAATTTCCTCCCACAGAGAAACAAAATTTATTTTACTATTATTATTATTTTATTATTCATTAGATATGAAACACGTTTAACAAACCCATAGATATATAAGAAAAAACGGTGTCTCTGCATAGGTATCAAAAAGGGAGGAAAAGACAAAAACAACAGTGTGATTTATGTGATGGACAGTTAGGTCACTTTCATATTTTCCTCTCAAAAAACCCACAATACTTGAGAAGTCTGATATTTGCATGTAATTATCCTGAAGGACAGGAACTAATCATCTGAATTGCCTCCAAACTTTAAAGCAGAGTACACATGAACATTTAGAGAACAGTGTGAATCAGACAATAAAATAATCATCATTAAACTGTAACAATCACTACATCCCTGTCATTCCCATTCATTTAAAATTTACAGAGAGAGGATAGCAGCTATCAAAACTAGGACTCTTGACATGAGTATGTGATCATATTTCCAGTCTTTTTCAACTCCACAGGAACCCCACACTTCTCTGGGAGAAAATTAACTGTGGCGTTTGCATAAGAATAGAATCTTTTATTCTTAGTGTTTGCTGCTTAATTGGCATGTGATGTTAGAACCTTATTCATGATAGTATTGATGAGTGCTATGGAAATTATCTCACAACTGAATCTGGGAAGATGATTTCATATGGGACAATAGCAGTAGATAATATCATCAGAAGCTAAAAGATCCTGCTTTTATGCATAAGTAAGAAATAAAGATGCAGAAAAGTATTCTAAAAATTGATATTTAGGAGGCTGATTTGGGATGCATCAGCTCATTTAGCACAAAAGAAATAGTCAGCAGTGGAAAGCTCGCATACACTGATGCTCTAAAACAATTAAATAATTTTCCCTTCTTAGAGAACTTTTTTTTTTTGAAAATATGCTATGTGATAACCAATGCTTATAAGATACTAAAAAGGTGTCAGAGCACTGCCTTTTTCTGCAAAATCCTACGGAGGTAAAGTTAACCTCACTTTGTGATCACTTTTTTTTGGCAGTGAAGACAAGGACCACATTTCAAGTGTAGCAGCTGAAGCAGAACGATCTCTTAATGGTGCCCTCAGTGTTAAGAGTATATATGGCAAAGGATCAGTTATTTTAGTGCATATTCAACTTAAGTGAAGTGTACCTGTAGTGCTTCCAACTGGTCGTGGCCGTGCCACTGATGGCATTTCCTCTGAGTATATCCCTCTGGAGGAATACTGAACCTCAGGTGGCTGCTGGTCTGGGTGCATTAACTCTGCAGGTTGGAGAAAACCTGGCCCAAAGTTCTGCCTGCGGAAAAGTAAGGACTCAAGATTACAATAAGTGACTTGCCTCATTAGAAACAGTAATGCAGGTGTACATCATACATCAACTCTTTATGATGCCTTTTAATGCACATTTTAACCTCAAATGTTAAAGAAAATAACTACATATGAGGAATACATTCCTCCTTCATGACCTGCATTGCACAGGAACAGGAGTCAGAAACTCTAACAAAATTTCACACAAGTGTTTTTCACATGTTGCAGTCTCCTCAAAGCAGAGAAAAAAGGCCTCAGATCTTGTTTTCCCCTTGGGAAAAAAACATCTTCAGTGGACAAAAATAGAAAAATAAGACTTCTGTAGTGATGTAGCTGCTTACCTTAGCGACAGATCTGACTCTTACTCAAGAGTTTCTGGGCACACAGTTTTGGTCTAAATCAACCCATACAAACTGTATTACCTGTGTATTTCATGACCAATCATTACTTCATCAAGCATTCTTTTAGTTTTTTCAGGAAATTTTCAAAACTTTGCTCTTTCTGTCATTAACATGTATGAAGAGATGCAATGTAGACTAAAATTAACGTTTCCTATAGTTCAGGCTGGCCCTGGTAGCCATTGTTGCTATGTATTTCCTGAAAAGAGTTAACAACAGAAACTGTAATCAATAAGTTCATTAATTGTGCCAAGGTAATGAGACTTGTAAAAGAAACCCTGTAATTCATTCCCAGGAGTAGAGGAGGAGATAGAAATGCTGCTTTTCTTATGCTTCCTATCAACATATCTTAACCCTGGCATGGAGAGATTGTATTTTAAAAGACTGATGGCAGCTGAGTTTTCAAGGATTATTGATTCCTGTCCATGTGATGGAAGCGTGGATGCCCCAACTTCAAGTGCTCAGGTTACTAGGGTAGTCCCTCAGACTCCAGGTATGATCAAAGAAGAGAGACACGCTCCTTCAAGAGCCATTCAAAGTAAAAGATTAGGTTCACTAAACCATTTTCTGCAGGAGCCACTCGCAGGTGAGTATAAAGGAAGCAGCAAGACAAATATCCTAAATCAGGCACATGAAATTACGCAAAGTGAGGACAAGGGACGAGTTTTGTATGCCTTTTACCACAACAGCATGTAAGCCCTTCTTGGGCATAGACTGCAACCTACCCCATTCCTCAAGAGCTAAGTTTTACACCCTTTCATTTTACAAGAAAATCCTGTAACTGCATCTAATTCAAACTATTCTTGATTTGTCCTTTATTTGGAAAACTAACTACCTTTGTATGACAGCCAGATAGCAAAGAAAGCTGACATAATAATAAATAGCCTAACAGAGCCAAGTTAGAGCCTAATAAAGCACAAATGAGTAATTGTAAATTAAAGTACTAGCTACTTGGCATACAGTACTAAATGTAGAAGGTATAAGGGGTTCAAGCTGCAACAATCCCGTTGAGGAAGTGCCAGAATTTCCCCAGCTCCCTTGCATACAATCCCACCTGTCCACTCAGCAGATCCAGAGGAAACCATTTCCAACCAGACTTACAAGCTATAAAATAAATACCTGAATTGGTAGGTAATGTTTAACACTGTCACTTCTATTATGTTAATCACTGTAACCAGGAAAGGATGTGAACAACTGGCCCTTTACGCCTGCAATACTGAGCTGGAATCTTGCAGCTGATAAATTACTACAAATTTTTGATGTTGCCCAAAGAAAATATTTTCTCGATATTACTGCAAATGTATTATTTTTGTGCCAGTTTTTCAGAGGGCAGGAAGAACATCCTTTATTGCTGACGGGTTTGTACTTGAAAGGTACACGTTTAATAACCCATTGCCCACTCTTCTCAATCTTCTTTATAATATGTAGATATAGCTACTCTTTAAAGTCAGACATCAACAGAAGAGTATAAAAATGGGATGCAGCTCTGAATCTAAATCATACAAGTTTTCTAGTACTCCTTCCTATTTCCAGACTGAGACCCAGCCTTCAATTTATCTTTCAACCTTCAAAAAAATTACTAATTTCCAGTTACTTAATTAAGTGGGGAGATACCACCCTAAAAATCAATTTTACACTGCTAATCCACTATGGCTAAGTATCTCTATCTCTGTTGCATGATGCGATATTCATTTCCTGGTAAAAGCTGTTCATTGTGCCTTTATGTTTGCCTAGCTGTGATGTGACCTAGGTCTTTTACATTTAGGTCTTTTTACCCAGGTTTGTTCCACCCCATTAAAGATGCTGACTGCATTTGTACGGAGAAGGGAACAGTACGGTCACTCAACTATTATTCCATGCACTGGATATTTAAGCCAATGGACTATAACATTGATACACCTCATCTAATCATACTGACCTCAGGTTATTTCTCCTTTCTCTAATTGGTGCACTGTTTTTATCAATTTGTTTATCATTATCTTCTGAATTTGAGCATAAGCCCCACTCCACAGCCATAACAACTCTCTTCTTGTTTTCTATTGACCAAGGTTTAGGAAGACCTTCTGTTTTAATGAAAATTTAAAGGAATTCTTCCTGTTAAGGTCAATGACCTTGCAGACCATTAATTTAATCTGGCCCCACTGGCAGAGCCAGCACTTGAACTATTAATGATGATGCCATTAATTTATAACTTAAAGAAATCCAGCATGCCTATGTCAGTGCCTGATAAACTTTTCAGAAAAAGAATGTTGTAAAGACACTATCTTGCTCAGGTGTATTAAGATGGCTTACAGCACCTCCATGATTAATTTATCACACTTCCCCTGAATGGATAACAGGACAACAAAGAAAAAGGTCCTCAATAACAAACAATTGTTTATGCTTTGTGTTGGCAGTCTCAAATTTCATATTTTTCAAGGTAACCTAAATTACAAAAAATACACTGCATGTCGTATTGGGTGCCATTTTACGTATACTCCCCTCATACCGAAACTGTCACCTTCAGTCAAGACCTAAGTAACAAAAGGTGCTTAGAGACGCCTCCTTTTCTAGTTGGTCCTTTCAACACTGGGTTGCAGAACAATGGTTAAAGGGAAGTTCTTCATATCCATTTTACCATCAAGTTTCCGAGGCAGTGAAGACTTTAGCTGAAATCTAACAAATGACACTGATACCAGTGGGATTTCATCTCACATGGTGAATTGTATGAAGGTAATGAGAGAGCAGCACAAGGCCACCTTTTTACCACTTTGGCAGCAGCAGCTTGCAGAGAGTGAAACAAGCCTGACCACAATGGGTACCACAACTCAAGAGTCCAGCCTTAGGTGTAGTTAAAACACAGACACCAAACATGGAACTAACAGTCACCTGGATAACTGCTTTCTTCTCTTCACACGATTCTCCCACAGCAAGGCCAGGAGAAGATGGAAAATTTGTTCATCCCCTCTGATTGTATAATAATAGGCCTGAAAGGCAGGCTTTCTCTGTGAGGGTCACCATGCTCTGTAATTTGTTCTCAACTTGGCTAAAAACAGAACGAATCTGTTATGTCGTCTTTTGCAAGTGAGTGTTGCCCTGAGGCTACAGAAACAAGATGAAAGTGAGCGAGAATTATATGCATCTGAGAAACTGTTTCAGGCTCTCCAAAGCTGCAACTCAGTGGTTTACGCAATATTTGGAAGGATATCTCTACAGCCAAGGGGATAGAAACACTTTTCCTTTAAGTGGATGCTTGGATTCCATACAGCATATGTATGTCATTCACGCTGCATAAATAAATTACACAGGCTGGATCTGGACTCCTGTTACTTCTCATTTATACAGTACTTTGCATAATAATATACCAGTGCCAGTAAGAACTCTGGAGGACCCAAAAGGAAAATAATAAATGATAATTCTATCAGTGAAAAGCTACCTTGGTAGGAGACCTGGTGCTGTTGGTGGAGCCATTCCAAATTCCACGTATCTCTGTGAGAAGAACCGGAAAAAAAAAGAAATTAAAATCAAAAGGCATACCCTGGAAAGCCCACTGTCAGCCTTTTAAGTGATAAATGGCAGAGATTACTAGGCCTGTATGTATGACTTGATTGCAGCTGTAAGAGCTTGGTTTTATAAACCCAGAAGCACAAGAAGATCTGGGAATCACTGCTACAGTGATCTTCTGTCTGATCAGAGTCTTAACTTAAAAACCTTTCCGAAATACTTTCTCTCACTTGCAGAAGACCAAGGGCTGTTCCAGTGTCTACGTAGCTTAAAACTTTTCAGCAAACTAAGCTCTGTATTTGGAAATCTCTTTATACCTCAACCAGCAGTGAGACCATGGGGCTCAGACTTAACAGTCCAATGGCTTTATGAATCTTATACTGAATTGTTATGGAACTGAAGACGGCCTAACGGATTATCCATGTGTCTCAGCGCTCCATGAAATGCAAAAAATCACACACAAAAATACTGCTTTCCTATCCCTCACCTCCTGAAAGCATTTGGATACCCTGATGAAAAATACAACCTAATAAATTCTTATTTCATTGTCAAAATATGAACTAGCACATAATATTTTAAAAAATAAAAGTTATTATTGCAGATAACAAGACTGATCTGTGAAAGAACATAACTGAGAAGAACAGAAAAGTTATCCTAAAGGAGAAGAACCTCCTATCTTCTTTTGTGGTTGGGATGGGAAAAAGGAAAAGAATCCGAACAGCTTAAAAAGCAAGTTCACCATTTTGTGATGGTCATTTCCGAAGTCTCCTTGTTGTAGAAAACTGTTCCACATTTGCGGTAAGTCCTAATAGCGAGGGCACAATAACAGTGACCATGGCTCAACTGGCAGTAACTACCTGCCCAGAAAAGCCTTTTAAATTGCATCACTCACATTAAATGGGTTGTTTATTGCCCGAGTTGGACCATAAGATGATCCCCACTGGGTGCATGTGGTTCCCCTCCCTGCTGGAGCAGGAGTGTTGTTTACCGGCTGTCCTGCAGAGACCCCAGGTGGTGTGACGGCCGTGGAATTGGCTGCTTGGCCACTAGGAGCCACCAGTGCAAAAGCATCATCCAGCAACGAGTGCATGGTTTGACGAGCCTCTTCAATGGATGGCTGTGGTGGGACGTACTGGGAGACTGGGTGGGAAGGCAAGCCAGGGAACTTCCCCAGATCAGCTGAAGACGATGTCTGAGGTTCAGGAGGCAAGTCTGGATCGGACTGGAAGAAACGGAAAGAAGGTGAAGGGCAGCCAGACAATCTAGCCAGCCAGCTTCCAAGCCCCTGTGGGCCTTAAGTCTGAGCAGCATTTTCTTTGCTAGAACTACAAGGAGATAAATGGCACAAGTACCAGTGCTGGACAAAACCTGCCCCTTACCCTCCCCACTTCCGCATGCACGTTCAAATACTTCATTCAGGGCGATCTGAAAGACTCTGATCTCAGGCAAGGCACTGGAGCTTTGTGCAGGAGTTACTCAGCTATAACAGAAATCTTGTGGTTTGCAAGCACATAATGAAGTCACGCAGAGAGTGTCCACTTCACCCAGAAAAAAACCAATCATCTCTGACTACATCTTTGACTTCTCTACAGCTTTTGCAGTTCCAAGAAATTAATTGAGTCTTCAGCTTATGACTGACCACATCAGCAGTAATATTAAATAATTCTTACCTCCTAGAAAAACACACAAAGGGAGCTGTTAAGCAACTAAGTGGTTAGCTGCATAGAACTTGGAACTTGGGTGGAACACTTGAATGGGATTCATGTAAGTGCTTCACAGCAGCAACACCTGAGGCATGCACTGCAGTTACTACCTGAGATATTACCACATTGGCTTATTGTTCATCAGTAACAGGAACTTAAACGAGCTTTGCGGCAGCAGCGGACTTATTATCAAAGCTCTTTCTTACCACTGCGTGCAGACTGCAAAACCAGTCGTTAAGATGCAAAAGCCTCTACTTCATCAGGAACTTATCATTCTGAGTGCTGTCTTGCTACAGATGCCAAAGGGCTGAGCTTGCCACGTGACACGTCTTAATTAAACAGCTTCAGATGATAATTCATTCTGCTGCAGCATGACATTAAAATCATCGCACTCTTGTTTGAAGGCAGAGGGAAGCCGCAGAAATCGACATTGTAGTCGCTCAACTGCATATGCAGCTAATGGTGAAATTCTTAAAATTATTAAACCACCTTTCAAGATGAAACTGTTCAAGGGCTTACAAAATTTTGCTTAGAAGTGGTTAAAGATGCCTGAATACAGTTTGTGAGATGGATATTATTGAACAGAAGCACTGTCCGTTGTCTTTGCCTTTTTTAGACAGGAAACAAGATTAATTTTTAAAACATTGTACTAGAATTGTTTCAAATTACTGCAGTACAAACACATGCTTCTCTTTAATTAATAACTAATTCCTACATTTTAAAGATGAGAAAATTTCCCATGAAAGGAACAGAATCTTCCACTCTGTGAGACCAAAGTATGAAACCTTCTGTAACATACGAATATCTAACATCCAGCAAATTGGACTAGAATGAAACTATGTTCAAGATATTGTGGAACATGCCAAGCACACTTTCATGTGCATAATACAGTGGCATTAATGAAAAGGTTTTGGCCTCTCTAATATCAAGGAATACTTGGCACAATTTTACAGCTTACCACTGACAGACTGCCAATGAAATCCTTGTTTCACTTTAATTTACATGCTAACTACACATGACTGAAACTAGCCACACAGACGACAGTCAGAAGGCCAAAAACCTCCCCGTGTCACAACTGTCATTACAATTATCAGAACACTCCTGTCATTCAAGAGACATACATACAATATATGCAGAATTATTGACTCCTGGAGGCCTTTTGTATGTTCCATCACTGTCAGTTGTGATTAACCTGTCCTTTTCTGCATCAATCAGACTACCATTTATCTGATGTCGCCGGCGCTGCTTGGGAGAACGTTTTGCACGAGAACTTAAGAGGAAGAAAATAAAAAGCAGAGGGAGACAAAAAACAAAGAAGAAAAAGGTAATCATATTTCTTTTTGCAATTTTTCTTCTCAACCCACTCAAGGCTGAACCACTCTGCCCAATCCCTCTAAGTCAGCCTCACCTCAGCCCTATTTCTCATCCCCTTCCCAGTTTCCCTCCTCAAGTTTCTCCTAACACTCTCATTGGCAGCTCTCTAAACTGTCCCCTTCCTCCCTCAAACTCTCTCCAGCATCACCTCCCTTCCACACTCACCTTTCAAAGTTGTCCATGCTCCAGCCCCAGCCCTGTGCCTCTCCAGACCTCCCAGACCAACACCTGACACATCTGCAGTAGCAGAACGGACCACGCTGCCAACAAGGCTCTGGGCTTGGTGTGGTGGGTTTAACTCTACCAGGCAAACCCCTGAGGAACCCACGGAGCTGGGGAAAAACTACTTTCTATCAGTGTGGAACCAGTCACGGGGTACCAGTGCTCCAGGAACAAAGTGCCAGTATTCATAAACCCTAAACAGAGCCCAGGGAAGACTCTCCCTGGAAATAAAAGGCCAGGAAGGTAGATCCGTTAGGCTGACACATGTACCTCGTTACCCAGAGGAAAAATATAAAAGGTTATCCTGTTGATTTGTGAACTTGCCTTTAGAATTCAGAATCTTCAGGCTTTTTAAGTTGTTCAAGGTTTTCCTTATTTTGCACTTTTTCCCCTTTTATAAAAATATTATTTCCTACAGTTTATATTTTCCATGTATCTTTTTTTCGTGCTTATAATGCAATTTTGATCCCTCTATACTACACAAGAATTAGTCAAACAAATGGCAGAGCAAATACTAAATCGTTCTAAGACAGTTTTCATACATTTCAGTTTATTTAGAGAGTTCACCCCTGAGAGCTTGTAAAAGAGTAATTTGAAAACAAAGCGTACTGGCATATACTGAAATAAATAAAAATGTTTAGAACACCACAAACCTTTTCACCTAGATAAGTCAAATTCAACTAAGGATAAAATGATTTTAAGCTCTGAAAGTTCAGAAGTATGGGTTTGATGCACTTTGGATGCTGACTTGAAAAGAAAATTTTCTTCCCATCTTTGAAATCCCTACCTCTTCCTGGGCTCTATGAAGACAGTAGGCACACTGCCTCCAGGGTCCAAGATCTTGTCAATCTGCATCTGTGCCTTGCGATATATTCTGTGCTGTTCTTTGGAGTCAACCACCACCATATCATCCACCACTGGAAATTCATAGTGCCCTTTGCGCTTGGCGCGAAGACGAATCTTATTGCGGTGATGCTCAATCTCAGATTTATGCCTCAGGGCTGTTTGGATCTTAAAGAAGGAGGGGGGAAAAAAAAGTGAACTGCATTTTTCATTTGTAGTTTCCACAAATAGAACTTTTTGTTGCTCTTCCATAAAACTCTCCTCCTCACCTCTCTGCCTGCCCCTACCTCCCTCCTCCCCCTTTCTCCCCTGAATCTCTGCAGGATTAAAGTCACAAAATTTATAAACACGCTTTTCTTTCTTGTATATTTTGCAGTATACCCATTGTCTCCTCACATAGATGTACTATTACACACAATATGACTACCTGCACAGCAGGTGCAATTAGAGAGAGGTGGAAGTTTGTTAACAAAAGGCAGGAGGAACACAAAAAACTGCTGTCTGCTAGAAGTGTCACTGCTCTGAAAAAATAAGCCTAACAGTACAGGCAGTATCTACCTTTGCTTGTCAAACAGAGATACATTTGATCAATACTGTTGAAGTCTGTCATCCATTCCTTTTAACAACCTTCGTCACGTAAGAAGCAAGAACTCAAAAGAGCTAATTGAGCTCATAACTCAGTGCCTCTGCTGAGCATGAGAGGACACCACAAGCTATGCAGAAATGTAGCAGCAATACAAGGCCTCAGGGTCCCTACACAAACACACCACTATCAGCTGTACATCTTCTCGCAGGCTGAGATTTCATACCTCTCTCCTGCGTGTTTGGTTTTTTTTTTCTGTTTTAAAATTCCCTGGAGTGCATCTCATCATCTGGGGAAAGCTATTATAACACCACACTTTTAAGTCCTGGCCCAACACTCACTTAAATGATTCTTATCAATGGAAAGGCATTGGGCACCTGACTAGGTAGCAACAACTGCTCTGTCTGTGCTGGACTAGTTCTGGAACACATCTGCAGCAGTGAACTAAAAACCAAATAAAAGCTGATTTTTGTGTATTCTCTCATGAAAATCCCAAACGAGCATAAAAGGGACGCAAGCCAGACTTACTCTTTACATTTATAGTTAGAATTATGTGTCTTCTGTCCATATAATCAGATTTCTGTTTTGCGGCCCCTCTTGCCTATATTTACTAGATATATGTATTTACCTCTCTTTCCATAAAGTACTGAGAAACGCAGTATCTTAACACAGTTAAGTTAAAGGTTTTAGTAATCTTCCACTCTGAATTATGACAAGATGCCATCTTACACCCAGTACAAAACAAGGATGCAGGTACATGGTACCATCAGGCAGTGTACGATGTGGTTTTACAGCACATTACCTTCCCTAATGCCCCAGGCGTGCTCACATTCTGCTTACAGTAACATGAGCGTCAGAGAAAGCAAGAAGCTTCTATATGTTTACTGTCAGATAAACACATCAGAAGTTGGAAGCAATGAATGTCCTAGAAATTCACACCCCAGAATGTCTTGAGATAACTTGTTCGTATACCTGCGTCCTGAGATGCCAAAAAGTCAAAAGAATGGTGTAGAATGAAAACCAAGGTGGGACAGACATTCCAATTCTCACACGTTAATTAACACAACTCTCGTATGTCATGTCCTAGCAAAAGGATGGTAACACAAGGTATCTTGACCATCAAACTTGCTCCTCTCAGTGTTTGAGTTTTGGCTCACGTATCTCTTAAAAACAGGTCAGATTATCTCCCTGGACGGAAACAGGTTTATTCCTGTAACTTGTCAAAAGTCAACTCCTCAGGAACTAATGCAGAACTGATAACAAGAAACTGGATACTTTTCACTTCCCTCTCAGCTGGGCATACAGTCCTCCACAAACATTCAAAGCACTTTAAAAATACCTCTTTATTAATTTTGTTGGTCTCTGCTACTCGATCAGAAAGCACTGAGTTCTGAACCGGAGGTGCTGCCATCGGTTGCATAGCAATCAGCTGGATCTTGCTTGGGACACGTCTGCTGGCATCTGAGGAACGCGACATCCTATCCACATGTTCGAAGATAGAGGCTGAGGAGTGCTGCTCGTTTCCACTGCTGGTCTGAGGAGGTCCTAAATCATCAGAACAAACACAGAGTAAAGTTAGGTTTTAGCTAGGATTACCTCAGTCAAATGTTACAGATGCTACGCTACAAGACCATGCCATGTTTTCCATCTGTGTTTCATTTGCTCTATAGGCCTTCCAGCTGATTCACATTTAGTGTACAACAAGTTTACCCAGTAGTTTGCTATTTATAAACATTTTTCCGTTGTATTTCCAGAAGGTGAGCTGTCATTCTTTAAATTTCTGTAAATCAAGCTCTTGGCAGTCGCAAACCCCCAAAATCTCAATCTACATTACTCCATAAAAAGCTGTTCAAGTACATACTGCTAATGGTTCCTCTTATCAGTACTTAAGGTGACGTGAGTTCCTCAAATGGAGGCTCAAAGAGCAATATAAGATGTCTCACTGCAAAATGCAGTTCTTAAGTGATAGGAGTGACATACGAATTAAACAAATAAAACCCTTAGAAATTCACACAAAACACAAAGAATTTTACAGACATTTTACTGATTAAAACTTCTAAAGCATTGTTTTCTTCTCTGTAACAGGATAGAGAGTTCACAACGGAACAAGCAAGCTGCACAAAGATTGCCATGTAATTTGCTGAAAAGGTTAAATCAACTCAAATACGATCAGCAAAAGATGTTATGGAAACCAATACACATGAAAGTTGCAGCCCTGGTCCTGCCAACAGTTAATCACTTGAACAGAAAAGGGTCATATTCCTCGAAAGACTTGAAATCTGTAGGATCACCTCAGTGGTTTTCCATTAAGCACATCTTTAAGTATATTTTTGCTGGAGCTAGGCCTAAAACATGAGCATTTATGTAGATTAGGCTTGCAAAAACTATATAAGACTTGCAAAATAATCGGTTTGTCTTGTCCACATGGTAACACCACAAATTCTCAAACTGCTTTTCACCATGAAATACAAGGAGTAAGAGATGAAGATTTATGACTCTTCTTATAGAGGAACACAACAGAGGAGAGGGACAGAGTCCCACATCCTTCTAATAGACTTCTATAGACTTCTAATAATGGGCTGTGGTTCTCGGGATTCAAACCAGGAGGAGAATCTGATTTAATTCTGATACAGAAATGATGGTTGATCAACCTGGTCCAACTCCAACAGAAAAGCAGAAGAACACTACCACTGCTCTGATCCATTTGCAACATGTGCTGGTAATGAAGTATAGGGTTCAGAAGAGGAGTGAATGCCATCTTCTGTACAAGACCACAGTAGCCGACTTGCTCCTTTGCTTCCCTCTTCTAGTACAAAAAGGGAGCAGGAAAGGGAAGGAATAGTGCATTTTATTATATTCACAGCACATTACTTTTGGGCTGGGAAAAAATCTGACTATAAGCTAAGCAAAATTCTTACTTTTCGTATTTCTCAAACTTGATCAACGCATTGTCAAATGTACACATAAATTTTATGTATGATTTGTAAATGTGACTTTCCTACATAAGCGTCCTTAAAAAGGAGGTAAACTGTTCCACTGAAGATCTGTGTTCCAAATGTTTTGCAAGACACAGAAACTAAATGAAACATATCTGTCTCTTCTCTAATTATTTATATGATCTTTATCATTTGTCATCTTCACAGCCCCATTTTCATGCATTTCTTAGAAGCATGCAAGCATTGCCTCTCAGAGAGGAACAACAAGATATATTTAAGTAGTTAGTGTGAATTCCTTAGAGTGATCCTGTAGTGCAATGGAAACCTGAACTTCTGAATCAATCTTTCCCATTTTCCCCACACATCAGTCATTTTTTCCAACCTTTCCAGTCTAACATCATTTCTCAAAGCTCACCGACCTCCAACATAAAATGTTAAGGTTATTTTCATATTACTTGGCTAGCAAGGTCCAATATATTCAATTATGCTGAGCATTCACTCTGAGTCTTTGTAATTTCATCCATATCTTTCCTTCTGCACACATAAACAACTGCCTGGCAGAAGTGTCTTAGCTGAAATGGTTCTTAAACTCATTTTGTAAAACTGTTCAAAGGTCCCACTGTCAAATACTGGTAAGGCTCTATGGCAACATCATACGTTACTCTCTTTTGCAGAAAAGATGCACGCACACACAAAAACCCCATAAGGTGCATCTTACCTTTAGATCCTTCCTGTGAGCATACACTGAATGTGTCTATAAATACAAACCAAGATGGAAGTATAGTAAAGTAGATAAGAAAGCCGGGAACTGCACAGTGTTGTACACATACAACAAAAGGAGAAAAGGTTTCTAACTCAACACATGAATGCGCTTCTTTAGAAATTTTGACAGAGTGAATAAGAACGGTTTCTCATTTCAAAGTTCTTATATTACACTATTGTACATGGTTGGAAAAAAATCTTCCTTATAAAGCTATCAGATGGCACTATATGAATGAAATTTTGATCTCAGACTAGACAGCTGAGGCTGAAAAATAATGGAGGGACATTAATACCCAAATGCTGGAGAGAACACATTTAATCAACCAGTCCATACAGGTCACATGTCAGGATCAATGTTCATCACTATCCCCTGTGTTGAAACTACTAATTGAACTGAAATGTCAGGAAAATGAATAGTTTCATATGGAAAACATTACAGTTGGAGATAGAGGAAGGCTATTGCTTCCCACACCCTCTTGAAATAAAAGCAAGACACACAGCAACCAAGGTGCACAAAACCTAGTCCAAAATCAAATAAAGTCAATGGGAATCTTCCACTGATCCACTGGCATTTGAATCATGCCAGAGTACGCAGTTTCAGATAAATTTCATGGAGTTTCTTTGTATCCCAGTAGATTATGTCCTCAGGGTGCAGCTGATGACTCTCATTAGTTACAAACCCAACAATAGAAAGCATCATAGCCAGCTTCATAGCCAGCCCTATATCCATCCCTCTCAACTATTACAAGAAGAAAACTAGTATCAGAAGACACAGTCCTTTATTTATCACTAGATACGGTATGCATTATCAAAGACAGTGTCAGCTTCCTCCTATCCCATCTTTGCTATGTCTCAGTCCTGATAAGAAAACCACTAGTTCACGAGAAAATTTGTGCTTTGCAGGTAGCCTGCAGAGTCTCGGGCTTTCAGTAAAGAAATTAACAGTATCTGTAACTTCTTTATACAAAGCTTGTTTCAGGACCAACATCTGCCTCAGTTTTGCTTCTTTCACAGAGATGTTTTCCTCAATAGTTTGAAAAAATTGAGAGGAAATTAGAAAAATGTGCCTATAATGGACAGCTATAATTTGTGTTACTGAGAATTTTTTATACTTCGATAACTCAAAAGCAATTTTGATTTTTTAGACTCAGAAGACAAATTCTTCCATCCTTAAGATATAATTGCAGCTACTCCAGCATCTCTGTTCATATTTGTACTCAACTACCAGCTCTCGTTACTTACCCACTCTGTTTGTTCCTGACAACATAAAGGAGAAAGAAGAGACAACACAGTAGTTATTACAAATAATTCAGCTGGAAAAAAACACAGCAGTAAGATGATTGCATTTACTTCTGAATGAAATGCATGAACTTGGATCAAACTGCCAAGCCTCAGCTGCACAAAAAGGGAGATGAATCTGCCATTTAAGACAGAGTTTTCTGCAGACAGTATCTCCAATTCTGAATCCTAAAAATCCTAATCCCTATGATTACCAAAGGCACCAAATACTGAAAAAATAGTATATTTGATCCAGTAAGGGCATGACAGGTAAAAAGGACATATCTTACACAATATTCTTACTGCCTTTGTCAGATAATTCAAATGCAGTAATGCTTAACACTTCTACACCAAAAGGGCACGTTAAACCTTACGTAAGGGTTTTAAGCCAGATGGAAAATGAAGAGACAAAAATGGAGTTTCCAGGTAATAAGAAGTGGGAGAGCACTAAATCAAGGCAACTGAATTGAAGTCAGATAGGTTGGAGCAACTCATAAACTATTCTGAGATGCTCCAACCTATCTGAGCTCTGTCATAGCAGAATTGTTTTCCTATATATGTACTTGGGTGTGAGTTTTGGTCCTTAGAGCAAACCTAAGGCACTGAAAACATATGTATATATAGCATCAGTATAGTATCTTATTTTTGTAAATTGTGTAAAGTACATACAGCATACATTTCCTGCTTATAAAGAATCCCTTCTCCATCTTTCCCGCAGGCCCCCTTTAAGTACTGGAAGGCTGCTCTAAGTATAACTTTCTTGTCACATTAGCAGATCTTGTGTTTTGTTTTCTTACACATTTGTTAGAGGAAAGCCTGCTCCATCACCCTTGCTCTTCCAGGATTAGTCCACATTAGGGAAGTTTAAGAAAGAATCATATACTCTTTTAACTTGCTGTTAAGCCACCCAAGAGCTAGCAGTTGGACTAAACTATCTTACATATTCCTCAATCTCGTTTCTTCAACGTAAGCAAAAACTGAAGATTGTCTGCTATGATCTGAATTTCACTGGGACTGCATCCCTCAGTAGTCATCTTTACATCTCAGCTGGTATTTCATGGAGTACGTTAAAACATATTCAATATACCAAAGAGACTGCTCGCAATGTGATCAATATTTTCTTCTTCTCGGTTTCTGCAGACACAAAGGCCATGTGTATTAAGAACAGATGGGAAAAGCACAAGCTCCTTTACCAGATATTCAGTATCAAATTTTCTCTAGGAAGAATGTTGTGATTTAAGGCAAAGATCTGATAATTAAAATCTCAAACAAGGAGCAAGCCATATAAACACTAAAGATTCTCACAAAACCCACTTTGTGTAGGCACAGTTAACCATGCACTTTAAAACAGGAAAAGAATTTAAAAGAATGTTTTAATTAAAAAATTAAAGTGGGTTTGCAGCGTTTTATCAGCTTTTCGAAGAAATATGTCTTTGGCTAACTCCAAGACAAATGGTGGCACATAAACTGGAAGATGGTTCTTTACAGAAAAATTTCACTGTTATTAGCACTGGATTTTCATCTTTTAAAAGCACAATCATAACGGCATTTCAATGTCTAAATCAGAACTTATTTGTAAAACTTGTACCTATCAGGTCTCTTTTTCTTAAACTCACTTTTTTGAAGCTACAGTTACAGATACATACTCATGCTGCATCAAGTCCTGCTGTGAACTCTAGGACCCATGTAACTGTCAGCAAGATTGTTACCATGAGAGCCACAATTAGGCCTGAATGGAAAGAGGTTTGCCAGGGGTGTGTGGGAGAGGAAAGGAGGGAAGATTCATTCCTGCTAAGCCATTAGTTTTCAAAAGCTTACTGGAATGAAAGGAATGCGTAGATCTTAGTTTCAACAGAACAAACTAAACCAAAACGGAGAGGAAAAAAATTTTCTGCGACACAAACCAGAGAAATTAACAGTCAAAGATAAGTTTAGACAAGTTACAGCACTCGACTAACTCTTCAACCAGAGTAAAGCATTGCTAGTGCACACAAGAAAAAGAAAAGTAACAAACCCTTCTTTACTGCTCTGCGTGGTTTGCCCTCGTTTGCAACAGTTGATGGCCTTGCAGTTTCTTCTCCTGTCTCTCTCCCGCTGGATTGTTCGCTTGCTGTGGAGTCAGCATCTGATGGCGAAACTCTGCCACAAACATTAAAAAACAAACAAACCAACATGTAACATAAGTTTGCAGAGGGGCACAGTTCTCACACACAAAGAATCCTGTGCTAAAGTATCTTGTGAAGACTGCGAATATTTTCCTCTGTTTATAAGTAAATTTATAATAAATTATCATAGTTAGATATTCATTGCCATGATGTTGTTTTGTGTGAAAATGGACTGCAACAGGATTCACATGTGACAAGATTATTAACTAATCTTTCCTCTAAAATACACTTTGAGAAAAAAATTCTGCATTCTTAAGTAGCCATTTACTTTTCAGATAGAAAAGAATTATATTAGAAAAAAACAAACCTATACAGGTAATTAGTCTAGTATTCAGACTTGCTAACTTGGTGTTCTCTTGCTAACGCTACAAGGCCACGTGAATATTTTCCTGACTAATTAAATGTAGGGCCATTCAGAAATGCTACTTTTATGTACTTATCCCATTCAATCATGAGATTCTTAAAAACATGTGTTACCTACAAATTACAATCTCAATGTGGATAATTTTAGTGTGCAATTACAGAAAAATACAAAGAAATACTGTGATTTTCCCCAACAGAATACTTCAACTGTAAAATTATTCAGATAGTATAAAAATAGCAAAAATATAGGCCATACACCACTGCCCAGCTGACACCAAAGCCCGTCTTTTCATAGGGGATCAGCCTTTGTGATAGTGTCTCTAGTGACTATTTTGCCTTGTGAACATTCATATTCTGTTCCTGCAGGGAGTTAATCACCAAAGGTGTGCACTTGCCTGTGCATTATCCTTGTGAAGTGCAGGATTTGCTTGGGCTAGATAGATATCTGAACTAGTTACTGAGGGTACTGGCTAAATATCAACCTGCCTAGAGCACACAGACTGAGATAACTACGCCAAGCCAGACAAGTTCATTGGCAGTTAAATCTACTCCTTGCAGCAGGCAATACTCCCAATTCAACTCCCCTTTTTCTCCTCCCTGAACAATGCACTGATAATTGATAATTGCATTGTGTCTTTCATTCTTTCTGCAGGACTGTAATACTAGTAAGTCACATCCCAGTAATAATAATAACAACAACAACAAAAATTATCAGAGGCAAAAAAGAAGAAATGGTTTTTAATGAGCTTACAGATCTGTACCACTGCATTTTTTCCTCTTTTCTACAGTGGAAAGGGTGGGCAGAGCTATCACCTCCATCACCTTTGTCTTTGTTCATCAGTGTAAGGCTGGAGTTCTGTTTCCAGATCTGCTACACACGTTCTGTTTCACCTCACTGTCTTTGTTTTGCTTCGTACTCTTTCCTCAGTCTATCTAAATTATCATTAAGTAAATTACAGGAACATAAACAGCGCTGAGTCAACATCAGTCATTCCTTTTAAGTGCTGAGGAATATTCAGTTGTATCCTCTCAAGCCAAAACAAGAGGTCCAACTCTCAGCTGGAGCCTAGAGATGCCGTGCTTTCTCAACTTGGCTGTTTTTCTTGTTTGCCGTTTTTTAAAGATACAGAATGTATACTCACATCACCACTGTATTTCCTGGCATGCAACATACAGTCCTGAATTGCAGTGTGATGAACAAAGTTCTGTATTTCACAGAAATACAGAAAACAGCTAAAACCAACATAACACACTACGCTACCATTTCACATTTCAACTTCTGCCTCAGGGAATAAATGTTTTAAATCTCAAGCTGACACGGGCACATCAGCATGTTAGGGAGATGATGGTACTATCTCCATAGTTAAGCCTAAAGGGAGATTTGCTCTTAAGGCAGGCTGAGGGAGAGGAGGGAAATTCTCTTTTGAAAACATTTTGAAGTGTTTGAATTTAGATGCTTTAAAAAAAACACAAGTATCTTTGTTTCAAATTTGATCAGTGATTCATTATTGTCTTCAGGGGAAGTATTAAAATGTTTGATTCTGAAAATTTTTCCTGCCTTATTTTCTGAATTATTCTATATGAAATTCAGCAACAGGCTCATGTTTAAATTTCTTTCTTATACTCATGTGCATGAAAATATAGATGCCTTCCCCTCCCCCCAAGCACTATCTCTCTCAGGCCACTTTTGAACTTTTTAAAAGAAACACTTGCCCTTCTGATTTATATTAATTTGTTTTAATTTAAGCTACACCAAAATAAGTTAGCTAATTTTTCTCCTATTATTTTCCAATTTTGCCCACCTTCCACTGCACCACTGGTAGTCTACTCCTTGCAAGGCCTATAGGGACTTAGGAAGACAGGCTCAGCGTCTGGGAAGGTGGAAACCGAGCTGTACGAAGCCCACGTGGGGAAGATGAAGCAAGGATCTTAGGACAACCGGGGCTTTAGAAGAAGCGCAGAAGGTTGAGCTGTGTCACAGAGACCTGCAGCTCTGGGAGAACCACCGTTAGTTTCTTTCTAAGCTCATTCAACTCTGCCCTTGTTTTGTTTTGGGTTTTTTTTTTCCCTCCAACCGTGCAATAGCACATAGGTAAAAGCACAGGGGATGCAGAGCTGGAGACAAAGGAGTGCAAAAATACGAGAGGGAGGGAGAAGAAGAATTACTGGAGAGTGGAGCAGAGGAGCTCTGCAGTGAGGAATTGTTTGTGACTCATCACAGCACACCTCTCCTCAGGGCTCCATTTTTTTTTTCCCCCACCTATTACCTTCCCACTTATCCTCTTTTTTTTTTTAAAAATGCTCAGATCCTTCTTACTGCATAGCTCTGTTACAGCGCCTATCTTACAAAGACAATTCTTTCCAGCAGAACACATTCATATCATTTGATTATTGGAAAGGGTTAGGAAATTAGCACTGAAGGCTGACAGACACTTGCCCACTGGCACAGCTGTAAATTATCACTCCTTTTCCTGACCAAAGCCAGTTTGTTATGACAGCAATCAGATAACCACAAATAAAAACACTCATGCATCTTCCCTGAATTTTGGAGATACTGCTTGTTTCTGGAAATTCCAACTTACCATACATGTATTCATCACTATTAATATTATTAAAACACACAGCTATTTGTCAATGGGTTTTGTTTGGTTTTAACCACCCATTGCCTTAGTAGCTAGAGATCACTAGGAAGAGAATGCATCAGAAAACATACACTTGGTGTTTCCACTTAAACAAGCAATGACTTGGCTCCAGCCAAACTAGTAGTGTCTTCAGTACCCCTCTTAACTGGGCATGTTGCCTTTAAGAGAAAAATGGACACTAAATTCTCACAATCTTGTAATAATGAGTAGTGCGGTGTAACTGACAGCCCACTAGAAAACCCAAGTCCCAGAGCTCTGGAGCAGTTTCTTCTACTGAAATTGCCCTAAAAATACAGTAATCGACAGCCATTATACACTGTCATCTACTACAATTTGCTTTTCCTCTGTGAACTGACCTCCCTCTGTGTCGAACATTCTTTGAAGGCTTTGAGGAAGTCTTGGATTTGGGGCTGGGCACATCTCCATTTTCAGATGGGGTAGTATCCTTAATAGGTCCTGGTAAAGGAGCTGGCTCATGGATAATGAGGACATCATCTTTATTGTGCTGGCCCAGATGCTGCTTAGCAAAATCAAAGCCTTTCACACTGGGGGCTTGTAGCTGTGAGAGAAGAACAAAGACAAAAAACAGGAACCATGAGCGACAACGAGTACAAAGGCTTTGGTTAAGATCTGCAAACAATGGCCTCTAGGATGGTGAGGATATGGTAGTCAGGAATGAATATGAGAGCTGGAGGGAAAAGAAAAATAAAACCCCTATGATTCTGCCATCTTATTTCAGTATATGATACGCAGTTTAAAACTCCTTATCAGCAAATATAGTTTAAAAAAAAAAGCCTTCTGTTGCTGCTACATCATTTTTGTGCTATTTCTTCAGATTAAATATGAAGATTTAATCACTGAGTGAGGAGCTTTTTGTTTACTTGTGGGTGCAAGGTCATAGACACCTGCGTACTGACTGAAATGGTTACCACTGACAGGTCATCCTTCCACTTCTTTCAGTCAAAACGAGTGAAGTGAGTTTAAACAATTTGAATAATGTCACTGCTGATCTTCCTCTTTTTGAGCTCCTCAAATCTGCAAAAGTCTGGGAGTACTTGTACAAACATCTAATTCATCTGATGAAAGATAAACATTCTGCAGATCTGGCAGCCTGGCAATGACTTTTCAGCCAGTATGGATGCATCCAGAAAAGAACTGAAAATCTAGCTCTTCGGAATTTCATACTGAATAGACAGAAAAATATATGAAAGACTTTGGAGTTTAAAGAAATTAGATACTTATCCTAGAGATCTTATTAAGGGATTCAATAAGCATTTTGCTTGAGAAAGACACAGATCTGGGCCTTTCATTTTTGTAACCGTATTTATAAAAAAAGCTAATCTCACCTTGTCAATGACTTGATTCAGACTTAATTTAATCAAGCCTCCAAGTTTCAAGCTCTCCTGCTGATTTTTTTTGGCTTTTGAGTAATGGAGAAATTCTGAAGAACTACTTAAGAGAAAGGTTTTTTTCCAAGTCCCACTCAATTTTATGTAGTTTGGAAGTTGAATGTACAAAGAAATGTTGACAACTCCAGTTTTCAAAGCGCATGCACACACAACCACTGCACAGCACACGTACAAAACCCTCTGTGTGTTCCTAGAGCTGATTTCCTGCAAGTGAAGCATGTGTTGGAGTCCATCTACGGGTGCGTCAGGTTCCAGATGTTTAAACGAACCCCCTTTCATAAAGCTTGGCATGCCAACATAGCTAACTACAAACAGACTCGTCTGATATCATGCCAAAGATAAGCTTGCCTAAGGAATATTCTGAAACAATCTCTTCAAAATATTTTCTCAGTAAGCAAACATTTTCCAAAAGGTTCTTAGAAAGAATGTTGTAGTAGAGCAAACTGCCTATTTAGACCAGTAGATGGCAATAAAAGCTCTCCTGTAAAATTCAACAACTACCTGAATGGTTGAGGTTTTGGAGTTTATTTCCCACAAAATGAGTAAGCTTAGTATATGAACAGATCTGGATGTTTTCCACTATACCCCATTTTTCTTGGGCTTTACAACAGGCCCTTCAATTCAGCATTATAGGTGATTCAATTATTGAATTTATGTAAATGACTGCAACCACTGATTCAAAAAGGCACTGTTGAGCTAGACCAGGTGAAGTTGTAACTGTTTCTCCATTGAGTCACAGCCACCTAGTGAACCCTTCCTGAAACTTGCCTCTCTTCAGATTTGAAACATTATCTTCAGGATCTTCCTCACTTCAAAAAAAAACCGCTCAAAAACTCCACGTCTTCCCCCCTTTTTCCAAAATACTTCTGAGGAGGAACTTTTCACTTCCACTGACAGAATTATCATGCTGGCTTGCAGCACTTTTATTACTGAAACTCCTCTTAGTTACCCCACCTCCACTTTTGATCTGTTTGACATTATGTCTGTTCTCTTTGAAGATACTCCTGTGTGCAATACTCTTCCTTTGAACCCCCTTCAGTGGTTTCTCTTCTTCTAACCCTTTGATACTCCACCCCTCATGCCTATACAGCCCTGCTGCTGCTCCCTGATGATGCTTCCTCTACTCCCCTACATTCCCCTCCCTTGCCTCCAGCCCCTTTTGCTCCAAAGATGATCAGAGTCTTCACAATGTGCTGGGTACAACTACTTCACTAAAAAATTTGGTGGTGCTCTACCCTTTCCTAAGCACCCCCTGACCTGCAAAGTTACTACTCCTTTTTGAATAGCGCGATGGGTAGGGTGGGCAAGGACAACTAAAGAGACAAACCTTCTAGTAATACTGGAATTACTAGCATGGTTTTATTAAGATTGCTGCATGTCTGAAGCATGTATTTCAACATACCGTACAGTTAACTCTAGCATACCCAGCTTGTAAACCCTCTGGGGAGTAAAGCAACACACAAAAATATAAATTTTTAATCTTTTAACTTTGAATAGTCTTATTCCTGGCTGCAGCCTAACCTAACCTTTTGTCTAAGCATGGTTACGGAAACAGATATATTTATGTGTACATGTAGGTATACCACAGCTATGTATGCACAAATGTTTATCTGCAGACAGACCACACAGAACCTGAATTAAAAGACTGTTAGAAATGCAAAGACAAGCATTCACACTACAAGGAATGGCAGTTAAGATTGTCTGAACAATCACAACTGGATCCTCTCAAGAACAGGCATTGCAATAGACACCTGAGTTATAAAATCATAAATTAATTTCTTCCATAGGAACCATCTTGCTCTCTCCCACCCTGCTGGATCCTTGGTACAGGCTGGGCATTCTGCCATTAGTCAAAGTTCCGTAGAATATAAGAATGTTATTTTATCACATTTCATGCAGAAGTTGTAGTAAAAGGAGGGGATTTAAGAAGAGAAAGGATGTACTCTTCTATGCACATCTGCAGCTAGGCTGGCTGAGATTTTGCCAATATATTTCACAGACACTTGCTGGCAACAGAGGACTGGCAAGTCTCGGATATCACCATGCCAGGCCTCAAGAAGTGCTCACTCTGGGCAGCACAGAACCTGTGCTCTATTTCCTCAAGTTGCAGCCGGGTTAACTCCTTATCTGGTCTTACTCTTCCTTGCCAGGCAGAACAAGTCTCTCCATCCTGCCCTCTTGCCCCTTTCCCCCTCTGCCTGCCAGCCACCAGTTCCAGTTTACACTATCCAAGAGCCTGAGGCTCGTTGCTCCTTATTCCTTTAACTGGCCTCACAACAACCTCCATGCACAGCAACACAGAAAAAACCCTCTCGGCTTTTAAGGTACAACTCTACAGAGCTTGTATGTGCCGAACAGGTGTAATCCTATGAGAATCTAACTGGTAAACCTCTAACAAGTCTGTCAATCACATGCAAACATTTTCTCAAATGTTTATAACTTTGTCAGAAATACGCAATTCCACAGAGAATCAACAAAAGCATTTCCCTTGCACAAAACAACCTTTAGTCCTGTTGCCTTTCCTTCCCCACCCTGCACCCCCAAAGGCTGAGAAAAATGCACTAGAGCTTCTCCCAAAACAATTTTTAGTATTTGGACAGAGATTTCTACTTCCTTTTAACCTTGTTCTTTGAAAGAACAAGCTCTTCTCGTCATCTTCTCATCATATCATCATTCTTATCATTCGGGTGGTGAAACACTGGAACAGGATGTCCAGATAGCTGGTAGGTGCCCCATCCCTGAAGACCATCCCATTCAAGGTCAGGCTGGACAGGGCTCTGAGCAACCTGATCTAGTTCAAGATGTCCCTGCTTGTTGCAGGGGGGTTGGACTAGATGACCTTTAAAGGTCCCTTCCAACCCAAACTATCCTATGATCTTTAAAAAAGATTCATTTTTAAACTGATACTTGAACGGAAAACTTTAGTCTAAATTATTCAAATCTTGCAGAGTTCTGTACAGCCAAATAATAACATTTCCAGATATCTCCTGCTAAAAAAGCTTAATATATGAGCAGTATTAGAGACCGTATACATGCATGTGGGCAAATATGAATGAAAAAACATGACAGAAAAAGATGAGAAAACACACATATATATAAAATGTGATACGTGACTGAATATGAAAAGATGGTCCTGAACTAAAAAAAAAATGATAAAACAACTCATCAAAATGATACCCATTATGTAAGAAATAGAAATACCAATATGATTACTTCTGTAGAAACAATGCCAACAGACACCCACTTCGTTTTCTTAAAAAGAAATAATTCTACACTTCTGATACTTCACCTCTTAGCAACAGTCATAGCAACATTATGACTTTAACTGAGACCTGATACTAACCAAAAAGCTACGTTTTCAATGAAGAGTGTCTTCAGGACACAAACATAACTCTGCCTTCTGCAAGAGTAGATGGTCAGATCACTGAGACCCAATGGAATGAACAGTGTTGTTCCAGACTGAAGAGGTTTCCTACATTTTCTTATAAATTTCTGCATGCCACCTGCCATATTACTCCTTTTCTTTGTATCAAGTTATATAGTGTAACAGATTGGGATGACCTCTGCTCATCTTAGGACAGGTAGTCAGAATACCACAATGTGGATCAGTCTTCTGCTACTCATAAATTAACCACCACTAAGGAAAGAATTCAATGTCTTTAAGAGCACATTTGTGCTGATACCGTTACCTTTTCAGGTGCTGAAACTGAGCCTCTCTTTATCAGCCTCCAGTGCCTAAGACTGCACAAACTCAGTACTAGCAAAGATTTCTTGTTTTAAACATAAATTGTTAGAGAAGGTTTTCATTTGTTTTATCTTTATATATTTGTGAAAGGGAAAAGATAAACTACTCTGAAGCTTACCACCAAAATGAACACAGGTAAACTAATGTATTTGTAGAGCACTGTATTATTATACAAATGCAGAACCTGATGAAATCGAGGGGAAGATAATATCAAATTGGTGAGTCAAGACAGTGCTTTAATTCTATTGTTACAAACTGAATGAAAAACAAGTATTTGAAGCTCAATTCATAGAAAAATCAAATCATTTTTGCAGAAGTCTACAAAGTCTGTCCACCTCAAGTCTTACTTGCATGTTCACCCTTCTCAGTCTCATTCTACTATTCAGCTCCTTCTTCTAATATCATTCCCACCCTTTACGAATGTAAGTATACCCTCTGTATTTTTGTTTGCGTTGCCCTCCTTCAACATAAAACCGTTTGGGATCATAGCCAGGGAATGCCTGCAAAGTATGCTTACAAATTATACATGCGATTCAATAACAATAATGCATATCTGAGTTAAGACATAAGAAACCTTTGTTGATGAAAAAAGCGTATTAGAAGATCACATAGAAGCAGAGTTCCATCTCCATAGCCTCCCTCAAAATACTGAAAAAAGACCCATTTGTATTTCTCAAGGTCTTTGCGTGCCATTAATATAAGTTCCCTATGAAATGGGATATAATGCAATCAACTGTGCCGTAAGCACAAGCTCTTTCCTGGCCTACTTTAAAAAATACTAAGCATCATGGTGAAATGCGCAGAGGGATCCTTCACTGATGCTGGTTTAGGAAATGTTTTTAAGCACTAAAACAAAAAAGGTCTCTAGTTCGATTTAAATACCTCCACTTGATAACCACATATTTATGTAAAAAGAAGCGCATGTGCAACGGCAGTTCACTATTTTGTCTCTTAGGTGGGACGCCAGCTAAACTGGGCTTAGGTGGGATCCTATTACAACTGTATTACAGCCTGCGCCCTCTATGACAAGTCCCATCTCCAAAGCAGCAGGATTTTGAGATCTGAGGGCCAAAAAGGGGGTTATATATACAATATGTTACCCATTTTCTCATCTCAGACCAAGTACCTCTTCATACAGATTACATCTCACACTTACTATCACAACAGCACTTCTGTCAACTATCACCGTTCTTGGGAACGGATAAAGCAATTGAGCAAATACGTCTTTGTGGAGAAGAAACATGCTTATAGTTGTATGGGTTTCTGTTATCAAGTCGTGGAAAAATACCACGTGGTACCACCAGTGCTGGCATGGAAAACCAGAACAAGTGTACAGCCTCTGGTCCTCCTTCCCTCCTCTGAAGAGTCAAAACTGTGGTTTACTGCTCACCACCATACAAACAGTAAAGCAGGAATCCCACAAAAAAATACCACCTCAGGAATTTTGCTTCTGGAGTAGGATTAAAAACAAATAAAGAAACCCCCAAACTTACAAAACTTTATAAAGCCTGAAATGCTCAAGACACCTGTTCTGAAATATTTTCTTAAGACAGATTCTTCTCGCAGATTTTCATCATCCCTCTTCTCCTTTGTGCATTTCTCCCTGCCACACTAATATTACTGTGACAGCTCAGTAAATTTCACAAAATACAAGAGGGATCATGTTGCTGAAAGCCCATAACTCTGAGTACATCTATGCCCACAGGCTGCTGGGATAACTGCTGTAACAGGCAGAATTTTGTATCTGAATCACATATAGGTTTAGCCTTCCTTCTCAGACAGAAATGCCGCAGGGTGGATACTATCTTAATCACGGTTTGGTGAAGCTCGTTTGTACACTGGTTGGATGAAAGTGTCAAGAGTAAGTTAGAAAAAGATCACTGAGTTTATAGGATAGACAGGTCACTGCTGTGTCTCAATTCCAGCAGCCTTTCGTCTGTAAGTTATGTCAAACAATTATTCATCCAACGCTACGTACGCAACACCGACATCAACTGCAACCTCTAAGAGAGGTAGCACAACACAGCAAAAAAATTATAAATCAAGGAAACTCTTTTCTCAACTTGTGAAGCAAAAGTTTACGTTCATAACATGGCTCTCACCATCTGGACAGAGCACATGCACAACACAGTCCAGAAACACTGCCTCTCTGCAAATGTGAGAAAAGTTCTAATAGACTTTTATGATAAAGCATAGATCATCAATTTTCATTTATTTTTGTGCTGGTATTTTGTTGCGCTCAGTGACTCAAACACATTTATATATTTAAAAGGGGTTTAACGCACACAGAAAGAAACTGCATTCATATATACTGCAGAAATAATCTGCTTGCTGAAATGAAGCTACAAGTGAGTAGCAACATTAACACCGTAGGCAACAATGACTTCATACTGGCCCATTTCCTTGTTCCCAAAATAGCTAAATTCTGCAGTAAACTCTTTATCATCTTTTGTTAGGAACGGCATGAAGTTTATCCGTATTTTGAAAATGGATTCTTTTTGTTTAACTCCTTTTCAAAAGTAGCCACTATATAAATACCACTCTATAAATCCATGGGTCACCCACATTTTGAATAGCATATACAGTTCTAGTCTCCCCCACTCAAAAAGGATGGAAAAGAATTAGAAAATGTTCTAGTCTTTTCAAAGGCTAGCAGTTGGTTCGAAGGACAGTTCAAAATGGATAAGAAAACCAGGACTCCTCTGTCTGGAAAAAGAGAAGGTGGAGATGGGAATATGAGAGAGATCTGTAAAGTCAGGACTGGCAAGGAGCAAGTGCCCAGGAATCGGCTGTTTGCTGTCCCCTCCAATACAAGGACTAGGGGCATCACAGAAAACAAGGAGATGGTAGGATAAAAGCAAGATGAAATGAGATGACGTGGTTGTAACATGCTGTGGAAATCACTGTCAGCAGCTCAGATGGGTTTAGAAGGACTGGACAATGTAATGGAAGAGAAGCGTGTTGATGGTTGCCAAATACCACCACTTCTAGAGAAAGTCCCTTAGCCACAAATAACTGGAGGCTGAAGAGCTACTCAGGGCAAAGCATCACATTTACTCGCCCTGTTCGTCTCCCCTTCTATAGGCTTTTGCTTTAGGCAACTGGGCTAGCTGGCCTTTTAGTTTGACCTTAAGACAGCTACTCAAATGTTTGTGAAAGAGCAGATGGAGACATTTTACTTTTTATATCTATCGGTATAAGCAGTATATCTAAGCGTGGTATTTTATTTCTACAATCTGTGAATAGTTAATCCTCTTTACAGAAGAAGAGTTCCCACAAAAGAGCTCTTGCAGAGGAATTGCCATCAGAGAAATGTACTGTCGAGAAGTAATTAAGATGCTGAATACTGTGTTCCTTGTTAGAATCCAGCTACTGACTCTGAAGCAGCAGAACCTATATGCCAATTCCAAAAAGACAACATTCTGGATAGTTAGTTAAGGTTGCCATTAGAAATGAATGATATTTGTTATGCAAACAGTAGGCACAGACATGAATGTCTTGTAGAAAGTCATGTCAGTTTTCAAGTAGTTTTTATAAGACTGGTGTCAGCTGCCTTTCTTAACATGAGTCTCTTTTGACTGGAATTATTCTGCAATGCAGAGCTGTTGCCTTGACATTATACAGATGAACAAAAGCATTACAGGATGTCAAAACATCACAAGAATTGTCTGTATCAGGAGCAGAAGCCTAGTATTTAGCCTCCAGCAGGGCTGGCCTCTTTGATCCTGGGAACATCCAAGAGGCAGTCTACTGAATATACAATAATAAGCAAAACTCTCAGTTCAGAGGTGTAAAGTTACACCTGACACATGAGATTCAGATATCAGATGTCCCTGCTTGGGGGGAAAAATAAAAATCCACACAAGCCCCTCTCGGACATCTTGCAGAATGCATGACTCATGACCTGTAAGGGTGAGTGACACAGGGAGGTCTGGCTGGCTGTCGGAAGCAGTGCAGGTCAGAGCAGACACGCAAGGGCTAGGAACGGTCCCCAGGTGATCACACATCAGCTGAGGTTTGCTGGCACACAGTGCAAGCTGGCAGCCCTCCAGCTCTGACACTATCTGTGCTACCACTCCGGGAGAAGGTAGGGTACTGACGCTTTGTCCTAGGCTTCGTGGGGACGGAGCCACCCCACCTCTCCCACACGTGGACGCACAGGAGGGGCGCTGAGCTGGAGAGATGCGTTCAGCCTTTAAGAACCATAGTGGCATGCAGAGGAGAGCAAGGAGAGACTCCTGGCTGGAGAAGTAGGCTTTCTCCCCTAAGGTTTTAGGATGCGGCCTTGGAAAAAGTAGGAGCTGAGTGAGCAACTCTGTCCAAGTTAGCATTACAAAGGTAACGACTTCAGCATGCCCAGCATTTACAGAACATCCAAGACCTTCTAAACAAACCATCAATGAGCTTTTCCACAAGTGTGAGTTTCTTGTCATTAAGGCAGGGAGCCTTTCCATGAATAACTGTCTAGAGCTGAAACATCTGAAAAGCCCTAGCAAAGGATCTGACTTTTTGTCTCCAAACATTTGTACACAGCAGGGAAAGTGAAATCCTTAGTGAACCAGGTTCCATTTTCATTTTTGGATGCCCATAGAGAAAGAAATAATATTGCAAACTTTGATTGCATTACACATAATACATAGAATGGGGTTTTTGCTCTATAGGGAAGAGGAAAGGGATTGACAGTATTTTCAGACAAAAATGTCAGTAGTCCAGTAGAGAACAGAACGATGGCTTGGGCATTAAAGACATTTATCCATTTCTTCCATGAAGAAGAAAAATAACCCATGGCAAAAATTCAATTGCCCATAAAAGGCACAGCTCCTTTGCAAGAAGAAAAGCTCAGGTTGGGATGATGTTGTGGTGGATACAGACAAGAGATAATCCTGTAATTTAAAAATGCCACTTCTGCATCTTTTTACTTCCAAAGGCAAAGACATCTTTATCCACCAGATCACATCAAGGTGAATTTCCAGTAGGATGCTATGGTTTACAGAACAAGTCATGAATACTTGATGTGCCCTTTAAATATCTTAGTACCATCTCTTGAAAAGAATTATCCTTGCACAGACCAATGAATCTTGCATAGAAATTCACTGCTCTGACCTGCTTCCTTTCCCAAAGGAAGGGTCCAAATAACTTTGATGTAAACATGTTTTCCCATCTAATCTCCAGAATGAAAAAGGCTACCTAATATTTTTCAAGTATTATTAATCCTGCTTTGAGGCAGAGGGATGGACTAGCTAATCGGAGTCTCTTCAAGGTCCTTTTTTTATTTATTACTTTATCTTCGAACCTGGTTTTGCCAGCATCAAAATTTCTTTTCTATATATTTAGGCTTATATTCACTGAATTAGCAGACTTCTAAGACTATCCAGAAGTAAAATATCCCTTAGCATTGTTTGAGTTCAGGCTCTCTATACATCCTTTGCAGAAGATAACATGAGCCTGTTTAAGAAGGACCCTTATGCCATTCTATCTGTAAGACACTGATCCTGTGATGAAACTAGAAGGCCAGATGGAGAGAACAGAAGCTGGTAGAGTGGCATAGTACACCTGATTTGCAGAACAGGCCTTTGCTGAACACAGTCTACCCTGCCCGTGTCATCACCTTAGAAGAAACGTTATCTTTGCTATTATCTGTATTATCGTTGAGAGTGACCTCACCTTAGGGCAGGAACAAGCGGCAAATCTGGACTCCAGCCCAGCTTCAGGGCTGCTATGGCATATAAATATAGAAGCAGTCTTGGGTACTTCTATGGGTTTGTCACTGCAGGATCTGAGCATTTTTCAACACAGCTATGCCTGCTGAAATACGCTATTATTGACAGTCACAAGTGAGGGACTGTGACCCAAATATGCTAAAGGGGTGTGTTCACAGGCCAGATAAGAGACCAAAGCACGTTAATTAACTGTGCTGGCATGATACACTGGCCAGTATGACTGAATCATGGTGTAACACAACTCCCTGACAATCTTACTTACTGAGCTGTACCCAGGCAGCCATACCCTCGGGGCACACCCGAAAGGCATGTAGGGTTTTATTACCAACAGGTAACAGTACTGGTTTGCTTCATCAGCAGGTAAGACCATGAGGGTATGCAGCTTATGACTTACTTTTACTGATGGTCATAGGAACAGAGAAATCATACCCACTCTGCAGAAGTAAACCTTTACATATAGAAGACTAAAATTAAAAATCAAGTAATTATATTGTCAGAGTGCATATAAAAATATTTCGGGAACAAGTATGAGTTTAAAAACAAAATTGAATGGCTAACTGAAAGGAAGGAAGAAAGAAAAGATGGCACTAGAATGACACACGAGGCTGTAGAATCCAGGAGAATTTGCAGTGTCTTTAAAGCATCTCTCTGAAGAGAAGAACGCCAATTTCAAAAGAGACTCTAAACTGCGAATAAAAAGCTCCTGCAAAACTTATATCTTACTTATGTAATCTGCATTGCCATACATTTACAGAAGTTCTCCCTCCTGACGTCTCAAGGAACCAGCCTTTTAATGGCAAAGTCTTTCCCCAGCAATGTGAAGCAAACAGGCTTTCCCTTCACCCCACTTCCAACCTTGTTCTGGGCTTTTAAGTCACAGGTGACATAATTTGCTATCAGCTGCTACTGTGAATTCTAACAGATAATTTTGCTGCCCACTGATCTGTTATGTTAAAATGGCTAATTAAACACACTGAAAAAAAAGACTGGTGATACCTCTGGAGATCCACCAGTGCAGTATGATATCCTATTACATCTGAACAAGAAAAGGGTGTCTCAGTTTCTTATCTTCCAACCAACACATATTTTCAAGTGCAAAACATACTGCAGACTTATTACATGGTTGAAAAGAATTGTCTTTATTTCGAGTATGGATATGCCATGCATATCTTAATGAAATACTCTGACATTTATAAATTCCATTTCTGTACTTAATTTTTTTTTTTTTAAAGATTAATGGAAGGGAGAAGAGCTAGCACTACAAATGCATATCTTTATGGTTTTTACCAATGAAATATTGATTTAAAGAGAAAACTCCAGATCGTTAACCTAGATATCCATCCTTTTACAGATGCAGTCCAGGCCTTCACTTTCACTTGGTATCAATGTCAAGCTCTGTAAAGATGGAATGGAAGTAACTGTGGGCAGGGTGAGGAAGAGGGAGCCTGAGTCCACTTTTAAATTGAGTTTATTTACAGACCTAAATCCCTGACCACACGATTTCGCTCCCTGGACCATTTCTTTGCACTTTTACAGGTATTACACAGTAACAAAAAGTATAAAAACCCACCCAATTTTAAAGGACTGGACCAGAAAAAATGTCCCTATTAATTTCTATGCTATTGTGACTGTCTGGGGGTCTTCAGTACTTGTTAAATATGCCCTATTCTGACCTGGAATTCCAACCCGCTGTTTGAAGACATGGAGAAATCGCAAAGACAGCCTGCTACTAAGGAAGCCAGAGTACTACTTTTGTACTGAATCTCAGGCAAAGGAGGAAAATGGTTTTCAAATTAGATTCTGCCATTTGTTTGATGTGGAAAGTGATAAAAGTTTAAGACTTTTTTTATTGCCGTACCTCATTTAGTATTAAAGTATGAACCATCCACTGGCACAAGGATTGGACTAGATGTCCTTACTGGTTCTTTCTAGTTTGCTAACAGTGACTTCCCTAAAGAAGGCAAAGTGACAGGCTCCCTAGGCGAACTGAAACGAGACTTGCATACAAACAAGTTCCAGGCTTCTGACTCATGAATGATTAAGATGAAGAATACTTTAAAAGCAGTGGAGAAAAACTTGGCCATTTTCCCAAAAGAAAGTAAAACTATGGAAGACGTTTCTGGCCTTACAGCCAACACAACCCAACTGCTTTCTTACAAAAAGCTTGTGACAGCAGAGAGGTATCAAAAAAGTACGTGATGAAATAGCGTACCAAGGGTAATGATCCCCTCTCGCCTTTTTCGTATGACCCTTCTCAAATTAGCTGAAACTACTGCGGGGAACTTCTTCAGTCAAAATCTGTGTTCCGTATTACCGCAGCACAGGTGAAACAAGATATCAGGGGGTGAAGTTCATCTGCTTGTTGCTGACCTTGATTCTGACACTCAATCTGCAGTGGCAAGACAAGTGGAAGTTACTATTGATTTGTTCTGACTGCTTTGGAAGTGCAACGGCTTTCTGCTTCTCTCATCTTTCACATCATTAATTATCTTGAAAGAGAGCATGGTGTACAGACAAGACTTGTTACGGAGAAAACTGTATGACTGAACATGAGGTGACAGCACCAGAACATGACTACACTACCACAGGATTAGCACAGACAGATTATTTTGCCTTTAATAATGCCTCTGAAAGTATAGTGAGTAATAAGCATCTCTGACACACAGACCGGTTCTCTTCAGTTGTAAAAAGGAACAGTAGGGTTTGTAACCCTTTAGTCACTTTTCCTTTCTTTTTACTGAACACATCCTTTGTGAAAATCCTGGATCACATATTTTCTAACTTACAGTCTTGCGCAGGAAAAAGACACTACTGAATTTCTCACCATCCTAACCCAGTCCTCCAACACTGTGTCCAACACGCTTACCCATGCAGTCTCATGCAGATCTGCTAATTAGAGTTCTAGTCCTGCAACAGGCTCTCACAATGGTGACACAGGAGCCCTGGCAGAGCATGAAGCAGGAAGGATAGGCTCTAGCAAATTCTAGTTCCAGCATGAAGTATAAAGGATGGTGCAGTTTAACTGTCAAATTAGTTTAGCAGAACCTCTCCAAAGAAAAATTCAGCCCTCTACAGAAAACAAGGGCAGTTATTCAACACTCAGTACATGTCCTCTTATTCGGTCCTAGCTGAAAGCCTTGAAATGAGGTGATAAAGAAAGGTTCCTTTCAGCCTCAGTGCCCACATTTCAGCAGGATGTATCTGCCTCATGCAGTATTATATACCTAGAAGAATAAATAAAACACTATGGGATTCTTGAGTTCAACTATAATTTGACTTTTTCTTTTTTTTTTTTTTTATATATAACCAGAAGGCTCTGAAACAGTGTGTCTACATGCTATTTAAGGACGCTAGGTGTTCCCTAGGCTCTCACATTTGTTTATGCTCAGAATATTCAAGCTCCTCTCAGTCCAGCTTCCTCTTTTACCTTCTGTCGCTGCTGAATGTTGCTCATCGTGTCTGGCTGAAACTCCAGTTTGTCTGTTCGACAAAGTTTCCAGTATAAAATAATAACGATCAGGAGCACCACAGCAACTGGGACTGCCACACCAACAATAATCCATAGGTTGCTATTCTGTGACTCTGAGGTGGACTCCTTCAGCTTCTCCACAGCTGTGAAGTTAAAAAGACGACAGCAATTTTATGTGCTTATATACTTTTAACCGAGAACACTTCAAGGTTACGTATTTTTATGTTCTTGTAAATGCTAGTTAAGGAATTTATCAGAAACCAGCCACACATCATAGGAAATGCCATACCACTTATAAGTTAACATATGTCACGCTCAGGAAGCATGAGGGAGGTGATCGATTGTTCTGGCCTACCTTCTGAAGACCTCTGCTTAAATTACTAGTGAAACATACTTCTGCCGCATCATTTTGTAACCCAAAACTGTGCTGACATAGTGAAATGAGTCCAGAATAATTACTTACCACTAACAACGGTGAGAAGAACTTTCCAATATTACTGCCTGTTTCCAGCTGCATTATCAGCTGCCTCTTCTTTTTAGACATACATTATATATTTTGTCACCTTCTCATCAATAATCACATTATATATTTTGTCACCTTCTCATCAATAATCACAGCCAATTTGAAATCAGTAAGACCCTCTTCCTCAAGGCGTATAGTTCTGCATTTTTTAATACTTTTTTTTCCTTTCTCTGTTTCATTGTCAGTGTGTGAGATCCTTTAGCCCCAAACAGCAGACAAAGCTACTGGAAAAGTGTAATCAAACCTGTCATGCTTGCAAAAAGTGAACTGGAAGACTCAACAAAACTTTCATTTGCTCTATTTTACATAACGGTTATATGTGGGACTAAAACACCACAGCAGTCTAATCAAACTGAGGTACTTAAAATGTTTTCAAGTTAAAAAAAATACTTCTACGCAATCTAATTTTTATATATAATTTCATTATTAGCCAGTCTAAAGATGAACCTAGAGATTAAAAGGAACGTATTATCATTCTTATATTTTATACATCTGACAGCTTTTTTATGGCATTACATTTTCTGTTATAAAAATAAAACTTTTTCTGGATAGTTCCTTCCAACAAGAAGAAACATTTTAAAAATTTCTCTGATTCTACGCCTCTTAAAAGAACTTTCTAATAACGTGCCAAAGATAACAAGTTTCAACATGCAGAATAAGCTATAAACACTTCATGAAGTTTGTTCAACACTTACCATCTTTGTAAAGGGAATTTATTCTTGCGACTTTTGCATTTCTGCCTAACCAATATTCTAGACCATTAATAGATATTAAGCAAATGTGTATGAGCTACTGACCTATCTTTAAACCCCTGTTTTAATGAGGGACAGAATTTAGACACACATCCAGATGGTCCAATTATTACTGTTTTCTTTCTTTTCTTTCTGCAGAGAATTTTTAAAATCAGACACATGCTTCTTCTATGGCAAAATACCCTATGGTACAACGTAACTCATGCCTCCATATTGCACAGAAAACAGAAGAAGTAATTAAGCATTCATATCAATGAGGTATTTTGTAGTTCACATACGTATCTGTTACTGTTTTAAAATACTTTCAATTTTCTTTCCTAATCATAACATGGAATTTTGAGTAGACTTTTTGTTTGACTCCTTACTGCAAATTATTTGTATAGCAAGCTTCCTGAATGAAGAAATTATGTGACTTTCTATGAGCTGTCATATTTATTCTGATGCGCATCTAGTAAAAGATCACATTACTTTTATATTCTCCTTATTAAAAGATCACATTACTTATATATTACTGATGACAAACAAAAGCAATTATATTCCATGGAGGAGATAAACTTTCTTTATGCTTATACCCTCCCAAATGCGTCAACTAGCGTTAGCCTACATCTTTCTCTCACAGAAATCATAACTCAGACAAACAAAAATAGTGACTTGTGTAAAACTTTACTGCCATTATGCAGCCAAGGGAAACTGCCATTTCACACTGACACCCTGCCATCCCACAATCATGGGTTTTGTCCAAGCTCCTGGGCAAGACAAGCTGTAAAGAATATTGGACTAGCAGAAAGAGATGAGAATGGCAAGAAGGTATCTAGTTAGCACAGTATTTTTCTACCACGAGCACTAAAGTGAATGCAGTGAGGCTTGCAATTAAGGATCTTGTTGCAATTCCAAGCTCGGCAGTCTTCAAGAAGCAAAGCAACACCAGATAGCTCGCTGCAAGACTGCTAAAATTTATTTCCTCAGGAATGTCAAAATTGCAGCACCCCAAGAACAAAACACTGCTAGCATGGGCACTGTGCAGTGCCATAATCTCCAAAGCTAATGTCAACCCTCCTGTTTCACTTTGCTGGCATCACTGTGGATTTGATAGGGCTTACGCTGTGCAACAGTGCCTTCAATGCGGTATCCAAGGATGATTGCAGCCCGCTGGATATCAACTCTGTTCATCAGGTCTGAGCACTTCAGAGCACTGAGTCTCTCTCCATCTTGGTCCTCCACAAAATAGATCAGCTCCACAGGGTTATCAGCACCAACTAACCGTGACACGTTCACAATCTGAAAAGAAATTGGAAAGCTTTTACATTTTAAGTTGTATTTATTTGGGGCTCCCACATATTTGGTCTTTCAGTCCTTACCCTCTCTCCCCCTTCCCTTCACAGTGCCTGGACCTTAAGGATACTTATCTAAAAAGAAACATTTGGAACAGCTTTGCCAAGATGGCATCAGTATCTTTCTTAATTGTCACTGTGCGCATCCCCTAGTGCATTCCACCTTGTATTATGATGTAGAAATGCAATTGTCGTTAAAGAAAATCCTTCTATCTGTGACACCAAGGAATATGATATTATCCATGTAACTGCTCTGAACTGGTACAGTTTGGAAATTGTCAATATCCAGAGAAGTCTGATGGGAAGATGTGCCGTGTGTAGTGCTGCAAAATACTGTATGCAGCGAAGGCAACATACACATAGGCTAGTTCTCCCATCTGAGGAGAGCTGGAGTCAACATTGGACAAATGTAGATACACAGAGCTAATATTTAGTAATGATAATTTGCTTCCAAAGTAAAATTCAGGATATTTTCACCTAACACTTATGCACAAGATTCTGAGTGGAAGTCTTCCAGGGAAAGACAGCACCGCTGGAAGAATATATTGGTATCTCATTATACAAGCACTTCTCAAGTGCTCCAGAACCCTGGGAAATTTACAGAAATACCTATTTTGTAACTAAAAGAAAAATTTCCAAGGAAGTGATCTCTTGTATTACACATTATTATGACAAAACTGAAGTTACCATTTTTCTTCCTATTTCTTTCATGACAACGTACAGATCCAGCGTTGAAGTAAGAGAACCGCTTTCACTCTGAAGATGCCAACACCATGCCACCCTAGAAGCCTCTATTGCCTTTAGCATTCATCAGTTAGTAGGAGCTACTGAAGATATTGGAGCGATCGCACTGTTCCTTCTCTATATACCTACTCTGACCTTGCTTTTCTGTGAATACACACTACTTTGTTTCAGTTTTTCCAAATGTTAAGCAGTTGCACAGGCAAATATTCTGTTAGCTTCAAATAGAACTGTTCGCTCTTCATCAGCAAAACTACCTGCATAGTCACCTTCAACTTCCAAACAGCTCCTCCCTGGCATCCACTTTTCTTCAAGAAGGAATGTATTTGATGCTGTGGGAAGAAATTGTTCCTACCCATTTCTAAAGACGTTAATAATCAAAAGAATGCATGCTATGAGGAAGCCCTGTAGATACTTTCTAACCACCAAACATCTACATTGCATATGAGAATCACATAACAATTCTGAATTCCTGTAAAATTAAATCTTATATAGAATAACTCTGCTCTGTTTAGCTGTTTATATGTAATGGTGAGCTCAACCCAGAATTAGGCACAACAAAGAGTAGGAGGTATTCTATCATGTAAAACAGTTTGAAGAGCTCTGGAAGGAATTGCCACAAATAGTGTGTTCAGTTTCCTCCAGAACTATCCTTTATAGAAATACGTATTTAATAATAATAATATGTATTTAATAAATTAAAATCTCAAACACTGCCCATAGGCTAAAGTAAAGCAAACACACAAATGTTTTCATGTCTGAGGTTTGCAAAAGAAAAGCTGTATATTTTTTTCTTTCCTAGTTTCCAACAAAGCAATCACGTTGAAGGAAAGCAGTGCAATGTTCTAGTTCAACAGGGATGATGTTCTGCTCTTTGGGGACACCAACTCAACACATCCTAAAAAAAGCATTTCCCAGGAGTGGCAACAGCAAAGTATATAATAAAAATTAAAAAAAAAAAAAAAAGACAGAGAAAGGAAAAAAGAGAGAAATCACAATTGCCATGAAAATCTTCTAGGCCAAATCAACTGAAAGCGAAGAATAATGTTCAACGTCAGTCACATTCGATGTGAGAAACAGAACACCCACAAATAGAGCAGAAAAAGGTGCTAATTTCTGAAACACAGCAAGACATGCTAACAGGACCCATTAACCAATGCTGCTTCTCATCCTGAATGCTATTCACTCTTCTACCAGTTAAGGGGCTGGTAGAATCCCTGACTGAAGGTAACAAAAGAGTATCACTAAATAAGGTTTCAACACACATGCTCAGCAGTTGTAAGGCTGAATCTAGTTTCATGGAACCCAGATATATCATTAGTTAACAAATGTCCACAGCTTCGTATTTCTGCTTCAGCTGGGCTGCCTTCACCACAGCCTGGCCTCAGTGCACAGAGCAGCAGGGTGTATGGACTGGGATCTGCTTTCAGCATGGATGAACCCTTCTGGAGTAGCACTTAACTCGCATGGAGAGCGAGGGAGCTGAGAGGCCACATGGGATTGAAAGTCAATAGGTTCTCCATTTAGTTTTATGAAACCTCTCCGTGTGTAGCAAAGCTACAGAATCAGAGGAATTTAGAAGATTCTTAAACTGAATCGTTACACATTTTATGGCATTGTGGAGTATGCAAGAAGTACCGTAATTACGTGTGTTATACACACAGGGTAAACAGTCAGAAGCTGGCTGAATGGGTTAAAGAGGGAACTTCTCCACAGCTGACTTTAGAAAGGGCAGAGGGGAAGGAGGACGATTGCAGTGCAAGTTGCCAGAACTGAAACAATACAATTTTTAACACAGAATTAAAAACGACAGTGTATGGTTCCCTATGCTGAGGAACAGGGGTTGGTGAGAACAGCCAGAGGAGAAAGGAAGAAGTAGATGGAGCTATTTCAGCACAGTATAGAGAACATGGGAATGAGCATGAAGAAATTCAGTGGAGGGTGGAAGCGCAGGCTGGTGTTGATGAACTAAGCTCACTATTTTAAGATACACTTTATCTAAAATAATTCGTTCTGAATACACAGTATTTTATGAGTGCTCACACCATACCAAGGGAAGCTGCAGACAAAATTTCAAATCCAAGGGGTGATGGTTATGGACTTCTATTCTGGGAAAGCTGATGGCTGAGCAGGGTATTCTTGAGGTGACTACGAGACAGCTAGACTTGTACATAAACACAGCAACTGTGACAATATCAGTCCTTCAGTCTTCATCTCTGTCACACTGATTCACTAAAACTCTTTTTTATTTTAAAAAAATGAATCTTGGAGTTTATTGCAACACAGAAAATGACACACTGATTCGTTTATAAAATTGAGGTACACGGCCACCATGTCCCTTTTTTACACAGTTTCTGTATACTAAGTTCTGTGCCATTTTGCTCCAAATTATACTCTCTGTGCAGCTTCAGATTGGTTTTCTCTCATATTTTACAGAGGTGTCTCTATCCTTGAGAGTGCTAAAAATGCAAGAGGAGGCAGAACTGGTATTTTCCAGGCATCCAGCAATGCAGCCCATGTGTATGGACGCATTTAAGCATTTTACATTTATACTTTGGCAGCGAGGAATGTCACAGGGAGGGAAGAGATACAAGAATTTCAATACATGGGAGGCAGAAAATGAAAAAAAAAAAAAGAAAAAAGAAAAAAGAAGAAAAGACTAATTCAACTTCTGCGTACCTAAATGATACCATCTTTGTTGATACTAGATGTGCATTTAACCTCCACAGAGTAAGGGCTTAACGGTGTTCAGGTGTCAGTAAATTTAATTTAAAAAGTGCTTTCAAGAGAATACTTGAAAAGTCAGTGAGCAGAGTTGCCTTGGTAACCAAATCTAGTTCCTAATTTAAAGCCGGGAACTCCAGGTGGCAGGCAAGCTCGGAAGGCGTTTGCAGAGTGTCAGTCCACTGGTGGGATGTCCCAGCCAGCAACCCTGGGTAAGGAGTATGGAATCTCTGGGTGAACCACTTCAGGGTTTGGAAGGCATGAGTGTTACTTAGGAACAGGCAAACATGCATACACACAATCTCCAAAATCCATGTACAAGGATTATTTTCCCTTTTTCACTACATTCATCTCATAGGGAAAAAAATAATCCAAAAAAGATTCTGCTTTCTGCCTTATTAAAAGTAGGATTTCAGCATCCAGGCAATTAAATCAAGCTGTACTGTGGTCTGAGCAGCTGAGCAGACATCACAACACAACACCTATGTGAAACAGGCACCGCAGCAACCTGCGCTGAGTCCGAGAGGGCTCTCACAGGAACCTGTCAGGACGGGAATCGGCGGCGCAGCTTGTGGGCAGCCGGCTTCCTCATGGAGTGCTGGGGCTGGACTGGGCAGCACTTACTGGCTTTGGTGGACCCTCCCTGTGCTGACCTGGGGAGACCAGTAAGGGAACGGAGAGGGCTGGGGTGCCGATGGCAACGCTAAGGAATTGTCTTCTGCTGGCGTGCAAAGTCCTGGCCAGCCGAGAAATTGGCTTGCCAAAACAGAAGCAGCAACAGGCTATGGGCAACCTGATGGAGGGGCTAGTCCCCCCTGCCCGGAGCGGCCATCGGAGGGGCCTCTGAAGGAAAGGTGAAGCAGCAGCAGTCCTCAAAGATTCTACCTAAAAACCTAAAAAACTCCCCACCAAGACTGGGCCTTCACTGGCATTACACTTGGGAGAGACACATAAATTGTTGGTACAAAACCAAGAGAACGAACCTCTGCCTTAATGAAAAACTCAGCTGAGCCATTACGTCCCCTCGTAGCTACTACTTCTTCACACACGTTACAACTACAGTGTTGCCCAACCTGCTCTTTAAATCAGAACATGGTTCTTTTTGTCACATAGTAGGATCACCTTTTCGCTTTCTATTAGGTTCAAAATATCAAGCACACTGAAATGAAGTGAATTATTTTTACATTGGAATCATAGAATCACCTAGATTGGAAGAGACTTTTAAGATCATTGAGTCCAACCATAAACCTAACACTGCCAAAACCACCACTAAACCATGTCCCTTTGCACCATGTCTACCCGTCTTTTAATACCTCCAGGGATGGTGACTCAACCACTTCCCTGGGCAGCCTCTGCCAATGCTTGACAATCCTTTCAGTGAAGAAATTATTCCTAATATCCAATCTAAACCACCCCTGCTGTAACTTGATGCCATTTCCTCTTGTCCTATTGCTTGTTCCTTGGGAGAAGAGACTGACCCCCACCTGGCTACAGCCTCCTTTCAGGCAGTTGTAGAGACTGAGCAGGTCTCCCCTCAGCCTCCTTTTCTCCAGGCTGAACAACCCCAGTTCCCTCAGCTGCTCCTCATAAGACTTGTTCTCTAGACCCCTCATCAGCTTTGTTGCCCTTCTCTGGACACGCTCCAGCACCTCAATGTCCTTCTCGTACTCAGGGGCCCAAAACTGAGGTACTTGAGGTGGGGCCTCACCAGTGCCATTAGCTTCCGGTATATTTTTAAACTACAGTTCAGCCATTTAATTCCTAAAAAAATCTAATGAGAATTGAGTTATTATGATAAACTACTGGCAAAATACAGCACGGGGCCTGGCTTCTGCAGATGCGATGCAAACCGCATTAAACGTGCAGCAACAGCAAATATATATAAAAAATATATATGCCTTGCTCTGTGAAATATTAATATGAGCATTACACAAAAATGAATGGAACCATCTCATGTACAACAGTCAGGTGTGGGGCTTCAGAGTTTTTCATATCTAATGAGTATAGGCTTTTTTCCTTTTTTTTAATCATGGAGTGCTACCTGCTAATAGTACAAATAGGCAGACAGGAGGGGAAAACATGTTACTTGGGCACCCTAGGTAGTTCAAAGCTCTTATTCAAACTGCCTAGATTTAAAGAGTAATTTTTAAAATTCTTAGATTGTAACACGTGCCTTTAGAAATGAAATCTAAACCTCACAACGCATCACTTCCATTTTCTTCGTATGTGAAAGGAAACTAATATGCCTGCAGTAACATTCACAAATAATTGCTTCACCTTCTGACCCACAGTCCTGATTTTCCACAGAGCTTAGACATGTCACATTTTGATACACTATAAATATCTTTCACCTTAGGAAAAACTCTGGTCTATGGGGGCTGAACACAAATGAAATGTGAGTCTAGTCTTTTGTGGATATATGCATGTCCTGCTAATAAAAGTATCCAACACTTTGGTGTTGCTGGCAGCTTCTGTTCGTATTTTCACTTCGTTGTGGTCTACTATCATAGCAGTCCCTGGTTTGTGTGCAAGAAACACATATGGGAAAATCTAAATATAAAGCATAAAAAACTTTAATAGTTCTCCCTGAAGACACAAACAGATGCATACATACAACACACTTCAAACACATCTTACAGACTTGGCTACGAGGAATAGAATTAGCAGCAGAAAAACAAAAAGGTTTATTGCACATTACTATGAACCAGACCCTCAACTGACGGGGAACACTGTTGAAAGAAATTGTCCTTCACCCAGGATCCCACTACTAGGCACCCCACTCCAGCTGCAAACAACAGCCTCTAAGGCTGCCTCACCCACCACACACCTCAACACCCTGCCAGAACAAGCTACCCCGAAACTATAGTACCTGATGGCACCTACTATTCTCATCCAGAAAAGCAGGAAACCTATCACAGACATCTAGCAGCAAGGCATCTCCTTCAACCTTCCTTTTTCCCCATCTCCTTTATTACAGCACTAACCCTATTGCATGGCGTGGGCTCGTGAGTACCTGGAGAAACCCTGTGTTATGTGGGATGGTATCATGTATGGACCGTAACTAAGAGAATCCTCCTCTGCCCAAAGACAGCAGCTTGCAGACTCTTTGCACTAATTAAGTGGCATAAATGAGCAGCGCTGCTGTTTGGAACATAAGATGCATACCTCATCTTATGTCCCAGTACGTAATACAAAGTCACAAGAAACACACTGTATTTTCACTTTCCAAAATACAACTCTTTAAGTTAGAAAGGACCTGCTTGTAATTTTGTGCTTGCAAAAATAAATTACCTGAGCTTTACTATGTAAAACAGTAAAACTGTAATCTACACGTACACATTTTATAGGCTGTGGTATCTTTGCTAGCAACATAAGGAATATTTATTTAATTTATATGCAAAGGGAAGACTGAGGTATAAAGAGGCATAAAGAACAAAGTGCAAGAAGAGGTGTTGGGAATAGAAGATCTGAAGCGTACTATTTACATCTATTTACAGCAATTCAAAGCTGCACAAAAGAAAAATAAAATAAAATTTCTATTACTGAAACAGATGTTTCTGAGACAGGAGAACAAAAGTAAGAAAATCCCAACATCTGGAAATGTAAGCAGTAGCAAAAACTGTACGATTAAATGAAATAAAAGGTAATAGGTCTGAACTATTAGAAGGGCATCTGTGAAGTAAACCAACTGTCGATGAATTAGCTGGAAAAAGTAATTTTTAAGAAGATGAGCCATTGAAGCGTAGTTTGGCTTTCAGTTTGTTGAATTGACTAGAAACAGCATATGTGAGAATTTAAAACTTAAAATTAAATATGCAAGTTTTCCTGGATATTATGTGAATAATTCCACTTGTGACAAAACTATAAAGCAGCACTGGAATTCAGATAGCAGAAGTTGCCATGTGTGCAAGATTTGACATGATTAATCATTCTTACTTGAAAGCCCTTCCTGTGACCAGGAGTACTGTGAAAAATAGGCAGTTAAAGGGTAGAATATACTACTTTACTGCTGCATCAAGCTGCACGTGATTCTATTTTGTATTTCTACACCAGCACCAAAACACCACAGACAGCTGTTCCAGCAAAGCACATTTTTGACTTGGATGAGCATCCTGTCTCCTTTTGCTAGGCACCTCATATAAGTCAGACAAGATAGCAAGTTTTTAAAACAGGATGTTGGTAACATAATTTTCAATATAATTTTTAAAAAGTCATCAGAATTTTTCAGTAGGCACTTAAAATACTCAGTTGTTTCCATTTGTTGTGTTTAGCCTAAAAAACAAGAAGGTATCCAAAAGAACTGTATTTTAGATGCACAACACAAACATCATCAACCAGCTACATGTGATACATGCTTTTGAGTTCTCTTTCTCAACTCAAAACCTAGACAATATTAACTTATTCAATAATTTATTACCCTTTATTTCTTCCTCTGACTTTGAGCTCTTAATACCTGCACAATGTTGCTGCCTGCAAAACTGGCTCGTCTCCATATCCGCCCTCTGACCAAGGCCTCGTTTAACAGGTGAGCTAGTTTCCGCTCCATCTCAGCCTGAAACACTTCCTCCTGAATTCGCTGGTCGATGACACCCAAGAGAACTACATTGCAGAGAAAGTAACCCAAGAACACAAATGAATTAGTAAAACTTTTCAGTCTCTGTTTTGCAACTTCAATTACAAGCTTTGAGTCACCTGTGACATCTCACAGACAATTCAAGAGCAGCTGTATTCATACGAGATTACTGCCCAGTTCAGCCGGAGGTTACATGTTGGAAAGGAAGACATTGGGTGGGAAAAGGTTAAAAGAAATAAAGTTAAACACCCCCCCCACACACATCAGGGCAGAGGGCATTTTTGGAATCTCAGCCAGTCTAGACACACTCAGGATACTGAAGAAACAGTTTCAGTTCTAAAAAACCAGAAATTGATGACCATTCAATGAATTAAAAACAAATAAAAGAAAAAATTCAGTCTAAATTATCTACTGCAACTACTTTCAGTCAAAATGCTGTGTATGGAAGTCACATAGAGGTGCAGGGCAAGGGTTCAGGATCAACGTGAAAAAATAGGAGACCACCAGCATATGAATGAAGTTGTGTATTCCAAGTGCATCATCTTCCCTAGATAAAACAAAATTAACAAGTATGGCAACCATAACACAAAAAAACCTGGTTAGCAGCCCTGTCCAACCACTTCCCAACCTCAGGTACTCTGGGTCACTGAAGCAGATAATGCTGAGAGGAATCCCTGAGGAACAACATAGAGGAAACATGAAAAAACTGTGGACCTTTACTAACAAGATGGCATTCAATAAAAGAAAAACGAATGGAGCAATGGTCATTCAAATGACCTTATCAAACAATCCCAAAGGGTAGTAAACCAATTCACCACTGACTGCAGTAAAATGATTCAGTTTTCATTCCTGAGGCACTATGCTAAAATTGTTCATATAATTGTTCATATTTTTTAAGTGTTTCCACATTCATTTTTTTGAGTGTGGTGCTTAATAAGAAGCCATCCAATTAGATAAAATCAATTAAATATACTTTTAATTGTCTTAATTTTTAAAACAAAAATATTAAAACCACTTTCTCCATTTAAAAATTTTCACTGCAGATGTCAAAAAGGAAACATTTTCATGAGTTCTCACAGAGATCGACAGCATCTGCCTTCTAAATTCAATCACAGAGTAAGTATCTCAATTAAATAGCAAAATAAATAGACAGTGGCCTAAGGCTACTATATACAGCAAGTAGAAGACGGTTTTTGCCTGTGTATTGAATTTCAGTATCAATGAATTATGCTTAATAGCATGAACTGTATTCTACAACAGAGAGGGACAGCTACAGAGAACACTGCATATCCCAGCGTTTTATGACTATTGGGATAGGTGCACTTATATCTGGGTAATATATAGTAAAAACCTCACCTTTACATGCATAAATTCTACCATTTTCCTGTGTCATGATTCATTACCCTTACAATACAATATACAGGCGGAAAGGACTGACCCAGCCAAGGTCTACTAGCTCTTCCCAGGCTGCCTGCAAGAACTGGGATTACAAAAAATTCCTTTACAGCAAAAAAGGCACTGCAATTGGCTTTCAAAATATTACAGTCAGGAAGGGACAGGATTTCTGAGCTGGAAGAACCTTCGTCTTACTACAGGACCTAAAGGAACTTCCAGCAACAATGGACAAAGCAAACCTAAGGCCGAGCAAGAAAGGGTGGGGGTGTGACCAAAAAAGCCAACGTATATCTCTAAGGAAGGATGATGTTGGATGTGGGGTACACACATGTAGCTTCTTTCACATTACTGAACATGGATCTGAAATTCCTTTTTCTTTTCTAAAACAAACTCTGTGGGCTTCAGAAATTAAGTTGCCATTTGGTTTCCTGCATAAAAAGTAAACTGGGGCACTGGTAAGAGGAGACAGGGATACCTGAAAAAAGAGTAGGTCTATATTACTGGTGAACTACAGGTACAATAGCTGTGGGAAGACAGAACTGTATCCAGTGGGGCATCTGCACCCTAACAGCAAGTTTGCTAGACATGGCCTAGTCATCATTCAGGCTTTCTACTTAAAAGAAGCAGGTAGGACCTGCACCATGCAGGCAACCTCAACTGCCTTTCAGCATCTAAAGGTGACAGCTCAATCACATCTGTGAATTATGGAATAAAACATCCAGAATACTGGGGTGGAAAGGACCTGCTGTGAACAAATCAGAGGAGGTCAATGAAATGTGATAAAATGCTATCATGTACTCACAATGTATATATTTTCATTCTGTTTTATTCCTGTCATGTTTTGGTAGAAAGTGCCACCCAAAAAAATTTTCACTTACAATAAAATAAAAACCTAAAAATCTATGTGGTACATTGATAGCATGCAGAATAGACACTTTATGCCTGACAGTGTAAGTTGCCTCACCAAGAGACAAAAGCTACTTTGTGTGCATTATCAAGGAATTGCAGTAGTTCATTCTAGACCCGGGAATTACATCTCCCAGACATTCCAGGTCACTAGGCCTTCGGTTTTAGAATTTGTTCAGCTCAGGCACATTATTGCCTCATAAAAATGCAGCACCCCTAAGCTATCAGTATTTATGTAGGCTAGTTACCCTGCTAATAAAAATAATTGCACTCTTACTTACTCACAGAGATGGTACATACCTGTTCTCACCCAGGAAGATTTCATCAACTGAGACACGTTAAGCTTAGGATAATGAAAGGCTGGGGAAAAAACAGAATGGAGGAAAAACATCCATAAGAACAGTATTCTCAACAACATACACAAAAAAGATGCCACTTCATAATTTATACTGTCAGTAAGCATCTTATTGACACAGATGCATTACTACTCCTGAGGCTATGCAGACACAATGGTAAGGAAAGTGCTCCAAACATACATTCCCCAGTTCGTCCCTGAACAAAAAGAAGCTAACTGAAGCAGTCAGATTTATTACCTGTAAGATTTCAAGCTGCTATACTGAGGTCATTGCTCCTAGAAACTTGAAAGTAAAAGCTCCCTGTCTGAATTGTGACTCTTACTGAGCTAGCTCCAGGATCGTACTTTTGTTCAAAGGGCAATGAGGCAACTCATGAATATCTCAGAATGAAAATAAGACCTTCTCTGAGGCAGAAACTACGTGAAAACACTGAATGTAAACCAGAAGACTAAATATATCTGATTTGTGTTCCAGATTTGTGCAGAGGGAAGCAATTAAAAAAACACCACCTTGATAATTTTTTTTCTTTTTTTACAAAACCTACAAATAAACGCACATGCAAGCATTGCTGTGGACAAATCTTATGGCTTTTATGTCTGGCTCAGTGGCTCCAAGCTTTCCTAATTTCTCAGATCTTCCAAAAGTGCTCTGCACCAGAGTGAAATCCTTCCCCCAGTGAAGTAAATAAAGTCTATTTCCACTGACTTCAATAGGGATAAGATTTTTCCCAAGGTTTCCACTGGAGAGCAGTAAAGACATGTTGGGAAAGAAGCGAAGATGGGGGCTGGGCCAATGGTTTCCTCAAGGGAAGTCTTACACTTCACTATGGCAATAAGAAAAAGGAATGGTCTTAACTTTCTCAAAATATTTAATCCAGATGCAGTTTGCTAAGCATTATACAAAGGTTAATTTTTAAACCATTTCATGAATAGAAAGAATGCAGCACATAACAATTAAATGGCCTGGTCCATGCTAGGTGAATTTAGAGTAAAGAAGTCCTGTCTTCAATTGTAGAATAGCTTGCCACTATTGCATGTTTCAGAGAAACAGAAAATTACCATTTTTGTAATTTAATTGTGCAATAATTTATAGAGTAGCTGACCTCTGTCAGTGTACCTAGTAACTGATTCCTCTGCCCCTTAAAAAACTTACAAATTTTTTGTTAAGGCAAGAGCAAAAGAATTACTAGTTATGTTGTACCTTTTATTTTCATAGATTTATAAATAGTCCTATGGAAAAAAAATTAAATTTTGCCATTCCACCTTTATTTCAACAATAGCACCACTAGCTTCAAGAGAACCACATGGGAGGTACTTTGTGACTTTCTATTCAGAAGGGTATCAGTCTTTTATTCTGACCAGGAAACATCGGCCCTCTATACACTGACCAGGATGCATCAAATTTCCAAAACTCTCAGACGTTCAAAAAGCACCTCACAGTCCATTTAAACAAAGACATTTCATTTTGGCATTCTGCTACACGATTATTCTGATCATAGCTTTTAGATTGGAGTTCTGTTTACTCTGGTCATGCAATTGTTTACTTCAAACCAGAAACACAACCTGAACAAAAAAGCATAAACTAAACTGCATCTGTTGTTTTTCCAAAGCATGGAAAGAACAAGATAAGAAAATCAAAAACCTTCCAATGGCCATAAAACTTTGAACTGCTAGCAGTTCAGAGTTTTTTTCTTCCTTTAAACCAAAATCGTATTTTGCCTTAACTTAATGTGCTCTTCACAGTTTTTCTAATTAGTGCTTGAAAATGATTTAATTCATGCAAATTGCTGGATGACTATTCACTTCAACTTTTCACAGAATTAATGAAATTTAAAAATAAAACAACTTGAGCAGAAAATCTTGACATTGAAAAGGAAGATGTGCTGTGATCACTGGCAACTAGGGCTGGGTTCTAAAACCTGATGAAGAATGCATAAAAAGGATGGACACTCCTGAACTGAGACCATGCTCAAAAGTCGGAAAATCCAGGCTCCAACTCCTATTCCATAGGTCACTCAAGCGTCTCACCAACACACACGTGGCCAGATCCTGAGCTCAGCTGGAGCCTCAGCACTGCAGCAAGATCGTATTTGCAAGATTCCTCGCACACCCTGGCACTAACGATTAAAAACAGCACAGGCTGATTGTTATTCTGCGGAGGAAGCTGGATAGACAAAATGCAATTATTAAGTAGATTGCTGCTGGTCTGCTAATGACTATAGATGCATTAATGAAGTAGATGCTAGCATCATTAGAAGATTGTAACATGCAGCCCTCAAGCACTATACAGCCTAACAGCATCGATTCAATGCTGACTGAAAAGGCAAAGGGTCACCCAGTCACCCAGAAACCTCCTGACAGCGGTCTGAAGAACACCACTGGGGCAGCACCCCCTTCACCAGATGCTCCAACAAGGATCTCTCTGCCCCGCTCACACAGAGACGTGCGGGACCATGCAGGATACAACCGGTACCATATTGATCGCTCCTAATTGTGATGAACAGAGGAACAGTAAAAGAAAGCATGGAGAGAATGCAATATTTGGAATGAGAAGGCATCAACTGAAGAATAAGATTCCACGCGTTGGAGTGTGGACAATAGTAACACACTGTATCTGTTAAAAGCTCGATCCAAAATCCACTTAGAGAAAAACCTGCCAAATATTTCTGCAGTCTTTGGACTGTATCATTTTATGTTATCCTATTGGCCTTGCAAAATCTCCAAGATATCCGAAATAGATGCTACCCATCAAAGTGCTACTTATGGCACTGAAAAAATAGCAAGTCCCAAGGCAACTCTATTTAAAGTCATAATAAAAACACAGAGATTTATCCAGGGTATATTCATGAAGGCAAATATTCCTCACCTAGTCTACAGCGAGCCTTTGCCTGTCCTCAGAGAAATACCAAATACATTCTTCCCTATTGTTCTTAATGAACTAGCACCCAAAAACTGTGACTAGACTTGGTTTTCTTTCTGCTGACATGTAGTTCATGACCACCTAACCAATTTACAATCTAAAAAGTGAGATGCAAGGTGTACAATGCAAAGTAAGTATGCAGGAAGGTATAAACTGAACATCTGAACATAAGCAGGTTTCTGAAGTCACCTAGAAGTCTGTGGGGGAAAGAAAAGAGTCTGGAAGTTTCCAGACTTTGCCGCTCCGACAGCACTATTCCTGCACAGAACAGTCCATTCTATCCACTAGCTATCCTCACTACTGAGCCTGACTCTGAATGAGTGGGGAAAAAACTGGCAAAAATTTTGCCTTGAAAGGGTCTGGAGGCCTGTGCTCGGATTTGTAGGAATGAAATTACCACACTCATGGCATACTTGTTTAAAATTGCCACCAGGAATACACAAATAATTCCTGAAGGTCCAGAAAAAATATTATAGAAATAACTGACCCACAGGGTTGGACATGCCACTGTACTAAGACAGGCAAGATTTGCCAGGCCACAACAGCCAACATCTACAGTACTTCACTGCAAATCCTCAGAGTAGTCAGGAAAGGAGGAGAAGAAATCCGAATGGGACCTTTTTCCAAAGGCACTGCCTGACCTCTTCACTCATTCTACTTTGCATGGCTTTCTCATCAACATGTGAGCTACCACAGAACTCCAGTGGCACCAGCCAGCAATCTGTCCCACTGGTCAGGCACTATAAGCATGCAGGGAACACAGGGAGAACTCCTGCTATGAGCACTAAATTACCTCCAAATTTCCTAAGGACCATCAGGAAAGGAAAATAAGGAGAACAGCGTACATGCATGTTTAATAGGAATGTTTTTCCCCTGTGACCAGCCTGTCTTTCAGGATACATCGGCCTTGGTAGAAATTCTATTATTTAATTGTACTGTAGTCCCATTGCACAATCCAGAAGACAAATTCTCTGCGAGGGGCAACCTGCAAATTCACTACAAATATCACTATGTGGACAAAAATAAAAACTGTAGGACATAATGCGTGTACATCACAGGAAAAAAAAGCCCCATGACACTGAAAATAATACCCGAGACCAAAAGTAATAAACCCTAGGGGGTAAAGGTGCAAAAGAAATGATGAAAGAAATGTCTTTCAAGTAATCAAGGCAAGAGCAACATTTAATTTGAATTCAGTGAGAGATAAAGACCACAACCCAAAAGCTGAGAAATTCTACGGCCTCACAAGGAACACAAGAAATGATAGTCATCTCTGGACAAGGACTCTCAAGGCTTTTGGTCCTGACTAAATTAAATACAGCTACCACTGCACAGGTACAGTCTGTATGAGACCGATTGAGAGCAGAAATGTTTAAAGGAAATGTGACATTAACCTGCTACACTTTTTAGTTGATTATAGGAACAGAGGGTTCAAAATGCTGAAAAAACAAAAAAGTTTCAAAAAATTAGTATGTTTATGCTGCTTATAGTCATTGGGAAAGTATCCTGTGCAGTCATCTTACAGAGATTTAAAGGTGCTATAGAGAACAACTTTTTCTGTTGACAAACACTCTCTCATAATATCTTTGTTGCCATACTACTGTAGAGCTGCATAATGAACAGTAGCCGCCATTAGGCCTGATTTTCCACTAAACACTTAGCTGTATAGAGAGAATCATTATGTCACGTGCTATGCATCTATATAGCTCACAAACATAACTCTGATAATTAAAAATCTGCGTGGGGAAGCAGAGTGACACAGGAGAAACTGGGAGTTAATGGACTGGATGAACAGTAACACTTGCCACCAGGAAAGGCAAGTACTGTTCTCTCATGGTCTTGTTTAGTTCATGAGATGTTTCTGTCATGAACAATCCATTCGTGTGCAAGGTTAACTGTTGAGTTTAGAAACTTGGCTTGCTTATGAGGCTGAGGTAATCTGAAAAATCTAACCAAGGGTGAGTATCAAGCAAACACTGTTATGCAAGCAGTTCCCATTAATCTAAGTTTAGGATGGTCATGGTCTGGAAAAAGTGACTTGCACTGCAAGTTGTACGTAAAAAACAAGAGGTATGCTTAAAAGATAATACGTTAAAAGATTTTGACTTTTGACTACTCAAAAACCCCCACTGCTGCTAACTAACACATAACCCAGACAGACTCTATGGGCAAATATAAGCTTATGTTGCCAATGTCCCAGACTTTCTACAAGTCAGAGCCACAGCTAAGTGCAACACAAAGCCCAAGGTAGTAAATCCTGCTCAGAAGCAGCCAAGGCCCCTGTACGCATACACACCTTGGATAGACACGCACACCTTGGATCACACTTCACTGCAATACTGATCAAAGGGACTTCTTTTTTTAAAACTGGACTAAGACCAGGTTAAGCACAACTGGCCCAGTGCAGAAGGAAAGGATGATGACAAAAGCAACAAGCTGCTGTAACACTGATATGCAGTATGTGAACAGAGTGGCATGGATTTGCTGTGCAGAATTCATGGTACAAGTTAGGTACTTGAAGCTGCACTATCACTTATGCACAAAACTACTTTAAAATTGTAGAGAGGAAAAAATATTAAAAATAAGTATTTTGTAGTCTTGGCAAACAGCAAGTACTCACGTTCAGCAATTTGCTGCACAGGAAAGCCCAGGTAGAAGCTGAATTCCACCACAGACAAGTTTCTTAGCTGCTCGCTGACTTCAGATCCATTTAGAAAACCATATCTACCTCGGACGGCAAAAACAATGCTCACGGGGCCTTGCCGAAACGCTAGCCCATGCCTACTCAGAGTTATATTCAGTATCTGAAAAGACAAGATTGAAGGATAGTCAGCAAAATCAAACCAGTGGCATTTCCATTACTTCCTTGGCAGTCTGTTTTTTTCCCCCCTAATATGAAGACAGGGAGGGCAGTTCACATCAAAACAGAGGAAAGTCTATTCCAGGTTGTTTCAACCTGCTGAGTTTCAGAAGAACCGAAGTTACATGTGAATTCCTCTTCTAAGAGCTGTCCTTTAACATCAGTCATAATCCAGAATGATCTGAAAGCTACATTCTAGAAAATTATGAAAAAAAACCACCTAGAGAGACAGTCAGCAAAATAAAACTACCAGTAAAGTAATATTAGATAAGTATCAAACTGCATGGAGCAGACAGAAGAGACCATGGTAAAGAAACATTCTGAAAATGGATGTTCTCTCGGTCAGACCCTCCTGCACCATGCACGCCCAGACTCTACCACTGGTTAGAAGCCTTATTTTGGGACCAATATACACAACAACTGTGTTCATGTACACTCACCTCTTCCAGACAGTAAGGAAGTATTTAAAATAGAAGTTTGCTAAGATGACAGTCCAAGAAATTGCTTTGCCTGTTCTTTCTGCAGTCTATCCAGTCACACTGCATCATGCAGTTGTATAGTTCTGAGCACTTTACTATAGAGTACTTCAGGTACTATTAAGTTTATGTCATTTTTCCTGCTATGATTTTATTTTAGGATACCACACATGGGCATCTACGGTGCCAGTTAAATAACATGATAAAATTTATACTAATTGACTTTGTATTACAACAAAGCTAGGTTAAGTTTAAGAATTCTGACAGAAGAGGGAGTTGATCACATAAGCTGAATTACTGACTTTCCGGGGTGTGTTAAGGCGTGCTACGTGATTCAGTATCCAGCACATATGCAATACATTTCACATGTGGGAGTTCCAGTAGCAGCTGCTATGGACATCATACACCACTCTAAGTACACTGCTGTAAGTATTTCTAGACCTCAGAAGCAACTAGCATGTTTGCTCACACAATGGCAGAGTGCATGTAACTCCTACATCCCCTAATAGGATCCCCTGAGTGGCAGTGAGACCGGGAACTTGTCTTCCCACAAAAACATTCTCACCACACCCTACTCTGTAATAGTAAAATCTGATGGGAATGACTATGATAAGACTTGGGACAGCCTTTATATGAAAAACTCTAAATCCTATTATATTCAATAACGCTTTTGGATATAAATCATCATCTTGTATAATTTTTTCAAAAAGCTCGAAACCAGAAGGATATGTGGTGCCTTATTATTTTGTAGGTGAAAAAAATCCTGACTTCATAAAAAAGCCTCATAGTTCTACATGATCTAGATGGCACGTTGTAGCCATGAACACCTAACTCATTTTACTAGCTGGATGAAACACAGGACAATCAAACCGGAGGAGAAAAAAGGACAGATACAGAACATGCTAGTCTTCTTACCTGCACACTGAAGTTGTAGAACTCCTGGTGTTTGCTCACCTCCATAAATGCCATTGTCAGCCCCTTTTCAATGCGCCGGCTAAAGTTGCAGAACCCAACATCCACATTCCGAGGCACAAACTGAAGCACTGAAGGCAAAGAGTACATGATATTTCTACAAACAAGTACTTCCATGAGAGAAAACAACATGAGCAACAGGGCCATCACTTTTTCATGCAATTCAGGATACATTCAGTGAAACACTGGGTAAAAATACAGTAGAAACACATTTTGTGTTGGTGTAGTTAATTCTCGACTCAGTATCTGTTGCAGCAGTTATTAGATTACCAAGAGATATTAGTGACAAAATACCCACTGTTTCCTCTTGCATACGGAAAGACCTTCACTACATACATGTGGCTAATTTTACATGACTTGAACACTGAATCAACCATACTCAAATCTTTAGTACCCAACAGATCAATGAAAATCTTAAGGAAAAAAGCAACAAATCTCTTTTTCTTGAAGACTGAAATATAATATTTAGCTTGTCTAAAAGATCACATATTGGGCTGATTAATACCCATTAGTATCAGTGTAACACTTGCAAAACACTTAATTAGCAAACAATCTTTTAAATCTAGACACATAGACCTTAAAGTCTTTCACAGGAGAGAAAGAGTGAGCACAGAGGAATGTGAGCAGGCACACAGACCTTCACTACATGTACATTTGTGGATTTCCTGATACAGTCTTACCCAAAGAAATGCTGTGATTAGGTTACAGACCCTAATAGCAGTTATAACAAGGTTCAAGAATACAAAATATGTCTACTGTCTATCTATATAATCATGTTAAGCAGTGGAAAAAGACATCACACCTGCACAGTTAAAGAAGCGGTGTCTTACCATACAGTTATTAACAGAGCAGAAATAACACATGAAACACACCTGAACAAAAGCTCCATGTTTGACATTCATTAACTCTCTGCCTGCATACTCAATCCCTGTCACTACCTCATTACACAGTGAACCAACCAGGCAGGTCGTTTTGTTATGCAAATAGTGCCTGAAGAAGATTTTAAATGATACCACTGACTCTCAAAATCTATTACATGAGTAATATTTTACTTTAGATTAATAGCAGTCACGGACTTCACACACTGCTGCCATACAGCAGCCATGGAAAGCTGAATACTACATGAGCAATCCTCCTGCTCACGTTATACATGAGCAATCAATATTCCTGCTCACCAATTCTCCTACGTTATAAGAATTCTAAAAAATAGCATTGAAGGTGAACATAATTTGAGACTTGACTCAAGCATTATAAAGTATCTGCACTATGATTTTATGAGTAAATGTTTCACAGAAATTTGTCTTCTCAAGTTCTAAAGCAAGACAAAGAACACACCTATTTTGCAACATGCCAAAAATATTTTCCTGAAAAAAATCATTAAATTATGGGGTTAACTGTTTATCATCTCTGAACCAATCATTAAATTATGGGGTTAACTAATTTATCATCTCTGAACCATGGATCTGGCAGGTATTTCACTAAAAAACAAGAATTAAGATTCATGGTAGTAGAGCACAGGGTTCTGAGTTGACCTTGCATACTTAATCATAAATGAAGGAGGTGTGAATCAATATGGAGCTACAGCTCCACTTCATGTCAGGAAGAACTCACCTGTCTGAACTTGGAATCTGTTATCTGGCACAGTGAAAGAAGGATGCAGTGAGAGGATCATGGGGGCCTCACCACGAAGAAGACTGCTGTTCACAAGCACGTTTATTACAGCTACTGCCGTGTAAACAAAAGGACCTGATGTCACCAAGAAAGCAAATTTTGGGGAAATTTTATAAACCTAAAAAAAAAATAAATATTTTTTTTAAAAAAAAACTTCAGTGTGAAATTAGGCAACAATTTAGACCCACACAGTCTCACACATTTCAAAGCCACATCATCAAGACGAAGAAAATACAATCTTTATTTTTCAAAGAGGGAGCAGAAGCACAAACACTCTGATAGTGCTGTACCTTTCAACCTCTGCTCCGGTGCATCAGAGGCAACTCCCCCGTGCTGGGTGCACCTACTAGAATCTCTTCAGTACAACACCAGCAATCTCAACACTTCTTGATTTATCACATCCCAGCATAGTAGCACTCCCCCTCGCCTGCATTCCCCTGGAGTGTGTAAGAGTTCCCATACAAAATTGGTGTTTACTTACTGAACTGCTTGCGTAGCTTCTTCATTTCAGTTACATACTGCATAATGAATATATCCTATACTATTCACATGTGATATGCAAGAAGCAAAACACACATAACCTGTGTTTTATGGATATAATTTTCACACTCAAGAATGCCTTCTTCCAGAGAACATTTCCATCTGCTTATTTCAGCACAGTTACCACAATTACAATTCTCCTCTTCCAATTAATCTCCCAACTTTGAGTCTTCTTAAAAATCCTAAGAAGCCTTAGCCATCATGTAAAAGAAATAATATTCTAAGTTAAATATAAACCTAGGTGAATGTTTCCATGCAGACACTCTTACCCGCCATTTCTGTCACCGAAGAAGAAACAAGCTGGAGGCTTTTATTTATTTAAACATATTGTAGTGCCCTCTCTCCTTCAAAGAAACTCTCAATATCAAGGACACCTGTTTCTCCAGCCTTATTTTTTTCCCCTCTTTGGTTTACTCCCCGTTTGCTTTATTTGCCTAAGACAGTCACACTAAAATATTTTGAGATGTCCAACATGATGGCCTCACAAATAAATAAATAATCTAAACCAGAAACCCAAAAGTTCTGATAAATGTGCACCTCAGATGAAGAGATGCTAGCACCTTGCAGGCTTTGTGCTGCAGAAGGGATATGTTGGATACCTTCAACTTCACTATCAGCCTTATAGAAAAGCACAGTGCTAGTTACATTGTGACCCGCATGTTCCTTACTGGTATTTCTGCAACGGTGTAAAGTGATGACAACTGCTGTTCAGATGAGACAGCAAGCCGCTTTTTCCTATCCTCTATAAAACGTGCATTTCAAAGAGATCCCCTTCACCAGAAGAAACTACCTCACTAGCAGAAAGAAATAAAAAAAAAATCTATGCTGCTCATTATTCCTTTCTTCCTTCCTAGTCCGCAAATATATGCAGGATCCAGCTTTTATTTTAAATGGGTTTAGACCCACAGAGCTCAAATTTGTTTGATATGAATAATATGCACAGCACTTTTCAGTTCCTCTTATCTGAAATTTTGTCCTTTTATCTCAGGATGAAATGATCTCTACAGCTACAGTTTGTCAAATGGAAACAGCAGTTATAATGGGTAAGACATGCCAAAAGAAAGTTGCCCATTACTTGCAAAGGAGACTACTTAAAAGGCAAGAAAAAGAGGAATTAGAATTACAAATCTCAGTGACAACTTGCTGGTGATTTCTAAAGCAATATATGCTGAGGAAGAGAGGCCTAGTGTATCCAGCATATACTTATGCACTAGAGTTAGGTATTTCAGACAAGAAAGCAAGCTTCTGATAACTTACTCGTCTGTTTCCATCTCTGACCTGCTGCAGTGTACCATAAGTGCAATGAAAGCAGCCTACCCTCAACAACCCCTGGAATTTTGCATCAACTTTTTCATCTTAATAGCTAATATTGTTTCCCTTTTGCGCCTCACTGTAGCAGCTCTAGAAAAATGGAAATTAAAAAAAACCCGTTTTAAGTGTAATTTGAGGTGGGTAGATTAGAACTACCACGGGTCAAAACAACAGCTATTTCTGCTTGAGATATTGCTGCAGTGTCTATAAGGTTAGCTCTCTACAACCTAATTCAGATGACAGGAATAATATAGCCATGGCAGCATGATGCTGTCCACAAGCTATTTCACACAGAAGCTGGCAAAGTTGGTTAGGATAGATGAGCACAGCTCATGACTCTTGGTTCATGAATGAGAATAGCTCCTCTCTTGGCACAGCTCTAATGGTTTACAAACCCAGACATCCATCCAACCCTCTCTTGGATGTTTCGCCTCTGCTGCCAGGACAGTTAGAGGCTAACAAATTAGCCAGCTGAACCAGCGCATTTTACGGTGCCACCTATTAAAGTAAACCAGGGCAAATTTCTTATATTAAACAAGTACAAATTTCTTATCTTAACACTTTGGGCCATAAAACTGGAGAAGCACACCAAATTCCACCTGCACTTTGGAGCCATTCCCACAGCAAAAGCAGAAACCTTCAGTAGGAGCAGAGAACATTTACACCACCTCAAGTTAAGATACCCTTTCTCCAAAGTGTGACGGCTAATCCAACTCTGCTGTTTCCAGGACACAGGCTGTCTCATTCAAAGATACCCTCACAAGAGAGAGTGCTTCTAGTACAAAGAGTTTTCAAGCCTCCATTTACCAGAGGCTACGAGAGAAAACATCACTGTATGTTTACTCTGTGACTTATGATGTTCCCTAAATATTTGCTATTGATTATTATGCAGAATCACAGAATGTTAAGGGTTGGAAGGGACCTCTAGAGATCATCTGGTCCAACCCCACCTGCCAGAGCAGGTCCACCTACAGCGGGTTGCACAGGATGGCGTCCAGGCGGGTTTGGAATGTCTGGATCCAGAGTCGGAGATTCCACCAGTTCTCTGGGCAGCCTGTTCCAGTGAAAACCAAACTTACTGTCCACTAAAACATTTGATTAGATGCATCTTTGCTACAGTCTAATCCATGCCGACACTCCACTGTATTATGCTGCGTAAACATCTGGCAGAAAGCTTAAACAACTGATTTCCTCACCACCACCTTACTAAGCATCCTGTACAGAGCCTGCAGAGAGTCCTCACCTTCCTGAAGATGGGCTACAAAGGCTCACAGGTTTTAAAAACAAAACAAAGCTTCTGCTTCTACACATGCTGGGATCCTAACGCAACAGTTTGCTCACTTTTTTTTTTACACACCTAAATGTTACCGGCCACAATTTCAGCAGCAGTGAGTAGTGATGAAGCCAGCCCAAGTCCACAAGGTGGTATCTTCAAAAGAAGTATTTAACTGCCTGACAGTAAACTGATCTTATTTCAAAAGCAGAGGTTTACTAATTTTGGATTATAGAAACCAATAGGCTACAGACAGGCCCCAAACCCCACATTAGATACAGCAACAAAGTGGCTGAAGTATACATTATACCGCATGATAACATTTTCAAGCACAAATGAGGCTGGCAAAAAGATTTTTCCTGTTGGCATGTACTTAATGGCACCAGGGGTCCTGGCAGCAAGTCACTGCCAACACTATTTTATTTCACACCCCAGCGCAACAAAGCCAAGTCAAGAACATCGTATAACAGATCTTACCCAAGTGTCATAAGGTTTACATTAGTGAAAGTTGACAAAAATCGCCCTTATTCAAACAATAGGGTCTTATTCTTTTGCATGCAATACATTGAGACTGACTGGAAAAAAAAATTAAAATTTTAGGTTATTCTCACTTTGCTGTAAGGACTTTTGCTAAGACAAAGTTGACAAAAGTTTTTTCATTAGACAGGACTCAAGCCCGCCTTTTTTTTTTTTCCACCTCAACAACTCAGAATGTTTGAAATAATAAAGACGCAGAGACCGAAGTTTTAATTGTGGGAAAAAAAAGTTTTAATTCTCCTTTCAGTGTTAAAACTTGATTTGTACTTAAAGTGAGCAGCAGTTATATCCATCGTTGCCATGGATTTTGTTTTTAAAGCATACATTACTACCAAGTTAAATTTAACAAGACTGTCTCCTGATTTACTGTGCATTACATCACGGCAAGCGAACAACATCTGTGAGCTGTAATAGGAGACACAGTAAAAAAGCAACTTACAGAAGTGCACTGCTATACCATGACTTGCAAATGTACACACGGTTCCTGGGTACTCTCAACTAACAAAAGTCAGGCCTGCTTGATTAATGAAGTTTAGCAATATAGACAAATTCCATTTAAAATTTTGCATTACATCACCATTAAACATGCCAATACTATAGACAGCTCTTTATTTAAAATAACAGTTTTGTTAGTACTTCACCATTAGAGGTGGAGACATTTGCTAGTGATTATTTTTAGTGTAAAATCCAAACTCAAGGCATCAGCAAGAGAACACATATGATAGCAGCATTCTAGCATAAAATAGGCATAACTGATTCCACAGAGACGTTTTCTCCTTTTGATTAAAAAGAATTTGCAAAGAATGAAGCCAGACTAACTGCATTATTTATGGAGACAGTTGCTTTTGAGGAGCCTTAGGGCCAAAATGTCCTATTGAGAGCTTTACAAGGCAATAGTGGGCATGAAAGGAAAGAATTTAAAGGGCAAAGACATAAAGAAGCAAGGTATCAAATGTTAGCTCCAATCAACCTTCAGATATTTAGCAATAGATTTTGTCTTACTGCTGTTACTATTAAGAGGATAAGTACTTCCATATTATTGAGGCGTATAAGGTCATTGAAAATTAGTGTAGTTCTAGCCTCATGAACTTTTGACATCTACTTGACTATGCCAGTTTGCACAATCTGAAGGTATAATTCACGAGTCAGAAGAAAAATCTCTTATTTACAAAAAAACCCTAAAAAGCTTACAGGCAGGTGTTACTAAAAGGACCTAAACCAAACATAACTTATAGTGGCAGCTCATTGGGGCTGAAGTTTGGCAGAAACTCGTAACACTCCTGTCTTGACTGAGAGGTAGAGGTATATTCTCAAACATCAGATAGGAGTTGTTTAATTACTGAGTGAAGTGATTATGGCAGGAGCTATCAAAACACTGCTTCCTCACACAGATTAGCAAGCAGAAGCTAGAAGCACCAAGGGATTCTGTGCATGGAGAAACTCAAGTTACATTCAAAATTCAAACTGCTACTTGATAATGTTTCATTATGAAACTTCAGAATGAAAATGAGATCATACACTCAAAAACGTAAGATAATGTGGTGTTGGGTTATAACAACTGGACGAACACAGACATGAAAAATCGCAAGTGCAGCTGAACCTGCACTTACACCAGTAATTACATTAAAACATTTAATTTTGCCCCCAGTGTTGAAGTATCTGATTATACAACAAAGGTACCCCAAACTACCTCTACAGTCTTTTCCTCTCAGACAGAGGGTTTGAGACACAGCAGGGAACAGAGTCTTTAAACCTCATCTCAACCAGACACTCACTTTAAGGTTAGGAAACAACACTGAAATGTTGTTCAAAGATGATTCCTCGAACATCAAAGCAGAGGAAGCTTTCAAAAAAACCCAAGGGTGCAATAATTCCTAGCCTTGTGAGTGAGGGAAGGACAGAAGTCACACCTATTCGAAGGTTTAAAGCTAACATCTTACTATTGCATACCTGATTTTTTTCCCTGCCTTTTTCATCTGCCAAATCCCGCCTTAGGGATTCCACCACTTTCCTTGCAAGTGTTGATGGCCTCACTTACAACATAAAATAGCACAAGGCTGTGCAGAAGGTGTTTTTTTGTTTAAGGTGCTAAGAACATAAGGTGCTAACTAAGAACATAACCAGGTAGCAGAAGAAACAAAACTTTTGAACAGAGATTTCGAAGGGTAAAAGCTTTTCAGTTCAGTTTCAATTCATCAGCCAAAGGAGGTGAGCAGTAGAGGCTGGACACTGCTTGCTCACCTCTGGCAAAACCAGGAAAGTTCTATCTGTCCTAGAAAACTATGACATCTTAAAAGTAAAAAAGCTGATGTCTTATCCACATTAAAAAAAAAACAACCCGACAACATGACTAACATTTAAGTTAGAATAAACCTCGCTCTGACAAAGTACCATACCACATGGGTTATTTTTAAATCACTGTTCTAGCCTGTGAACTAAACCCACTATTTTATTACATTGATCAAAGAGTACTTGTACACACTTCATACCACTTACCTCTAGCTCTACTGATCGTCTGAACTGAACTCTGAGCACTTCTCTGATGGATTCACTGACATTTTGTAGAACAGCTCTTCGGGCCAGCACTGGAAATTAATGTCAGTCATTAAATACTTTTTAGCTTCATCTCCTGGGTTTTGGTTCAAAGCTGCATTTTCATTTGTGCAATGCATGAAAAAGCAGGCAATGAGATCAACTGCATCAAATGGATAAGACAGTGGACAAGGAAAGAGGTAAAGGTGTGACTGTATCCTAAAAAGTGACTCTATAGACAGTTTAAGGAACTCCATGTTTACTTTCTGTTTCCTGTTTTGTTTTTCCATATCTAATGTCTTTAGCATTCTAATAAAAGAACCTTCTATAGAGCCACTGAGGCATTCAAATTGGGTCTGAAAGTTGCAGCACACTCAGTCTGACCTGTGCACAATGAGCCTGCTGTCATAATGCAGTTAAAGTTTTGTAGGCAACGCAAGGAATGCAGATGAGGTCAGAAAAAAGCCACAGAAAATATGCATCTACTTTTCTCTTAAATAAAATGTAAACAAATGTGACTGATTACTGAAAGGGATATCCATTGAGTAAGAACTGCTTTAAAAATGCCACATCCCTATGGATATTACGTCTGTTACAGCCATACTTGAGACTGTAACTATGGTCGAGGAAACAACTGAAAAGTGTTATGTTGTCATCCCGCATTTACTTTCCATCAGTAAGTTGCCTACAAAACTACCCAAATTACAGGTTAAAAAAACCAAAATTCTTACTCATCACCAGCATAACTGGCTCACCTTCATATCTGGAGGATAAGCTTATACTCATTCTGCTTTTCACATTACAAGTAAATCTTAAGGGCAAAATGTGCTGCTTACCACAGAACATGCAGTGCTTCTGCAGCTGCCCTGGATTAGGTCACTGGGATTGTTTTGTTAACAAGCTAGGAAGAGGTAGGAAAACACCAAAAAAGCAAACACAGATGCTGAGACAATTAATTTTGAAACACACTAACATCACTTTTTCTGGTTACAAACACACCAAATTCAATTAAGTAAGTATGGGAGGAGGGAAAATATAAGCATAAGCTAGTATGGTAAAATTATAAAAATGGTAATGAAACCCAAACATTTTTTAAACTAACTCGTCTCTTTCATATTACAACATTACCTCACATGCAGATTTTTTTTACAAACAGCAGCAATAACTGAAAGGAGAAACTTACTCAGTCAGAACATTTAATAGTTTGGCAGAACAGTACCATTATAGTAACACTCATTTACAACCCATGAAATCATAAAGCAGCCTCTCATTCAGTATACTTGTATATACGCATCAGTAATTTTAGAAAACAATTTCATTCTCTGTACAGTACAGTGTAATGTGTATGTAACTCACTATCACAATGGACCTCGTCCAAGTGAATTCTATTACTTTTAAGAGTAAACGATAAATCAATGCTTTTACAGCTGGTTGTCTAAATTTACACTGAATTTCTTTGATAGGTTCACTTAGATAATTCAACACCTGCAATTTAGCTTAGGGGGTCACATTACAGTGGCATTTGAAAAACAAAATAAAAACGTTAGGAACACCTTACCTGCAGTGACTAAGTAAGCATCAGGAACAGTGATGTCGCAGACGTAGGGTTGCCTAGTAGTGGTCATGGCAGAGGTTACGACCACAGGTTCAGATGGAGTAGTGGTCACCAGAGGGGTGGAGGAGACTGTCCCCAGGCTGCCTGCAGCAGTTGTGCCGCGGCTGCCCGTAGCACTGCTCGTGGGGACAGTGGTGGGAGCAGCCGACGCATCAGTACCAGCAGTTACACTGCTTCCTACAGGAACTTCATACCCAGTGGGAGGGCTGGAAGTTGGAGGAAACCGCGTGGGAACAAATGACATGGTCACAGACAGAGATGCTGTAATGGAGGGCATCACGCTGCTGGTGTCGGCACGTGACGTCAGGGAGTCAGGGTCTGCGGGAGGAAGGGCTGTGTGGGCACTACCCTCGCTGCGAGATGTTAAAAGCAGCGTGGGGTTAACCGTAGCACCAATATCCTCATCAGAAGCCGGAGCAGTCGAGAGCAGAGATGAAGATATATTTAAGACAGGAGTTGCCAGAAAGGTAGTAACCAAAGAGATCAGATTTGTTTCAGTGAGCGAGATGCTGCTGGTAACAGACTGGGTGTTGAAAGTGGGCAGCACCAGGGTAGGAACCACGGAGTGAGAGGCTGAGAGTGAAGGCTCCAACTGAGAGGTAGCTCCTGTAACAGCTGAGGGAAACACAACTTCAGAGCCTGCTGGCAATACTGAGGGTGCTTCCAGAAACACAGATGACTCAGAGTGAAAATCCGATGACAGTGTTATTTCAGGAACGTGTGCACCTGGAACCGAGGATGCATTGGAATAGAAGTATGATGTTTGGTCAAGAGGGAACTGAGAAACCTCGGCATCAGTGGCAGAGCTGACAGTGGTAGCTAACTTCCAGCTGGAAACATCCTCAAAAAGTACTGATACCCCAGTCGACAAGGTCAGAGGTACAAGTGTTGATAAATCACTTTGCATGACAGAGTAAGAATTCAGCATGGCCGATGATAAAGACAAGTAGCTGGGTTCAATAAGAAACGGTGTTGATAAAAGACTGGATGGAAAATCTGAAATATTTAAATACGGTTCTTCCTTTGTAGATGTCTTGTCAAGCAAAACCACAGATTCTGATGGCATTAATTCTGGCGACTCCAGCAAAGTCGTACGACTGACTGCAAATGATGCTATCGGCTCACTTGGGATGAAGGTAGAGTCAAACAGAATGGTGGTGGCATCAGAAAGGTCTACAGGAGAGCTTGGTGTCAACGAAGCAGTTGCCATAACAGGAAGGGAAAATTGGTCAACGGAAACGTTCAGTGATGTTCCTCCAGGGAGCTGATGGTAAGAAGGAGAAATTATTACAGGTGTTCTGTTACTAAGGACAGTGTCCACAGTGCTTAATAAAAACACACTTGAATAGGGCATTTCAGTGAATCCTGAAGAAAATGAAACAACTGGTCTTGATGGAAAAGAAGTATCAAAAATCTCAGGTGTAAGCTCCTCTAGTTCATACCCGTCAGTAATTATAGTTGTAAATGGATTTATGCCTTGTACTTCAGAGGCTTTGATTGACAAAGTTTCAAGATAATCACCTGAGCCCACGTCATGTTCTGGGGAAAAGCCTGCTTCTGGCAGAAGCGAAACTGAGTCACAATACAGACAAGAACTGTATGATCTCGTGAAAGGCACTGGACTCATGAGCTCACTAACAAGCTCTGATTGACTTGGTATTTCTGAACCAGCAGGCAAATTTGGTGTTGTACCGGAGAATTCACGTGTAAACATGCTGGCATTAAGAACCGTATTAGAGTCCGTGGAAATGGCAGCTGAGCGAAGCGGGAAAGACGAGAGTGGAAGACTAATAGGAACCAAAGTAGGCTCAGCACTGGCTGCTGAAGCTGGTGTGGCCCAGGGAATGCTTGGAGCGGGGTAAGTCCTCAGAGTGAGAGCTTCTGCTGCCCTGCTACTCGCATAGGCATAAATGTCATTATATGGGTCTGCACGCTGTGCTGTGGCATCTGGGGTCACACGGCTATTTTTATCCAGCAGCTTGAGATGAAGAGGCGACCCTTCTGAAGCAGCCCCAAAAGGCGAAGCTGTTAAACTTGAGTTTGTGTTTTCCCACACCGCAACTCCCGCCTCTGAAGGAATGGAAGTGAAATAAATAGCTGTATTTGGAGGGTACAAAGGCAAGTCTCTGCTTGCAGTTAGCATTTCACTATCTGGTACAAAAGGCTTCAATTCTGTAAGAGTGTTACTGTGTTCAGGGACAGCACTCAATGGAGTCTTTTGCTGTGCTGTTTTTGAGTTATCATACGGTGAAAAAAGGACAGATAATGAAGGTGCCAACAACACAGTTTCTAGTGTTTCTCTTGGTGGCTCTACTGTATTAACTGACTGATGATCTGTTAAAACTGCAAAAGACTTCAGTGGAGGAGTCCGCCGCGCCTCTGGAAATGAGCTAATAAATTCATCGTCGCTTAAGAATGCTTCATTGCTTGTTACGGAGACATCTACCAGCGGCGTACTTCTCCCTTCTGAAAACCTGACCGATTCTTCTTGGTTAAATAAAGTCCCATCAAAGGGAGTGGTAACTGATGATAAAACCGTTTGAAGGAAATTACTTTCTTGGGACTCCAAAGTACTTGTTGCTAAGGCCATTTGTGTCCTGCTGCCTGATATGCTTTGGTGCACCTTTGAGTCCATTGAGAAAAAGGAAAAATTTTGCTGCTCCAAGGATCTCTCATCTAAATACAGAGGCAGAGAGAAAAACAAAAACCAAAAGACACCAGATTAGCACAAGCAGTGACATTGCAGTCAGCAACCCTCACACACAGTCTTTCTGGAGCCCCGAATTCAAGGGCTGAGACAAAACCTCTCAGTACGTGAAAAACCTCCATGAGCCAGTCAGCACAATTAGTAAGATTTCCTGTGAAACTCCATTCCCTGGTAATGAGCAGGACCACACGAGCTACTCTCGTTCTGCACCTACTTGTCTCCCTACAGCAGCACTCCAGCGACCCCCATGGAAGGACATGAAGTGGCTCCTTCTTACCTATGCAAGGCTACAGTGCATGGCAGCTAATGGTCTCACAAAGTAAACAAACCGAAAAGGGTAACAAGGAACAACAGAGGAGAAAATTTTCCGTAACCTTAGGTCTTCTGCTTTCCTTTAGTATTCCTTCATTTCTTCTAGTTTTATTATTTCTCAGTATTAGGCTGACTAGCAGATCTGTTTTGTTTCAAGGACCGGATCCTCCCTCTCTCATCAGAAATAAGTGACACATGAGAAATGAAGAGGGGTTCCCTTTACGTAAGGCAAATGTGGACCTGATACCACCCACAAGAATCTGCTAAGTAACGTGTCCACTAGTTACACTTATATTGTCAGCAGTTCATTTAACTTCTGGCCTTTTAGTAGTCAGTGACAAATTGTGTCATTACACAATTGCTATCTTTACTCTCAACCCGCAGCAGAAGTACTCTGTGATGGGCCACCTGTAATAAAACTTTCACTGCTCCTGTCTGTAGAATTCAAGCAGTCAGGTTCAAACACAAGGAGAAAAAGCTAAGAATTCACCAGATATTTTAACAAAATACTCGCAAAAATCACGTATGAGTATCACTTGCATAACTTGACTATAATTCCTTCTCTCTCGCAAAAGTGTTGTTGGGTTACAGAGAAGACCTGTTTATAAGCTTTTCCAACCGTGGATGCATTTTGCAGAGAAAAGCTTGATTATTGCTTGAGTACTTTTCTGAAATGCCATGATTAGTAGCCTTCAGAGCTGAAAATTAAAGGAAATCACAGAAAATTGCTGCAGGATATTTTTCAAGGATACACACAAAGGTTTCATCCTTAAATTATCTACCCCAGCTGACCATCCTGTTTTCATACGGGAGTGTCCCCACAGTGCTGGTGGAACCTACTGACAACACACATTAAAAAGGATGGAGGGGCAAGAATCCCATCCCGTTAAACCTCCAGGGATCAGTTTAAAATAAAAATGAGCATACACAAAGTGCTGGACAGGGACACAGGAGGGTGACACAGTACGCTGCTCAACTGTAACTACATTTGTAACCCTTTAGAGGATGCCTTGAACTCAGTAATCCACAGCAGAACCTGTGGGAATAGCTAGCATATCTGTTACACACTGTTATCAGTCTAAAAAACACTTTGCAAAGGTGATAAACTGCTGTAATCATCCCCTCCTCCGTGGTCTGTTTGCTAAATTCCTTGACACAACTTTTTAAGAGCCAACATACCAACTTGATAAATTTTGAAACTGCTGATCTAAAAAGCACAATTCCAAGAATTAATGCACAGAGCTAATACCACAGTACCACTAATTGCACCTAATCAAACATGAGCGCTGTGATTATATATTTTATTTTACAGATCCCATGCACAATGTTCTGCAGCATAGCAAATACTGTTCTCTCAAGTAGTCCCAGTCAGTTTTTTCAATGTAGGCATTGCCAGCTGTATGATGCTTAGTTGTGGTGTGATGACAAAACACACTACCTTACAGCACTCTCGGGGCAAAAAAAAACCCCAAAAACACGCTTGCAAAAGCTATGTAAGACAAATACACAAGCCCATCCTTCACTTCTTCCCTGAAGGCCAGATGTTTGAACACAGCACTGAGCAGCAAAGTGCGCCCAACATGCGTTCACAAACAGTTAACATGGGGAACAGACGCAGTTTCTAGCAAGCACTGAACCAAAATGTGAACTCTGAGCCAGCCTCATTTGCTGACCAAAAGCTGTTCAATGTTTTCTCCTCACTAAAGTCTCACGAGCCTTGCCCCTTCCTTTGATTTAGGCTTCCAGCCTGTATTTTTCTCTTGGTGACATTTTTGAGTAAGCAGGGAGTTACTGATGCAGAAGACTTACAAGGCTATGAAACAAACACTGCCAAAATGAATCACTTCTCTCTCCCTGTGCACACGTACAATTCCTTTTAGCCAGCCCTGTAAAATCCTGTCCACCTTGGCCACTCTTTGGACACCTAGTGCTTGCTCACAGGGAATTCCAAATTACAGGCAAACACGTTAACAGATAAAGTAGTTCTTGTTCACCATGGCTTCACGTTGCAAATCCCTGCAGCTGTAAGACAGCTGTGTTAGCATCGACACAGTAAGCACGGTAAATGTGTTATTTTTACACATGACAGTTAATACAACAAGCAAAGGTGAATACATACTAATTAGTAACTGCACTTTTGATCACTTATCTCCACAAATCTTTGACCCAAAGCCAGATTCCACAAACAAAACCGTGTCACTGCCTATACATGCCTATGCTGTGTATCATCTTCTTCCTTCACCCATAGAAAGCTCTCTTCACCTTCATTCAATTTGACAGGAGTCCTGTCACAAGGCAAGATCCTGATGGATGTGACTATGTCACAGAAAGACGTTCTGAAGAGTTACTTTCACCACCATAAGCTGTCCAATAGACATGCAAGAGGCAAGGGCAAGAATTAATTTTTTCTTGACAGTCTGCTAATATTTTTTCCTTGAAAGATAAAGTAATAGCAAATAACCATTTTGTCACACGCTTGTGCCTCTCAATGTAAAGCATCTTGCCACTGCTGCCAGGAAGGAAAAAACAACTTCAGGAAAGTTTAAACAACTTCTGAAAAAAATGTGGGTTGTTTTTTTTTTTAAGGAAAACACACTATGTCTTGAAAAAGTTACAAGCTATAGGACAAGGTAAGAGCATTGTTACTTGAGGTGAGTAGAGTGGGAAAAATTCACTTGTGTATATATATAAGATACAACTCCTCACCAGCAAGTTCGCAAGCCGATGTTCCACGCTATTTTCTTTGCTTAGTGTTTCAGAAGCAGGGAGGCATTAGTGACATGCCATTAATAATACAAATTACTGTTTTCTGTCATCTCCAGAAGAGCAGCGTACTACTTGAATACTGCCTGTCAGAACTCCGTGTGCCTCTCACGGCGAGCAGATGGGACACGCGGCAGATGTGTCTGGCAGCAGCCAGACAGCCCACAGACAAGAAGGAAAAGCAAAGGAAAAAGGGAAGGAGGTGAAGGCACACTGCGGCATGACAATCAGGCCCCCATCAGCATAGAGCGGCCGATCTGGCTATAGCGTGGGACAAAGAAAGCAGACAGATTGCACACGTTCTGGTGTATCTCAACGCCACGACGGCACAAAGCTATTGATGAATATCAATGCTGACTTGTTTGTTTGCACAGCTGCTGCTGTTGGGTGACGGTTTCCCCGTCCAGCAACTGTACCACCAGTGAGCTAGGCAACGGTGACAGGATGACAATCAGACAAGCCAAACTCCGCCAAGCTGATGACATTATGGAAAAGAATAGATAGCTTAGGAAGCAAAGCTGTGATCCCAAGCTAAAGCAGAGGGGAGGAAAGGAGAGCACTTGTGGCAGGGGCCACGGGAGGCACAGATGGCACCAGTACAATGCCTCAGCTCAGGCAAGGACAGGAGTGACAGCATAGGAAATGTGCTGATGGGCTTGGGGTGACGAACTCTCTGCTGCTTCTGATGCCTCCCAAAACTGGTAAGAGCCCAAACGAAGTTCACAAGTAGTGAAACTGGTCACTGAACACGATGATCCACCACTTCAACTGCCAAACCTGTATTTACAGGAGCGCAGCCGCGCACCTTTAACGCTGGCACAGACTCGTGTGAATTTGGGAAGGGCCCTAACACCAGCACAGCACTTTCCCAAGGGACTTCTTTAGTGACAAAAATATACCATGTTGGCTTGCCAGAAAACTATGCGTGTTCATAAACCAGGAACTAGACTACTCATTTTTCCAGAAAGCAATTAAGAGGGATGTAGTTTTCATCCTTCTTGTAGTTGCAGTGCCGAAAAGTAATCTGTTCTACACTCTATAATAAGGGGTGATTTTTCAGCTATACATTTGTAATAATACAGACATATATTCATATGCTTTCATATTTTCATATTTATAATAAATATACTTTCATATATTTCTAAAAGCGTGATCCAAGATGCAATCTCACCTCTGCCACTCATCTCATGTGACTTCAAAAATTTGCATCACTTTTCTGCACTCTATTAAAACGTGGCACTTATACACTACCACAACTATCAACATCTACTAAAATGTAGGTAATGTCCTATATTATGAAGATGTTATAGATGATAGGTACAAGTATGACAGCAATGAATACAACAGAGAGGTCTTTACTTGTGATAAAATTAAACCTTGAGAACAGAACCAGTAACTTGTGCTTTATGGAGAAACTAAGCAATGGCTAATAAAGTTTGCCAACATCAGAAAGTGCCAGCAAATTAGCAGCAAACCAATTCAAAACATACAGCATAGGACGAGACCACCCAAGAGTAGATTGATAGATGCAAACATATCTGAAAAAAAATAATCATACTCGTATGGCTTAACAGTTAATAACTTTCTAATTTATTTAGAAGCATTTAGTTCAGCTTCGGTCAAAAAGGGCTTCCATACACCAGGTCATTGCAAAAAAGGTACACAGTTGTCTGGTATAAGCCCCTAACTAAATTTCTTAGGTGTCTGGCTTGTAGGAAAATACCAGTCACAGAAGCATGTGCAGCTGAAAAGCTGTCTGCTTTCTTCTCCAGAAGGCATTAAGCACAGATTAAACACTGATGGTAATCATCCCTGGCACACAAAAGCCAGGGAGAGGAGGGGATGGGAGCCTGCGCTGTCCCTCCCTTCCCAAGCTCCAGCTCCCAGCTCCTCTGTGGGGCTCTGGACAGCTTTTGGAAGCTTCTGATCCCCAGAGCACATGCTGCACCCAAGCCCAATGCTCCATCGGGGCAGCGCACACTTAAGGCTGTGCAAGGGCCACAAATCACCTGCAGTCCTAACAGCTGTTTCTCAAAGATGTTCATTTTCATATTGTAGAAGATCAAGAATCTCATCATTTACCACACACACTTATGAATTTTAACTAATTAAGCTGCTTGTAACACCTGAAAAGCCAAACAAGAAAGTAAAGAAATAAAAAATTATGCCACGTGTCAGCAACCTTTCTCACTGCAGCTGAACATAAAATTTCATAGCAAATAGAAAAAGTTGTATGAAGAGAAAAATAATAGTGTTAATAGGAAGCATGCAAAGTGAGTACCTCTGTATGTGCACACTCACTTTTGCACACTTCACGTTTCAATATGTAGCCAAGAAAAAAGAGGAACATCGTGAAGTCATTCTTCATCCACATGCAAACAGATGTGGCTCAGCTGCTGCCCAGGTGCAAGTATTCAAGAAACTCCCCCTCCCGTGCAGCAAAGGAGCACAAGCTGCCACCTCTGCACGAGGAGAAAAGGTGCACCAAGGGAAGCACAAAGGGAAGGGGCAAAGATAAGCCCTTGCTTGCTTGCCAGCAGAGCTGATGAAGACCTTGTAAAGAAAGAGGTTTAGTAGAAGGCAGTCTAACTGTATCTCATACCTGAGTCAAAAAATAAATCATGATACTCCTCACCAAGTGTTGCATTTGACAACCAATACCAATGAACCTATAATAACAGGCACTAACATTTACATTTTCTTCCTTTTCCAACATTAAAAAACCCCTCAAAACTTCCTGTAGGACACTTTTGCTCGTAACCATCATGTTAAAGAGCTGTAGGCTGTCTGGGATCCCAATTTCCACCGCACAGCCAATGGAACGCCTCATCTGAGAATCTGCGATCTACGTTCTGATTCAGGAGTCTTCTTAATACATCCACTGCTGAGGCAGAATGGGACACTGTAGTAATTTACAGTAAATGGTCGATTAAAAGAAAAAAAAAAAACAAAAACAAACACAGCTTCTCTTTATTTAATACCACTATGATATATTTTGCTTCACACGAAAGAGAGGAAAAACCTTGCAACCCAAGTGAAGTTTTTTGTAACACAAAAGATAACAGCACACCACCGGATCAGGGACTAAGGGCAGGAGAGAGCAAACAACCCCACCACCCATTCCATCAACACAAGCACACGGTGAGATCCACCCCCCAAACAGTATTGCTACCTTTGAAGAAACACAACTTCGCTAACAAGTGGGCTGGGAACAAAATCCAAGCAGAGAACAGTTTGTCTGTTGCCTACACAACGCCTGCAAACCCAAATGATACAGAAATCCTCACCCGTGGAACTGCATAAAGCTCTTATAGCACCAAGATGCCTTGAACTGACAGTCCCTCTCGAAAACTTCTCTGAACAGACATACCTGAGCGCAGAGGTGAGACAGCAAATTAGCCATGACAACTCAACACCACTTCAAACATCTCAGGGAGAAGAAAGGTAGATGTTTCTCACACAGGAGCCTTGTATGGCCACTATGTGTTCCTATGGACCGTCACCCACAGTTGAGGAAAGCAACGGCTTTGTGCAGAGCTCGGAGCTTTAACATGACCGGCTGGCTGGCCACGTACCCACACACACAGAAAACTGCAAATCAAAAGGTAGTTCAAAGTGTAGCTTTTGCTGGGAGCATTCATGCTTTTTTGGCATTTAGTTGTACAGGACATCATCACGTGCGAAGCCATGTTAGAGATAAAGTACACACAAACTTGAGTTGGCTTTACAAATGTTAGTTCTAAAAAAAACTTTCATCAGATTTGCTCATCATGATAACCAGGCCACATTTTTAAAACTTTCTTTCCTCTCCTGTCTGTTTTTTTTTTTTTTTCAAATGCTTCCTGCACAGCAACTTGATTTTTAGTCTCTAAAGAGCCAGTATCAGTTTTCATTCAACCAAATGACTACTGAGAAGCTTTCTCTTTATGTTCCACATTGCAGCATCCTCCAAAATGCAGATCCTGGAGGCTTTTGAAAAAACTGATTAAATTTATATATAGCCTCTCTTTTGTGCAGATGACATTATCAGAGAGCAGTATTTTGCACCCAGTGCATACAATTACTTCTAGCAAAAAATACATCCTTAAAACAAAACAATTTTTATTTCTTAAATCGTGTTAACACTGCAAAATCTCTAGAAGCAATGAAATGACAGAGAGCCTGAAGACAAGAGTAACTGTCTAATTAAAACAGAGCCTACGCTGTATCCTAGTAACCCAGTTAGCCACAGGGACTCCCTTCATTGACACATATCCTTAAACGTGCTGTGCTGACAAAGGAAAAATACCCTTGACTGAGCTTTAAGTTGTTCAGGTCAGCAGGCTTGTTGCTCTGAAATCATGTTACTTCAAGGAGTAAAAGGAAGTCCCAGCCCGCGACACCTAGAAGCAGCTCCTTTGAGAAGTTAATTTGCAAGACTTTTGTTACTCGAAGCATGATGGAAAATCTGAAAAGACAAGATTTTCAACCTGCTTAATACCATCGCTCTGTATTGAACTCACAAAACAACAACTTCATTGCTCCAAGGCCAGATCATAACAATATGCCTGTACATGCTTAATTTTTCAAACAGCTGCATATGAATAAGCAAATAATACTGAAAAGCTTTTGCACAGTTGGATATGAAGGCATTCGGTGGTACTCGCAGCGTGTATTGCTCAACAAATCAAGTCACAGGAGAGAGAATCTGTCAATGCATTTTCAGAGAAAAAGGCGGTTTTCACAGAAAAGCTGGGAAAGAGAGCAGAACAGTCCCAGTCATCCCAGCCTTTGAGGCTGAAACTAAGCGCTCATCAAGAGCTGAAAACTTGAAAAGGGACATACAAAGAGGTGAAACAGAAGTTCAAAAAGTATTTGCTTTAAGTGGAGGTTTGAAATAAATTACCCAAGATTTTTCTTTACAATATGCAAGTGTTATTGGTCTTGACCTCAACTGGAAAAAGAGAAATCTTCTAAAAACACTCCCTGTAGTAAACAGAAAAAAAGTCACTACCTAGTAGCAAAGATCCAACTTCTGCCATAATTTATACCCACAGAACTTCCAGAAGACAATTCCCTTGCAAAACTACCAAGGAAGAAGAAAAAAGGCTACACAAGCACTATTTCAAATTAAAAAAAAAAACCCTAAGAACCAAATAACCAAACTAAACCAGCCACAAAAAACCCACACACACTCTTTCACCCTTCCCTATAGGCTGTTAGGCATAGGCATCCACTGCACAAGAGTTGAAAATTCAGTGCTTGAAAATTCAATCTTTACTAGTGATTCTGGAACTGCACCAGTTTTAGGAAAAATTATGGTATCATGTAGTGTGTTTCCTCACATATCTCAAGATTTAGCAATTGATTCTGGTCTTTTTGTCTTTTTCTCTGAAACAACATCCTCAAAACATGATAAATAAAGAAACTGCAGTTACTAGCATCTTAAGAGAAACGAAACTTGCCCAAAGCCTTTTCTTCTGTGTCCTTAATGCAATACAACAGGCCTAATCACCGTTCTCAGAGCACTCTACTGGAAACAGGTTATCCTGAGCTACTGCTGCCTAAGCTTTCAGACCTGGGGCCAAGTTCACGACCAGCACAAATGAGTTCAACTCTATCAGCTCCAGCAAAGTTGCGTCATCTTTTCCCAGTGCTGAAGTTGGTGCTGTAAGACCACAAGTTATCAGCCATAGAACAACCACCAATATATTAAGGTGCAAGTCTTCTATTTCTCGGTACTCTTAGTCACTCAAGATGCATGTGGCACTCCAAACTTAAGAGAAAGAAGCTGTGGATACGGAATTCCCCAAGTCCTGGTAACACAACCATCCTGTAACATCAATTGCAGTTTCTGCATGGCCCTAGAAACCTCATAGCCTCAGTTAACAACACAAACAATAGAATGAGTAAATAACACATTAACAAGGCAGAAATAAATCAGAAAAGGATCTGCTGTAGGAAACAATGAATATATAGATAATCCAGAAAAAGTTGCTATGGAGAGCATTCTTACTAGAAATATGTATAGAACCAGAAAGGTAACAAAAGAACTGTAAAGGACAGGAAAATACATGGGAGTGGGAAGCATTACCTACTCCTACTTTATGGGGCAGTCTGCTCACAGCCTTTTTTACAGGAATAGTCTCTCTTCAGGAACACCACAAAGTAAAACTTCCTAATTAACATATTGGGAAATATACTACAAAGCCAACAATAAAAAGGAGGGGCAAGGAATCTCCTCTTATCAAAACTTAACACACGGGACACAAATGAGAAACAGAAACACCTTGTTGGGAAACAGCTCAGTTAATGCACCTTTCCCAATTAAGACTGCTAGCAGAGAGCAACTGAAACACGCTTCAGGACAACTGAGCATTAAAGAAACTGAACAGCCACAGCACAGCCATGCTAGCCTTGGAGAAGATGTTTTTGTTATAACTGACACTTATTAGTGGCATGAAAGAAAATATATTTTCCTTAAAGGAACACAGAGAAAAGGAGATGGGCAAGGCATCACGCACATGCAGATAACAGCCAAACTTGGCCACATTCAGTAATAATCACAGCATGCCTGTCACCCTGGCTGCCATGAAACATCCCATCATGGTTAGATTTTTTGAGATCTGTAGTACAGTACCATGTTAGCTTGGCTTTGAACTGCTGCTGAAGTAACCAATGATCCTGAAGAGATGTCATTCCAAGTCCTTACTAGGAGCCTTCTTTGTCTTTAAGCTCCCTGGGGTCATCCCTTTGCTTCCCCATATGCTCTACAGCGTAAGGTTCCAACGTACTTCCATTCCTCTTCAGTAAAGCTACAGACACAGGAGTCAGTGAGGGATTACAAATTCCAGGACATACCAATTAAACACAGACCTATATACACTGCTCCATCTATGGCACTGTTAACAGTGCTCTCCACTGAAAAAACCTGGGTCAGGATTAGAAGCTCCTCAGGTGAATCAAACATTTGGTTAAAACCATGCTGATGTCCATGCACACCGTAGAAAGCAATTGGAAAGCACGGCTGAAATGCACTCTGGCTGCAGTCTCCATGACAAAGACGGTGAAAAATAAAATAAAATCTAAGAACAGTAACACTGGTCTCATGAGAAGACTACAGGCTTCTCTTGAATTCAGACCCTGGTATTTGTTTTGAGATGGCCTGATCTATCTTTTAAGACAACCTTGAAAGTTTAACCCAGTAAAGTGTTGATGCTGTATGTGGGACTCCTCAGGACAGTACACAGTATTTTTGGCGGCTGAAGCAGATACCCCTTAGATTCTGAACTGAACTTAAAAGCGGGGCTTTTCATTCACGATGTTGTCAATAACTTCAACCTATCTCCATAAATACCATCTCATTAAACCTGGTGAAGCACTGAGATCCTTTCATACGTGGTACTGCTCAAGACAGCACACTATGTTTGGAAGGTGAAACAGGTACCCATTGGATTTTAAAATGAATTTAGAAGTTGGGGGGTTGATGTCATGAATAGCTTTAGCCTTCCTACTTGAAAAATATCACTGAATTGAAACTGGCTCTCTACAGTGTGAATGCGGCTGTCAGTGTTCTCCACAAGTTACCATACATTTGAAGCATCTCCCCCTTCCAAAATATTCCAAGAGGAAGGAATTAATTTAGTTACATCTGTAATGAGGGAGAAGGCAGAACTGTGGGTAAGCAAGAGTTCAGTTTTATTGGGAATCATAACACAAGTTCCAAGAATAAAATCACAAACTGGAGGCAAGGCTGATGCACCTTTATTTGCATATAAATGCAAATACATAGCTATGATTTTCCAAAATAAAGAACAGACCCTTTTCTGATCAAACACACACAACTATTTTCCTTTATTGCATGCTTAGTACAATTTAAAATAATTGTAGGCTTCTTCCGCTCATTTTTCAAAAAAACATAAATTGGCTTATGCACATCACAATGCGTCCAAAAAATAAAAATGAAGTGAACAGTGACTGCACATTTTAATAACTACTTTCACTTTTATTCCGGAAACTGTTAAAATAAACAGTATCATTGGATAAAGAAATAACAGTGATATGATAATTTCCATAATGTACCAGTCTTTTGTAATTTACTGTTCAGAATTCTATCTGCAGTGGAACAGCTTCAAAAGAAAAGGATAAGAAATACACTAACCTTCTCTAAGAAGTTACCAGTTACTTCAGATGAAGTATTTACAATGTACACGAATATTGTTTGGTGTTGAACATTGTGCCTCACAGAACTGGAAAATCCACTCCTGCCTTAAAGGAAAGCAGCTGCTAGAGGACAACATAGCACGTATAACTAGACAGACTCTTCGGAGCCGACTCCAGCTCCTGTATGTTGGGATTCTTCACCTTTCTTAGGTGGAAAGGCTGAATTAAAGATCCTGGTTGACTCTTGATGCATTCTTCTCCTCATAGCCTAATCCCAGGAAATAACGTTATTCATAGTAACTGTATGTCCATACCTTAGAACCACAACAGAAGTACCAGGATGAGACACTCCAAACGAAAAGTTTTGTAAGCGAATACCTCAAGAACTGTTCAATAAAAACATAAAAATAAATTCTCTCAAGAGGAAATACTTTCCTATGGAAGAAGAACAGCCCCCAGTAAAAGAAGATAAAATTGTTCTGTATCAAGCTGATTTCAACTATTTAAGAGCCTGCATTGTGCATATGGCTATTTTCTTCCCTTGCAACAGCTTGGCCTTTCACAAGTCACACTGCTTAAGTGCCCATGATCGAAAATGGCCACCGTTTCTGGATCAGGTCACAACACAGACACTTTGTACTACTTTGCCACGTACAGACAAACTAGTATGAAATTTTTATTTATGCTAAAGGAAAAGCGGGTCAGTCTTACACAAGTTATGAGCTACAGTTTACTCTATTTCACTCCCTGTGGTTTCAAACCCCCCTCCAACAAACAGTAGCTTGGGAATGGACTTCTAGCCTAATTATCTCTAACTGAGATATTCCTACTATTCCACTAATACTCTTTTGCTACAAACTGACCTATTATGGAGACCAGCAGGAGTATAGTTACCATAGACCAAATGGCATCATTTCTCCATTTCCTGGAGAGTAAAAAAAGCATTTCAAGGAGGGTTGCTCCCCCCCCAAATAAATGTAAGAAATCAATTCTGGAAACACAAGGAATTTCTATTTTCTTTTTAAGTGGACCAGATGGGGCTTAAAAAAGTTAAAGGAAAGGTGATTTTGGAGTACATAAGCTTGATTATCCTTTGCTTTTAACCTTACAGATGCATAAATACCTGTGTGAAGTGATGTTATCCTAAGTCGGGAAAGTTTGCACACAGCACACGGGAAAGAACTGCTTACACAGAGAATTCAGTCCATTAAATAATATCGGTCTCATCCAGGAAAGAGCACAGTACAGAGAGAACCTGTTAATTAAAATGAAGAGAGAGAACGCGCTGGAAGTATGATAGTTTGAGCTTTGCTCTCAAATGCACTATATTTAAACACTCCCATTTGCTATGAACTGAGCCTTATCCAACCTTTGGAGTAAGATTTTTCTTTTTTGTGCAGACTTTTTCCTGCAGGGACAACATTATATGGCCCCCGGCACACAGGGACAACTGAGCTCAGCCCCTCCAGTGCAGTCCTCTGCAAAGCACCTTGAGTGCTGCAGGAAACAGAGTGCTGCTCTGCACGGCTTTCTGCAGGAAGGCATATGAATACAAGTCGTTGACTCATGTTGCAATATTAAAAAAGGAAATAAATGAGCTTTCTGTGCGATTTTGTGTCTTGTTCTGCCTGCTATACTTATATATGGTCTCAGTATAAAGAATCCAAAGAAGAGTTAAAGAATGCACAGATGTTCTCTAATGAGGAAACAACTGAGATAAAGTTGGGACTGATCATCCTTAAAGGAAAAGTGATTACAGGGGGAAGGAAAGATACATAGTAAAACATGCCAATTGTTTTTAAGCCCATGTAAAGTCATAGAAAAGAGGAATAATCTCTTTTCTACATCTATACTAGAGAGCTTAGCAGTCCTAATAACCATTAGGATGAGATTTCCAAAGGTCAGCGTTGCTCTGTATTGGAAAGGACGGTTCCAGATGGTCCAGGAGTCTCCATCACTGGAGTTCTTTAAAAACAGTTTAAACAACCACATCAAGAATGAGAGTTACAGCTGATTCTTTCTTTGAGGCTTTGAGACTTCTTTCAGACCTATTTCCTCTGATTCGGGCTGCTCAGATGCTGTAGATGGAAATCAATGTAATATGTGTTAAAAAAAGTTACAGGGCTAAACCTTCTGGGCACAGTTTCTCAAATACAGCAAAGCTGTTTTAAAGAAAATAAACCAATAAGCTCTGTTTATGAATATCCAAACTTTCCTGCTACTTGAGAAAGGATTTGTTAAAAATGTTATAGATAGTCAGTTGTCACCATAAACATGAGGTTGCCAAGGAAGATGTCAACAAACATACCTAAAGGTATGCCGAGGAGGGATTTAAATCAGGGCTTATATGGAATTCCCTAATCCTATCTGGCAATTAGTTACCAACAGTTAGTAAGAAAAGTGCATACTATTCTCTAAGAGCAACAGAACAACACGTTCTGTATTCAGGTGGATAAAAGCATATACAAACAACATCACACCACTGAGAGCCCAGCAGTAAAAAGGACCTGTGTTTGAAAGCAGTATGCGTGTGACTTGGTCACCATTTGTGCATCCTCTGTGGTGAATGTGTTATTGACAGTATCTCTAAACAACCACGCAACTCATTACAGAAGCACAGCTTGTTTAGCTATGCTGTCAGGGACCTTGCTTAAGTGAGGCAAGCCTTCAGATTCTTTTCTCTCGCCTTCCAGCATTACCCATTCCCTTTCAAAGGCCAGACTGTTCAGTTCTTGATTACAACTGGAGGAAAAAATAAGTTAAATGTTCTGAAAGCATCAAATGCACAGATTAGTATTTCCACCTGTAAGCAAAACACAGCCAATGTTCAGCTCCTCAAAAACTGTTTCCACGTCTTCCTACTAGCATGAGAAAGGAGGAAGAAATGATGACCAGTTTCTCAGGTACGGCGACATACATTTTTAAAGCACTGCAAGTACAAATGCCTGTGTAATTGCACAGTCAAGGAAATCATCCCCATTACAGACACATACCACGTTTTACTTCATGATGCTATTTCACCCTCTCTTTCCCTACCCTGCTGCTTCCCACAATACCTACCTCAAGGATAAAATCAAAGTAATGAAAAATGTATTCTGAGCTGCTTGAGACTCCTACAGCTAGCAAAGAAGTTTCTTCAACAACCCAGACTGTGGTTATCCTCAGTTGCACTTCAAGACCTACTTGGGCCTCCAAAACTACACACGTTTTTATCAACTAGTGCTGCCCTGCTAACTGAGACTAAGAGCAAAGTAGGACAGTTCCTGCTGCTGTGGAATGCTTTAAATTCCGATCACTGCTGACAATTGCGTGACAGAAAGCTGTGACCGTGCACTGTACTGAAAAATTTTCCCCAAACTTATACTATATGATGCTTCCACCTGAAGAAGCTCAGCTGAGAAATGGGTACAGACAGTTACACTTCTGTGCTGTAGGATCAAGGCTCTAGTGCCTGCAGCAGTGCTGGGTATTTCAGCCCCAGTTAGGAAAGCAAGAGAGGCTGTTCTTTATATGGAAGTAAAACTAGAAGGAAATCTGTATGCGACTTGCCGTTAGAGATAGAACTGTTCAAAAACTGCGATCCTGGGATCAAAAAAAGTGTGGTTTGCCTCCTCTAGTATACATTACCACCTGACAGGCAGAATAGTTAAAATAGGAACTCTTGGTGATGTTCCTAGTTATAGTAGGTGAAAAATATTTTGCTGTTACTTGCTGTTTTGTGGCACCATGTACAAGCCCCTAGCAGACATTCAGACTCCAGGCCTTGGCAACAGCTGCTCCACGACATCCTGCTTCATAAAAATTACAGTAAGTGCTGGTAGTTTTGCCTCAGTTATATTTTTCTAAATTAAATTTAAGTTACTGAAACTAGACCCAAAAGATTTTTTTCTCTAGCTCCTTATTCTCCTTCCCTGCAAAGTTAACTACCAAGCACCACTTCTACTTGAGGTGATCTTAGATTTTACTCATTCACATGCATCTACACATTCATTCTTTATTAATTAGGATTTGGAAAAAGCTGAAAGCATACGGCCATGTAAGCTTCCTACAGATTCGAGAATAACACCGAGATTATTTCCAGTAGTATTTTCCATTTTGGCCCATCAAATCACTGAATCATTTAACCCGCAAGTAGTTTTGCTTATTATTGCTCCAAATGAATGACATAAAAAAAGGCCAAAACAGTACCCAACTCAGCTAAGAGATGCAAGCAGGAGTGCTCCTATCCGAGAAAGCTTCATTTTAAAACACATAGACAGGGCTAATACACATTTCAGTCAAACTACAACCTGCTCAATAAAGAAGCAAAAAACATTAAAAAAAGACATAGTCACAAAGGCAGAGTACAGTCATCCTCACAGGCAGTTAATTCACCAGTGCACCCACTATAAGCTTCCTTGAGACCCTCAAGGTCCAGGTATCCCTGTAATTACCCCTATAATCTTCTTATGTGCTCAAAAGTCTCTGCTAACACTAGTCATAAAAAACCCCACAACACTAACAAATTCACTTTCACACATCTAAAATCCAATGCACTACCTGCAGTCAGCAATTCTAATTTTAACAGCTTCCACACCCAGAGATATGGGATGTGCCTTCACGTTTGCCAGGTCTCTGAAACATCACATTATACAAGCCACCTTAAGACGAAAGCAAATGGAAGGTGACTCATGCCATCAAAATATAAACAGTTAAAGGTCTGAAAAGACAGGTGAAGATAGCATTAAACCTATCTATATAAACACATATTTATAGTATGTATATATTAGATCTAATATATGCACATACAGTACATAATACATCAACACGTATATGTTCTAGATAAGTTCTAAGGGTTTTCCCTCTGACACAGCTGAGCTTAAAGCTGTGACATTTTCCAAATTTCATAGCCTGAGACTTAGTTTTTATTTCAGTAATATCTTCAGACTGTCTTCACACAACAGATCAAAATACAGGGAATCACATATGCTTATATCCAAACTCTGCTGTGATTTCATGGAGAAATCATCACCCTCCATCTCTCTTCTCCCTCTAGTTCCCCAGTTCTCGGTCAGCAACTTAAGTCAGGATGAAGATTTCAATGTTCTTGTGAAAATTTATAACTGAGCCATCTTTAAAAATTCTAAGGGCCTTTGGGCATAGTAGGTAAAAGGATCACCTTAAGGAAGGCCACAAGAAAAGCAACCAAAAATCATGATTGCAGGCATGCAAACAAACCATGCTGTTCCTCCTGTCAGTAGAACACAGCAGTGGAAAAAGGGCTCTCTGAGGATCATGATTCCCAGCCCAGTCTCTGGGAGACACTGCAGCAGCCTCCTTTGCAGATGTGCTCCTACCAGCTGCCAATGATGCACAGTTCTGCACAGACCTTAACCTAAAAATCACTATTCTAAGCCTTATTTCCTAAGCGAGTATTGAGTGTGTTATTCTACGTTCTGTCCCCTCCAGTAACTTCTGAATCCCATGGCCAATTCAAAAAATACTCAACAGAAGCCTAGAAACTCAGAAAGTGAGCTTCACTCATATTTCATGATTGTAAACATCCAAGATGAGGAAAGAAGTATAAATTAGTCATTCATCTGCCCTTCTCTCCACTGAGTGAGGCTCAGGCAGAGCTCAGCTTTTAACATGTTTTTGGGGAGTAGCTGGCTAACAAACTTGCATCCACAGCTCCAGACACAGCACCACACATACTGCTTCTTGTCCAGTACAAATACCTTTTTGACATCATTCTCCTGCTACTGCCCTGGTTGGACAGAGATGGAGGGAGGAGAGGGAAACAGGACACTACTGTCAAGGCACTGGGATTCATAAATTCTGTGCACTGTGGACCAGATTTATGTTAGACCAAGATGCCCTTCCATGCACCCACCTTGTTCTGCTGTGTGCAGAAATCTCAAAAATCTATCTAGTCACAACAGCAGTTTTGAAATGGCTGCACAAAACACTGAACCTAATCACTTTAGAAAATGGATCCTTCTTTCAAGTTACTTTTGCACGTGGATTGAGCAGTGAAATACTTTCGGATGCAAGGCTCAACCTGGCAAACAGTCTGAATGGCCAACACAAACAGACAGTGTTTTCCCCCCAAATGACAAAAAGAGGGAATCGTGTTTCCCCCAAATAATTAGTAAAAAGATTAGAACAATTGCTTGACAACAATTATGACAGCACTATGAAACTCCTACATTATTCCAACGCTGACTTCTGTTCCCATTACTAAAAGACTCCACTTCACATGCAGGCACAGATGGCAACCCTACAGCACATTCCACATTAGTCACAACAAAAATCTTCATCCTAAAATGATCTTTGACAGTCCCCTCTTCCACTAAAACGAATTCCTGTATTTAAAGGAAATCTGCCCTGTTCTAAATCCTGTTCCCAGCTCCAAATACTGCAAAAAACTTCTTGACAGCAAGCACGGCTTCCTTCTGGCTTTAATAATGGAATAGTAATGCACAACTACAGCATTGTCTACACTTCAGCCTGCAGCTTCAAGTCCTCTGAAGATCAATTTCCTCTTTCACTCTTACTGCATGTTTTGTTCACTTCATAAAAGAAATAATTTGACTCATACAAAATGTAAAATGAGCATCTTATCTGACACAGTGTAAAAGAATCAATGGGAGGGAAGCAGAGTTTATACTTATGTTTTATCATAGAGGATTACAAACTGAAGAAGTAAAGCAGACTGAACTACAATTGTCACTTGGACCAGAGGCTGGAGTTAGGTAGCACAAAGTACATCTTACCCTCAGTTCTCTGCTGGTCCTCCTACAGCCACCGTGAGTCAGACTGAAGTAACAGCTGGGAATAGAATGCATCACTACGCGCTAGCTGGAGCACTGTATTCAGTCAGCATCACTCAGGATAAGAGAAAAGGATATAGGATATGCATCTTCATTATTCTCCAAACTTTTTTTGTCCCCTTTACCTAACTTATATGCACAATTAAATTATGCATCTATTCATGCATTTCAGTTATTTAATGATTTGACTTAGATAATCTCTAATTAGGCTTAGCAGTCCTCATCAGAGTGTTGTCATTTCTGGATACTTAAAGCAGCACTGTAGTATTTCACATTTGGAAGTTAGTCCTCTTAGCCTCTAAGGATCAGAAATTTTACTTCTATTTCAAAGCCGAAAGCTAAAATTCTGCACAATCTGTCATGGGATCTAGATAAATATATCAAGCAGTCCAGATCCGGCCTAAAGGCAGGGCGTTCAGCTTTCCTGCCTGCCATACATTCTGGCTCAATGACTTAACCTCCAATATGCACCGGTTAGACTACGGAACTGACAGAGATGGAAGTCTAAAATCTATGGGTTATTTTCCCAAATCAAGTCACTGTATATGCAAAAGATTTAGTTGGGAGCTATATAAGAACATAATAACCACTATCATTTTATCCATGTTATGTCAGAAGCCAAGCTGTCAACACGCTAAGCTGCAAAAATAAAGTAACCCTCAAAGAGAATGTGCTAAGACAGGAGAAAAAGCGAACCACCAAATAACTGGTTAGGCACCTACTGAAAAAAAAATATTATGTTTTAATATAAAACAAAGCCCTACCAGGAAGAGTTATATAAACCATCCTAAAACAGTCTGTTACGCTATTTAATTACTCAGAAAACTATACTGGTGCAGTACTATGACTAAGCAGGGTAATGATCTCTTCTCTCAATAATAAAAAAAAAAAAAAGTAGAATTTAGCGGTCACCAGTTGCATGCCAGCTTTAAGTGAACTTTGACTAGCACTGCACCCAGGAATCCCAGTGCGGTGAACCTTCCATCCCCTTCATCCCATGAGTAATTTAATTCCCATAAGGAATTAGAAAGACGAATGAACTAAACAGCTGCATTGTGTTTATTTCCGCACTTTCAGTGTATGCATGTTTCTTATGTTTCTTCCTATCTGTGCAAGGACATTTCTGCCGGAGGAAGAGGAGGAGTAGGAGGCTGAGGTAGGAGTAAAAGTCAAACTTTGTCTGTTGCACCTCAGTATAACAATAGATGAAACTATACTGAACATTATAGCAACAAGCAGCAGACCGAAAAAAGATTCTACAACCTCTAACTCTGCAACCTCAAAACTTTCTAAGTGTTTGAACTTTTGAAATAAAACCAAATTATTTTGCATTAGTATCAGTTTAGGATTTAATTTTTTCTTTTAAACGTATGAAGGAAGCATCCACTCAATTTAAGGAGTGATAGAAACCACTGTAAAAACAGGTTATTACCTTCAATTAATACTAGCACAATACTTACATTTAAAAGAGGGCAGAAAAAAACCACAGTGCTTAAAACACTACACATATCACCTGCAGCAGCCTTAAATGACATGTCTGGCTAAAAATGAAGCCACTGATTCTTTCCCAAGAGAGAACAAGGAGCGAAGAGAGGAGTGAGACCCAAAGTACAAGGGAAAAGTCAAGGAAAAAATGCCTATTTTACAGTGTCATGGACCAGCAAGTTAAGATGAAATTCCGGGAGAGAATAAGACGGAAGCGATATTCTACTCTCATTTAATTATGTAGCTGATTAGCTAACTAAACAGAAGCATAATTTTGGGCTTGATATTTGTCCAATAATCCAAAACAGCAAGCAAAGACAAATCAGATGTAACCTCTTGCTTATGTCCTTACACAAAGAGGAGTCTAAAAGGCATGCTAGATGAGATGGAGAGAAAACAAACTATTTATTGAGGTGCCAAGAATGGCAGTACTGCAGCACTGCAAATACAATAAATGTAAAGTTTGAAACTACACAGCATTCCAGATGACAGTAACCATTAGGACACCAGGTTCAGTCTGGCTAAGCTCAGTTATGAACGTGAAACAAGCACAAATGGTGCTCTACTGATTAAAAGCACCTCTATCTCACCAAATCTGTTTCGATTCCAGAAACTGAGAAAAGAGATAATGTGGGACTTTGATCTACTTGAGGATACATTTAGCTGTTAACTCCTGATCTACAACTTTTTTTTCCATTTTCTGGTGCTCAGTTTTTTAAAATCTAGAAACAGTGTACTTATAAGCACCATCCAACAGGAACTTCCACTTGTGCTGGGTGATCTGCAGCGCCCCTTGGTCAGCTTAACTACTGCAAACTTTCAAACTCTGCAAAATAGACTTCAGCGTCTTCAAGACTAGCTATGACATGCAGGACAAATAGGATGCAATTATTTCAGCAAAACTGTTTAAAAGGTAGTAAACATGTCCAAGGACAGAATTAGGCTGTACAGGTCAGAAGCCTACAAAGGGCATAGAATTGGTAAAAACAGAATGTTTTTCTGAATTAGTGGGATGCACTGGCTCTGATAAGAGTCCAAAGTGCACCAGAACCACTGAAAAAGAGGAGCTGAGCAACAGTCACAGAACCAGAAGGAGGAAGTCAAGTCCTCCTGTTTCAGCAGCAGCAATCAGTTCAACCAGCTCACCATCTTAAGTGACAAAAGAATGCTAACACTAGAAAAAAACAAATCCCCCCCAAAAAAACCTCTTAAACACATAAATTAAACAAGGCAAGTTTCAGGTTAAGTAGTTGAGCAAACAAAAGCTGTCTAGCTTATACTATCTGTCTAGCTTATGCTCTACCTCTAGAGAAATGTAAATATGAATATCTGATCTTAACAGTAACAAAACTTAGTTGAAGGTGCTGAATGCTTTAAAAGTAAATTAAGTATTAAATTTGTTCTGCCTTTTGCTTTCTTCCATATGTTACCAACGTAAACATCCTAGTCACTGGGTGTGGTTTATTTTAGAGGAGATTTTGTTTAAAAACATATCACTGACATCAGCCTGACATTTAGTAGGACCATTGCCACAATAAAACATTATCTAGCCTTCAGAATGAGGGGAACCACCAGGGAAGCTGAGTTAGCCTCAAAACACTAGAAGATAGTTTTGATTCATTGTGCAGTCTTATGATTTTCCTTTTTCTTCCCGTTAAGCTCTATGCTTGACATTACCTGTACCATAACTAAACTCTGGCAATCAATATAACGTTAAAGTGCTACATGCTTCAGTACTGACCTGGTTATCAACACAGCTATACCACGGTATGTTCCTGCAGCTCTCACATCAGGCATAGAGGCTCCACATCGTTTACAATTTGCTGGTGTCCAAGCAAAGATTTGAGCCACAGTCCTCAGGGTATTACCCCTGCCTAACACAGCAAGTCCAATTGAGAGCGCACCAAGTATGAGTCTGTTTTCATTGAAGTTCATTGGAATAACTCAACCCACGTAAAACCAGTAAATTTATCAGCACCTCAGAGTCAAAGCTTTAGAACAAAAGCATATAATGAATAAAATCTCTGTGCATTTTGTGACTTGTAACTCTATTTAATCCTAGGTTCCCTGAACTCCACACTCTGGCAGCACCAAGAAACCTCATCCTTTCTACCCCTGCACTCTCCCCTCTTCTTCTTTGTCCCTCAATCATCTCTTCGAAAAACTCTCCTTTTTCTCATCTATGAACTCAGAAATCTCTTTTGATCCCCCACTTAACTTCAAAAAAAGAGTGACATCCTAGTTTGGATGATGACAGATCATTAAAGCTTCTCTCAACAGCTGATGACCTAACAAGCACTATTTTACCTGCTCTAAAGCAAAGCTCCTGCAAATACTCATCCTCACAACCATTTCCTTTTCTAGCCCTGCTAGAGTATTTTTAATGCAACTACATGATGCTGCATCATGAAAAGAAGAAAGAGCTATATATAAAAAAAAAATAACATGGACTTTTTTTGTCCAGTTTGTTGTAAGCATCACAGAAGGGCTCAAGACAAAAGTGCCGTACAGGCTGCTGTAACTCCAGATTAACTTCAGTACATTTTATACTTAACACTCTGTAAATTGTGAATGCTTTATTCTGGGTCCTCACATTCCTGTGACTCCTTAAAACCATAAAGTAAATATTAAACAGCTATTCTTTTTTATTTTTAAAAGCTGTAATGCATGTTAGAACGGTATGTTAAACCCTTGGGAGCTTAAAGGATCGCTTCATCTAATTCTTTTTTCCTCCTTCCGTAAAATGTAATCATGACATAGTATTGCAGTGTAACAGCTGTGTTGGTGATCCATTAAGATGTAATCCCTAAGACTGCTAAAAACTACTATGTATTTTTCTTTTATGGACTCCAACCTCACTGTAATTCAAACAAAAAAGGGGAGAGAGAAAATAATTTTCCGAAATCTTAAATCTTGGGATCCACCTGCCACCCCTTCCCTTTTTCTCTTTACTCTTCCACATGGGCAAGCATAGATCATTTTAAATCCAAGGCAGTCACAACTTAGATGTACTCACCTATATTCATCTAAGTATTCAACGATGCAGCACTTCATCGTTTGCAACAGCTTGTTAACTTCAGAACACAAGTGGGTACGATTTTTATCTATTAAGAGGACTTTTACTGGGTTACCTTTACGCTGACAAAGAGCTTCCACAAGAGTCCTGCAACCGATCAAAATAAAAAAACAATGCCCTTGCTTATCGCAGTAAAGAATATTCTGAGTATTACATAAATATCAGACATTTACATACTTCTAATGAATATATCAAATGCAGCTTTCACTTAATAGGTAACCTGTTTCAAATTAAAGGTTCCTTATAGTCATTCTATTGAAAAGAGAAACATCTGAACATAACTTACATACAGCTTGTTACCACTTTGTGAAATATGCAATTATTTTTACTCAAAGGGATTAAGTATTAGTGGTTCAGAGATGGAGAAAGTGCCACTGTGCTTCCAGAAGGCATACTACTCATTGTCTAAAGTGCAAATGCGTTTCCCTAGGAGCTAATCAAGGTAAAACCTGACTGCTTTTCTCTATCTACATGATTATTTCGTGATTCCATGGTAATACTTTGATATCCATAGAGTCCAAAGGGCATTGTTTTATACGAAGAGGTTTAACTTACAACTCCTAGCTCCGCATGTCTAGAGGCTCGCAAGCCTGGCATTCTTGAAGCCCTTTCTACTCTCCAGAAGAACTGAAGTCTTAAAAATGGGGGTAAGGAGATGAGAAGCATGTTGTTTCTTGATTTTTAGGTAGTCATGTATGTCAAAGAAAGACTGAAACATTAAGAGAACTATACAATAAGAAGTACGTGTTATTTCAGAAAACGTTTCAAGTTAGAAAATAAATGAAACCAAACTAATTCTATACCGAAACTCTGCAGTCAAGGTTTTTGTGTAAGGCGACAGTCTTTTAGTACGTTAAATTTAATTCTATCCCCTTCCCTTCATCAACAAGGGTTTGCATAACCAGATGTTCCTATACACTGCAGTTTACAGCTGCCCCATATGGAAGTGCAACAATAAATATGCATAACTACGGAAACCAAAGCAAAACTCAGAAAAAAAGGTAGTAGTTTCGTAACTTGATGCCACAGTTTAAGCTACCGAACCTACAACATTTCCAAATGAACCTGATTACAAAATACGTCAAACATATTTTGCATCCAAATGCTTCCCTCTATATTCTTAAAAATCTAAAGATTGCTTTTCTTTTAGTAAAAAGTAAGTAATTTGGATTAAGACTGAGCTTCTTCCTACAAGCTGCCAAGCGCTTTCTGCCAGAAACAAAATATGTTAAATACTCACTGAATTCAATACGTTATCAGTGATACACCTCATAACCTGGATCTCTGAGACTATTCCCAGATCTTACTGAGCTACATCTTCCTTTAAATAATCCTATGTTTATGTTGTCCATATAGTGAGGACCTCAGTGAATAAATATCACCTGCTTTTTCTTTCTCAAACCACCTCCCTCTTTTGGTTAGGGAACAAAAAGTGGATACTAGTAGTAACAGTTTGGCAACACTACGAACATAAGCTCTCTTACCTTGAAAGTTACACGGAGTATTAAGCATGTGTCACTACGTAATCTTTTAGTGAGGAACAAAAGTAAAACTCTAGCATATTCAGCTAGTTGGTTGATTTACACCAAGCCTGCCATTTATCCTAGACTAACAAAGGTTCTAATTTGTGCTCCCAGAAACACATACAAACTCCCTTTCTCACTACTGGCCAAAGACTAAATCAAGAGAAATCGTTTAGTACAAAAATATTTTACTCTTAGCCATTTCTTCCTTCCATAAGCAGGAAAGGAAATTTAAACCCCAGCTTCCTTCTACCCCTAAATTCAGTATTCTCTCCTCCAAAATAAAGCCTTTCAGACTCAGCTGCAGGTAAGTACTCTAACAGGCGTGGCTCACGAATTCAAAAGTAGGATTGTCAAATACTGTCCTGCTGAAACTGTGAAGAATTATTTATTTTTAGCAAAACTGGATTTGGCTCAGCTCTGATGCGCATTACAGAATTAGCAAATAACTAATTGAGTCAGGCTTTTAATTCAGAAAAGGCAATTAAGCTACTTAACATAGAAATGGAGCATTTTCTGAGAAGACCCACCCAAAATAAATGACAAACTTTAAACACTGGAGTTCTTCTTACAACAATAAGGTTGGGGCACAATGGAGAAGTTTAAATATTTAATTTAGACGGTGCTGTAAGTCATTAATTTTTTATTGATGCAAATCTGCAATTCAGCTAGAGCTAGACGGTGATGCAACCCATTCTGGCTGAAAGCAGGGTGAATTTCTCCAGTACAGAATGTGATACAACCCCACTCCTCCCAACAACATCCTCTGCTTTTACATGGAGATCTTGGGCCATGACAGGGTCAGAACTGCATCTGGGCCTAAATGAAGGTGCATGCTCTGCTCATCGTTTTGCTCACTATTCAAAAAAATGCAGCTTGAACACGTATCTGGAATATACAATTACAGCATCAATTTACACCAAACTATTCTTAAGAACATGCTGTGTTTTGAGAATGCCACAGGCTGCCAGAAGCTACTTTGCACTTAGTCCTTGTCAATGGTGACAGAGTATCACTCGTCCAAAGCCAACACAATGAGGAAGCAGAGATATTAATAGTGAAAAGAGAAACATATCTGCATTTCTATATGCAGAGCAAGTTTTAGCTGCTAGCTCAAGCAAAGCTGGAAGTAGTCTACCTAAAGCACCTAAGGTTCATTAATCCAACAAACATGCCAAAAAAGGAAAATTCTAACCTCTTCCAAGTCCAGTCAGTATTAAAGGCAAATTACTCTTTTCATTTTTAATGATTCTTAAATATTCTGCTGAAAGTATATATCTAAAATTTAAGTCAGCCTTGCTACAAAGTACTAGAGAGTCTTGACATTACATGTGCTTTGTAAAATTTATTTCTTCTTTTCTGGAAAGCAAGAGGAGACCTGATACATGCTCAAACTTTTTCAAAATAAGTTTTGTTCCAACTTCAAAAGCTCAACGCTTTGTCAGGTTCAAGGTTCTCATGATTTAAGCCAAATTGGTCAACCAGCTAGTAGTGAAAAACCTAAACTGATGACAAATTATATGCTGTTTTGCTCCTGAAGATCACATATAAACAAATTAAAACATTTTGTGACCTCATTTTGCTGTCACACAGATGTGCGTGGCCAGTTTTACATGGAAGTCTGTTCATATGCCATTTCCAGCATAATCCAGAAGTGACAGGTGTCAAAGAAACCCTGAAATGGAAATAGTTTGATTTCACCAGAAGAACATATTCCCGTAAAACCATTGAAGAGGAAGCAGCTCACAAAGGACATGCTTCAGCTGCGCACCTGTAGGTGTTCTATGCTCAACCTTCCTCCTTCCAGCACTGTGGATGCATGGGTTGTCCAGGGCCAGGAGTAGAAACTGCTGGGAGGAGGAAGGATGGAGATTAAGCAACAAAGGGAAAAGGAACAAGTGAGGAGCTCGGCAAGCATTACTGAAAGAGGGGAAGTGCTGCAGTCCAGGAGACTCAATATATGCCTCCCTCCCACCCTTGAGCAGAGAGGGAAGAATCCAGGCAGATCACCCAATGACCTGTATACAACGAAGGAAACATCTCAACTCCATCAACAGGGATTCATGAAGTCTGCAGACTTGGGAATGAGCAGCAGGACCATCCACCAGGCACATGGGGCACTGAAGGTTGGTTGTACAGCAGGGGCTCAAAGCTTGGCTGCTACGGGGCACCTGTGTGCTGAGGAGCCCTCAGGGCCTGGTAAAAGTCCGGAGGTATCAAGAAAGATCTCATGACAACTGGAAAAAGCTACATGTTGCATTAGATCCACAGGGAAAAGGCAGAGACAGTGCATACTCCGTACAGACTACCTGCACCAGGAACAAGTTGGCAGGGACTAGAAGTGGGCAAAGCTGACCTGGCAGTGATGCTGATGAAGCAAGACCTCCCTCCCTCCTTCAAGGGAGGCTTAATGCCTTTTTTTTTTTTAGTATTATTTTAATGACAACTATTCCTACTACTCTTCCCCTTAGAGACAGACTAATATTCCTCTCTAACCATCTTAAGAGCCTCCCATAGGGAAAGACAGACACAAAAAAAAAAAGAGTGGGGGAAAAATGGGCACAAAAGAAAAAGGTCAAGGACAGTTGGAGTCAACATAAAAAGAATGAATCGCAAGGAGGATCAAGCAGAGCACTCCCAACGGCACCCACCGTTGAAAGGGAACCAAGTACTGTATTCGAAGGATTTCTGATCTAACCTAGCAAAGCCATGCTTAAATTGCTGAAGAGAGAGGAGCACATAAATCAGAAAATTCAAGTCCCTGGCACATAACTGTCTGAATGGGAATCAGCTTTAGAAAGTACTTATAAAACAGATTGCACCTCTGTTGATTATTGAAATACAAGTGGTACACATCCTGCTGGCTCCTTATTGCAGACTCCAGAGGACACAGTTTAAACATCTGCAAAGCAGCACAGAAAGTGTTTGAAAAAAGTTTACGCCAAACCATTAGCTGCAAGGGAACTAATGATTGGTTAGACCAAGTCTCTGTAATATTTATCTTCATCAAGATTTTTCAGCAAAGGCCAAAATCTCTGCCAAAATAACAGCTTACAGAGTATTAAAAGGAAACATTCGTTCCACTGAAAAATAATGCTAAACACATCATTTCATGAAGCAGTCTTGGTTAGATGTTCAGCTACTCCATTACTTACGAGACTCATTTCATATTCCAACCATCACCTCTTAACAGAAAAGTAGAGAGAAATCCACACTGACATGCAAGTGATTCAAATCAAATTTAGCGAAGATGATTTTGAAGCATTTTCTGAGGAATGAAGTCAATGAAATGGAAGTACAGCTTCTAACTTCTGGGGGAAGAGGGCTGCACCTGGGGGGCAGAAGGACAGGAATGGATCACACTGCCAAGTGCTACATCAGTTGTTACTGATCTTACTCAACTGCTGACAGGTACAGTTAAAAAAAGTGCTAATAAACTTACAGTTCTAGAATGCACTCTTTTTTGCAGCTTTAAAAATAAATTTCCTAGTCTGAAGTCCTCCATACAGGAAGCTATTGTGATTGCAGCAGCGTAGGTAAGAGTATCATGGGAGGAAAAGGAACAGCAAGAGCAGCTCTAGGAAGTGAATTCCAACCAGGAGAAAAAGTGAAACTAAAAAAAGCAGGTTGTCTGTGACAACTTCTAGAAACTCATCGTTTAATTTTTAAGGTTACTTTTTACATAGTCAAGATAAACAAGAGTTTTAAAGGCAGGAAGTTCCCAAGTATATAACAAATTAATGTTTAAATTCATCAAAATTTACATACACACATTTATTAAAATATATATTTAGATACCTGTATACATACATAGAGATAAATATCTGGACAAATAAAAATTTTGCCATTAGTATAGATAAAAGAGTCAGAATTTTCTTCCTCCTTGATAATAAAGGCTTGAATAATTTTTTTAATAAGAATGACCTTTGGGGATCCTATCTTACAAATGTCTTTATTGGGGGCAAAGTCATTAGATACTTGGTAATAGTATTTCAGTTTTATTTATGAACTAGGAACTACAACAGGACACGCAGAGCATGCTGCTGAGATACAGGTGACCTGATTTATTTTCTACTGTATATGGGCTTGCCACCCACTGAAAACAGAAAAAATAGGACAGCTTTTTAAGTTCAACTGGACAAGACTGGACTTTCTGCCTTGAAATCAGAACTCTGAAAGCTTAAAATGATTTTGTTCATGACATTTTGGGTTTTTTAACTCCTTATATCATCATTTAAAAACCAGGTTGTTTCACAAGTGAAAAGTGACTTCAACATTTACTATGACTTCAAAAAACCTACTTTATCACTGAAGGGTAGCAAGATTTCCCTAGTTAGTCAAAGACACCAGAGTTTCAAAGAACTACATGTTCAATAATGCTAAAAATCATAGCAAGTTAGCCATGCCAATCAGAACAACAAATAGAAGATGATGTAGCAATATCCTCCCTAAAATACTAACCACTTTGACACTCAAGTTAGAGACCCTCATCATTTCTGAGGTGTGATTTGGTGGAAAAGATGAAAAACCTGACAATTGACCACCAGTAGAAGCTTTGGAAGAGGGGAGTAACTTTTTTCTGTTCAGTCCAGTAACGTGCCTTTTGTATGCAGGGGTGAATGAGTCATTCTCCATTTTGTGCCTGTTTCAAAACACGGGCACTGCTGACTTCAAGTGCCTTAACAGTTTTCTGAATGATCACCCAAGCAGCCTTTAACCTTCTTCTCCCTCAACTGTTCATTATGGCATAAACCCAGATTTAATCACTTTAAATGGTAAAAAAAATAAAATAAAATAAAAAAATAGGGCACAAGCATTGAGAAACTATGAGGTAATCCTCTTTTCCTCCAAGACTTTAGGATTGCTATTTTACATGTAGGTTTTTTGCTGCATATGTAAAATGTACCGCCAAACATTTAGCTCCCGATGCAAATGAACTGCCAAAGACAGCCAGAATGCTGCTTATTTGCTACAAGAGCCACCCTGCCTCCTGCAGCCCCAGCTCTCGCCACAGATATGTCAGACAACTCCTATGAATTGAGTGCTTATTATCTCTTCCCTCCTCACTGCTATGATGGCTTGAATTTAAAAGCACAGTGGAAACAGTACTTGACTGAATCGCCTCTTCACTGAAACCTTCACAACATTAGAGAATAAAGCAAGTAAGAGGGGTCCAATTCACCTCTGGCCTTGTAAAGTTATTCTTCTTTGTATTTATGCTTATAAAAAAATACCATATGAAAAACACCGATATAAAGACACCTTTAGGAATCAGTATGCTCTCTTAATACTAAATACTATGGCATACAGGTTGCATCACTTGTCAATAAATAGATGCTTTTCTGTCAGTAGGTCAACTCTTCTTTGCCCATGCACAGACTACCTAAACTGCTGTGGTAGGAGAACGAATTGGGAGGAAAGAGGGAACACAGCCTGCACAAACCCGTTTCTGGGTACCCTTGGCCCGGCAGGACACATGAGCTCAGCAGCAGGGCTATAAAAACAGAACTGCTGGGTTTGGAACCAGCAGTATAGCAGCGTTTCCATGAACTAGCAAAGCCTTCAATGTTCCAAGCCTGCTTTGCACAGGGCCATCTTGGACATAACAAAATCTCAAACAATTTTTAAACATGGTTACATTGCTGAATTCCTCTCACAGAAAGGAAAAAATAAAAGGTAAATAGCCATAATAGGAAGACAGTGGTGAAAGCAACCAGCAAGAAATGGTCTCTCTCTCCAGGCTTTGCATACTTTTGTATCCATCAGGATCAGACAGGAGAGACACTACATAGTATTTCTTTGGCATGCCTCTCCAGCACCTAATTTCCCACCTAAATATCAATCTTGACAAAAATGAATCTTCAGAAGGTACTCAAAGTGACCTGCAGATGAGGTCTAATAAATTCTCCTTAAATGAAGGAAGCATGCAGCCACCTCCATGAAGAACTCAGTAATTGACATCTGTAGCTGGGAACTAGGAAATTATAGGGAACAAGAAATTAAATGAGAACTTGCAATGCTAATTCAAAACTCTAGAAAGTCTTTGTAAGATCATTAAGACAATGAGCCTCACCCTGCAGCAAGAGGTAAATAATAGAGAGGTTCTCTCCACTACATTTAAAAACCGAGAAAACACTACGTAAACCACTCTACACGCAAATGGTTTGTACACAAAAACACAAGTATTAAAATCTGCATTCTCTTCCTTCTTTGCAGACTCAAGAGATCTTCTCTCAATCGAATTACTAATGGAATAACAATCACAGTAATAAAAAGCCTTTTTGAATAACCAATCTACAAAATCCATTTTCTGCCTTATTAAAAGGCTAAAATGTTTGTGGGGGCAGTTTTTCTTCCCTTGCTAGTACATCAAGTATCTTCTTTCAATAGCATTATTATTTATTCAATATTTTCAGCTAAGTAGCTGAAGTAGACATGTCGGGAAGATCTGACTACAGATGAAAGCAATAGATTTAAATCAGGGGTACATGGAGAGGTCTGTAAAAGGCATCTCTGTAAAGCCACTTTCAGGAATCAAAGGCCTGGCAAGGCATATTAACTGAGACACCCTGCCGTCAAAACTTAACTGCTGTTTCTTCTCCCAAATTCCTTATTTCACTTGGGTCTCCCAGAGGCCCACATTTCCCAGATGTAAATTAAGCTAAGATGGCAGATGCTTTTTGAGGAGCATTGATTGTTTCCCTCACCTAAGCCAGGATGCTCACCAATGTCAAGTATTACACAAAGGCCTCGGTCGCATCTCCCTGGGAACGCGCTGGTTTGGCCCATATTTAGTGCCAGCAGCATCACATCGACTTTACATACCTTACCTTTGCTAAAGGAAAGTGCTATCAATCTACATTAATTCTTATTCCCTGTCAGGTCCTCCAGAATTTCCCCGTTGGCCACATAAGGCTCAAAATTTCTGACCGTATCTCTAGAACACTCCACTGCCCAAAATAACTTTATGTGCAAACAGGGCAAACCAGTCACATCAAGTGAAGTTAAATTACTATTTAGAACAGCACTGCGCCAACAGCAAAGACAGACGGACTCACACAGCCTTCACCGCAAGAAATCCAAAACATTAAAATAAGCTTTATGGTGCAAAGGAACGGCTTTTACTCCAATGCTGAATCTCTCACAGGATTCATAGTTTAAGTCAAGAACATTAACTATGGTACAAGCAATCTCCAGCAACCTGAAAGAACGCAGAAAGCAGTGCCTGAAAAACCTAAAAGTCCTGGCACTGAAGTCTGCCAGACATTCTAAAGAGCTAACAAAGGCTAATGGTGCTAAGATGTCCAAGCACCCAGCGTTGATGAGAACATCTCACCATTTCCCATTTACTATGATGCTTGGCCATTTACAGAAAAGTACAGGTACAAGCATACAAACTTCAAAAGATGACATTTTGGGAGAAAACTTCCCATTTTATGAAACATCATTTTCGTAAAGTTATGGCTTTAATACCTGAAAGTCCATTTTTGCCACTAGCTCCATTACCAACACAAATAAGCCAGCATTGTTGAGAATACAATAAGCTGATGTAAAAGGGACCTGAACCAACCCCACCCTCCCCTCCGGACTCCCCTGAGATAAGGTTGTGCCAAAATCCTATCAGATGTACTTTGATCGTTCTTAATTCTTCAGTGTTTCAGACAGTATGAACCGGGGCACATCTGCATTTCTTTATTGTCAGAATAATGACAGGATAATGGTGCTGGCAGAAGGCCAGCCATTTTTTGAAACATTGTTGGCACAGACCATATTTGCAGTGCTGTGAGTAAATGGTCTTGCCTGACAGTTATGGAACAAGTCAAGGAAATATGGTAAAAGAAAGTTATCCTTAAGTTTCCCGCATTTGTAAATAACTCCTTAGCAGTTAAAATCTTTGATATTGAGTAATCCACAGAACTGTTTTGAGACTTTTCAGAAAAGTGGCACCTTCTGTAATACAGAGCTATATAGGTGCTGTGAAAAGAGAAAACTGGCCCCAACTTCCAACACTTGTAAAACCAATGCTGTACCTGGAGAAACACTTGAACAAACTCCCTAAGCACTTATGACCTGACTTAATACCAACGTATTTTTGAATTGTGGGACAAGAAAGCTGAAAAAATTTGTATCATATACAGAGTATGTCCTTGTGATGCTCTGACAGCCCATAAATACACTAAATAAACTACAAAGTAGGACTTACTCTCTCTCCTCCTTCACCATTTCAAGGAAAAGCTTGTGCACCTCAGGCTTTCTTAGTGTTCTCTCAGAAATAAGTGTATATTGAAAGTGAAGATGGCAAAGCCATAAGTTCAAATCAATACTTAAGTAAAAGGCCAAAGGACTCTAAAATATAGAAAGCAACTGTGCCAAGGCTATTTGTGAAATTAAGAAAGTGACAGCCAGGCAAAGCAGATGCTTTTAGCACCACACAGACTTCAGACCTCGCATATGGAAGTATTTCTTATTCATATAAAGGCTTTTAGCAAGTTATGGAGATACACAACCTAAATAAGCTTTTGAGAGATTCACCTCTGGGTGCTCCTATCTGTAACACATTTCTGCTATATCTAATGTTCTTGTGCTCAAATAAGACTGTCATGGAAAAGTCTGCAAGTCTTACCGCATCGCTGTTGAGGCGAAATATAAAAACACACAGTAATTGGGTTTGGTTTTTAAAATGAGAGATTTAACAGAAATATTTTAGCATCTTATGTTTTTATATGACATTAGAAATATTAATTGGTTTAAGATATGAAGATGGTTAAGACATCTGATCTAGCAGAAGTGTAATTAAAGAAAAAGTATTTACTTGGCTAATGTTTAACTATGCCAAAATTACCTATGTTTGTTACAAATTACCATAACACACTTCAGCTGAAGTAGTTTCAGAGGCCATGTGAGCCCTCTGCAGTTCTTGAAATAAACAAGGATAAAGATTTTCTGAAACAAACTGGCTTACCTGGTTGTAACAAAAATCCCCCAGGAACTCTCCACAGCCACCATGCCAGCAGCTGTTAGAGATAAGAATTGGCTGGAATAAAACGATTCACGGAGAGAACTAAAAAAACCACCAGTGAACAAGAAGAATTAGCATGGAAGACCAGGTCCTATTTGGAACTCACATCAGAAGCATCAATGCTATTGAGTATGCTTCTGTCTGTGTGTCTGTCTGGGAAGGAGCAAAAAGAGAGCAAGTCAGGTTCCCGACAAAGAAGTAGTCTGTCAATACCACTGGGAGGCCTGCGTGGATGAACAAGGAGATCCTGGACAATCTCAAACAGAAAAAGGAAGCCTACAGAGGGTGGAAGCAAGGACAGGTAGTCTGGGAGAAACACGGAGACATTTTCCAGGCAGCCAGAGATCAGGTTAGGAAAGCTAAAGCCCAGATAGAGTTAAATCTGGCCGGGGCAGCAAGAAAGCCTTCTATAGGTATACTGGGGACAAAAAGAAGACTAGGAAAAACGTGGGCCCGGGACATGGAGAAGGTAGAGGTACTCAACTTTTTTGCCCCAGTCATTACTGGCAAAGGTTCTAATCACGCTGCCCAAGTTGCAGAAGGTAAAGGCAGGGACTGCGAGAATGATGCACTGCCTACTGTTGGAGGCAGTAATAACCTTCACCAGGGTTATACAACTAAGTGCACATAAAATTCCAAACAGTAAGAATGCCTTCAATTATAAAAGCCATGGCAGATGCTAGAAATTTATTTCAATAAATTCATTATTGCAGATTCTTTTTTGGAGGAGGCAGGATTTTTATTTTTAATGAGGAGCAAGTTGGCTGAAATACCCAGTTTATGAACATCTTTAAAACAGTCTTGAAGCATTTGCAAAATTAACTGCTGGGCCCTACGCATCGTTCAAGCCTTAGTCATGCAATAGGAGTGTTCTTCCTCCTCACCATTGAGTTACCATAAAACATGAATACGTGATATAATTATGAAAAGAAAATGCATCAAGTTGGGGTTTTTTTTTCAATTGACAGATTTTAGTATTTAAAAAAAACCCCAAGGATTGATTTACAGAAGCAATAGTATAGCTAATATAAACACGTATGTCAGAAAAAACAAAACGATGATTTTTGTCTAGTTGAAAGTTTCTGGCAGAGTTTGAGCTGACAAATTTAGATAGCCACAAGAATGTTAAGGGCACTACCGGGAATTGTAGCTGAACAGAGAGCATTAGGAATCCCCTGCCTACCTCTGAAATATTTATGTTATATTAAGCAATATCTCAATTAACCTCTCAAGTAATAGCCAGACCAGCAGCAAGTTACAGTTCCACAGTACTGGTTGTTATTTAAAGCCACAAGACAATTTACTTTATCTTTCCCTACATGTTAGGATAACTACATTAGTCTTCCTGCAACCATACTATACTAACAATAGAATCATGCTATCTCTGGAAGTTTCATGAGGCTTCATACATATTTTGGCCCATTTTAATGGTCACCATTTACAGAATAGATGCTCAGTCCCGAAGTTGTTTTCTACAGAAATTTTTACCAGGGTTTGGGTTCATGACCATTTTATTTTTCCCATGTGGTTAATAAGATGTTCTAGCAATTACTTTTTAGAGGCAGGTGACACCCTGATGCAGAACAGATACTCAGCAGGTATATCCACAGAGCTAAAGTTGTTCCAAACTGTCACCAGGAATGATGAAATACATTGCTTCAGGCATGGAGGCATGACATACTAGTGATCTTAAGAAGTCCTTCCTATAGCATGCTGTTCACTGTGGTCTATTAATGCTAAATATAGTTTGCATTTATTCAGACTACACATAGTAAATAACTAGAACTCATTGTAGCTCACGTTTCACAATATTTCTAGACTGACAGAGAAATTTGCTAAGAGAAAAAGCAGGAAAGAAGGGGGAGCACACAGATGACCAAGAAACCTTTTTACGCATTACATCAGGTCAAAAAATCTCTGTAGTCCTTTTCCCTTTCTTGAGCTTCCATGACATAGCAAAGGAAGAAAAAAACCTACACTAACATGACAACTCTCTTTTCTTCATGTCATCATAAAACCAAGCAAGTAATAGTGCAGACAGTTCACTTCTCATTATTTTCCAGAGAGCTGAAGTCAAAATAATGCTTGTCAGACTGAAAAGCAAGCACTCCCATGCTCCCTTCCCCAGTTTTAACCAAAGCTGCTGCCTTATCTTATAATGTACATCTCACAGGAAAAAGACGATCCGCATTAAAAAAAAAAAATAATCAAGGAGTGCCATACATCTCAACATTTCAGTAAGTTCTTAACTAAAATACTCCTTTGCTTTCTTAAATAATTCCCTGTAGACCTCTCAGTACAACCACCCCCAACCCTCCAGTGCTCTACAGGAACAGGGCAGATTACACACATTGCAGATTACATACTCTAAACTCCCACTCTTGGTTTTACTTTGCCTGCTTTGGTACTTTCAGATTAAGAGTTGGGAAATTTTTTCCACACTGGAACCACATACTAAAAGTAAGACTCCCATTTTAAAAAAGGAACATCATTTCACACATCATAATTTTAGATTAGGCCAAATAAAGTCATTTCAAGCTTTTAAAAATAGGAGTGGATAAAGAGGTGATTCCTTTATCTTCCTTGGAAAAGTATCACTCCTCCAAGCTTACATTTGCTTCATGGCAGCAAACATGACCAGAATAACAAATCTCTCCTCTTCTAATGGTTCAATTTCACTGACAACAAAACACACTCCGTAGTCACAGAATGGTTCAGGTTGGAAGGGACCTCTGGAGTCATCCTGTACAACCCCCCTGCTCAAGCAAGTTGCTTGACCGTGTCCACATGGCTTCTGAATACCTCCAAGGATGGAGATTCCACACTCCCAGCCAACTTGTGCCAGTACTAAATCACCCTCACAGTAAAAAGCTGCTTCCTCTGATGTTCAGAGGGAACGTCCTGTGTTTCAGTTTGTGCCCGTTGCCTCTGGTGCCATCACTGGGTTGGCTCCATCTTCTTTGCACTCTCACTTCAGGTGTTTATATACATCAAAGAGATTCCCCCAAGCACTCTCTTCTGCAGGCTGAACAGTCCCCAGCATTCTCAGACTGGAGAGACGCTCCAGTCCCTTCATGATCTTAGAAGCCCTTTGATGGACTCTCTCCAGTACGTCCATATCTGTCTTGTACTGGGGAGCCCAGAACTAGACCCAGTACTCCAGGTACGTGCTCATGACTGCCGAGTAGAAGGGAAGAATCACGTCTCTTGACCTGCTGGCAACAAACCTCCTTAACACAGCCTAGGAGACTGATAGCCACCTTTGCCTTTGATCTCAAAGGCTAGCACCAGCCTCTGTTTGTCTTTGCATAGTGAAAAACAATAATGATAGAAAAATAGCTCACAGTGAACAAACACCTGTGTTTTTAATTTTTTTTTTAAATACTGGGCTTCTTTGAAAAGAGGAAAGCTGCACAAGGACAATGCTATTGCACACATCTTTCATGAACCTATGCTGCATACAATCCCAGTGGCTCAAAGTTACACAAAAGGAAGGGGAAGATGAAGCTAGTCACTTTTACACAAAAGGAAGGGAAAGATCAAGCTAGTCACTTCTTCAGTTAAAGAAATTCATGCCATACACAGTGAAGTAATTCTCAAACAAAAATGATTTAGAACAGATGACCACAAAATTACCTCTGAGCAGTCATACTCCAGTGGATCTTTATGAAAAAACAGGAATAAATAGCACAGTGTTTACCCCTGAAGTAATCTTTTCCTATTAAAAAAAAAAAAGAAAAAAAACAGAACACACCTTTTCACAAACCCTTTCTCAAACTCAAGTTTTCCGTTAACTTCAAAATGTTAACATTTAGCAAATCTTTGGACACACAAGAACAAACGAAAGCTTTAACTTTCTAGCTAAGATTTAAACAAACAGAAGTGGCAAAAGATGTCTCACATCCTGTGCATTCCACCAGTACACATACTCTGTTTCACTGTAGGTTTCTGTGACGCTTTTATCCCCACATCTTCTACTGCTTGTTTGTTCATTTTAATTTTATAAATGGACTGTTGTGCTGCAGCTAACTCTCTCAAGGCCAGACACAAGCTAAGGACACTTTCCCTGTTCCACCCCATTTTTCTCTTTCAATGGACCACTCTTGCTTGTGACTAGTAGTACGTGAAGGAAACCCTCCACAACTTTGGTGTTTAAAACTCGTCAATTTTTGCAAATTACTAGCTGCTGTTTAGCCAAGCCATACACATTGCATTTAGTCACTTTACTTAAAGAACAAATCCCCAAAATTACTGTGCTGGAATTAAGTTAATGCAACACCCTTTCCCAGGAGCAAAAAAAGTAACAAAAGCCTAGTTCAGATTGTGACAGCTGAAGTTGTAAACAGGCCTACCATTAAAAGTGATTTGTTATTGCCACCAAGTCGTGAAGAATGAAGATGCAGATATTAAAGTACTACCTAAAAAAGGGTGCACTTTTTATCACAGCGCCTCGCTTCTCCATTCCCATCAGAAGGGGAAATTGGACAGGAACAGGACAATGCAGTGTCAAGAGCCTTGTCTGATATGCCTGATCATCAAATGTGTGAGAGGCACAAGAAAACTGCTTTTGTGTTTATAATTTGCCCAAAACTGACATATTTAATACCCAACAGAATTACCTGTTATGTAACATGTCACTCCATCAAATCTTCCAAAGCAACACAATGTCTTATTCCAAACTACTAAATAATTTGCTTTTTGCGTATGTCTCCTGTCACATTCAGCAAATCTACTTAAGGTTTCTCTTCGTGCAACAGGAAATTGCCTTAACTGATGCATTCCATTAAAGCAGACAGCCAGTGCTCAGCTTTGAATGCTCCTTTGTAAAAAGTCTATGAAACGCTAAAATGAAAACTCTACTGTATCAACATGCACTCTACAGACTAAAATAAGTCAGATTTAAGAAGATGACTCATGTTAAAGTGCCATAATACCAAGTCTGCTCTGTAAAGAAAAATGCAGTTTAAAGACTGCTATTAGCAATTTTTACATATATAGGCAGGTGTTGAAGTCTTTAAGATCTCTACAATAGTCCTATTATGCCGCATTCATTACTGCTTATTTTTACTGCTCAGGATTCTTGAGGACCCCAGGAAGCCATTTTCAAATAGCAGATGGAAGCAAAGCTTCAAAAGGCTTCCCCTGTACACAAACATGATCGTTTATGTACAGTATATTCTTGTATTTAATCTAACTAGACCTCAATTTTGCACTGTGACATTAAAAACCTGTCCTCTTCCTAGACCACAAGCCGGATAATTTGGTGGTTTACATTGCCCTACCATACTCTAATTGCTCTTTGTACCTCTTAAACTCCCTAGCCTGGATAGGCAGGGGGAACAGCTTTTGATAACTCTTTCTGGTTTTAGCTTTTCACACATTTAAAGAGTCCTGCATTTTCTCTCCGAACTTTTACATCATATTTATATCTATTTCACAAAATACTAACAGAAGGGTTTATTACTTTCTCCGTTTCGTGCTGGTAACATTTCCTGTTGAATCCAATTTGTAATTGTTGACTTACCGGCACAGCATTTCAACATATTATGCAAACCACTTCTTGCTTGCAGCACAGCTTGTATAGTACTTATGACGTTAGATAACAAAAATAACATCACTGGTCAAGACCTGTGCAGGTCTGCAAGCAGGCTATACCCAGTGCTTCAGCACAATCTGCTAGCTCTGCAGCAGACATAGGTGTCCCTTTTGAAGCTTCCCTAATAATACCATAATGTACTGAACAAAGCAACATGAACGACCATTCTCCAAAATTCAGAATATTCTATTTCTTTAACAAGTCTATTAAAAGTTAGGAAATCTTAGATTTAATATAGTGACTAATTGAGGGACTTACGTGAGAATATGGGGGACCACACGTGATGAGGAGGCCAACAGCAGTCTTAGGTTCCGGATTAAATGCAAAGAGAATTCCGAACATTGTACTTAAATGACAATGCTCACTAAGTAACTTAAAGTAAACATCAATAAAAAAAGAAAATCCAATACTTCATGTCAGGTTATATATGCTTCTGATTTTCAAAAGTAAAACTATTCCACTCCCTCATGTCCATATATCAGTTGTCACTTCTTTTATGTTGTTTTTAGCCAGACAGTCCTTTTCCTCCTGCTCTCCAAGAGCTGGAAAGTACATTTCCAGAAGCTACATTATTTTACAGAGTGACATCTGGAAATTGCTTATGCTATCCCATCATTCAGATAAACTGATTTATACCAGAAATCAGAGCCAGTGCCTTATGTTCTTTCAAATACACCTGTATTAACGTCAAAATATTGTGATTGAAACATTAACTGTTTTTATTCATGACTCAGTTACAAGGTCTTACTAAGTATCCACTGATTTGCATAACTGTGTGCAGACAGTTCACACCAGCTATATAGTATGTGATTCAGTCTGCACATAAAAGGGACCAAATTAAAGTCAAGTCAAATTAGTCTGCACTTGCCAAGACACACACCCCCACACACTGCTTCAGGTTCACTGCCACAGGATAAATCACGAAGCCACACAACTTTGAAATATTTAGTACTAAAGACACATGATCAATTAGTTGACTGAGCCACATTAGAAAACAGCTGCATTAAAGAGTATAATCTGACCAACAACATTTTACGTGATCATAAGTACAGATTGTCATAGCTGAGCTTTTGATACCAGCAAGGTAGCCAGCAAGAACACTAACAGGCAACAGTTTGCAATGGCCCCCCCATCACCTCCAGCCACTGTTTTGTGTGCTAAACAAAATGCATGCTTTTGATCTTTCAGAATTCACATATTACCAACCTCTGACATGCTTAGTCTATCTGCTATTTGCACTAAGTTTTTTTCCAATTAGTATATTTAACTTTCTAGGGGATGCAGAAATTGGTGCTCTCAATTGCACAAGGACACAACACAGCATGCTTTTCAGGCTCTAACAGCAGCCAACCCCAGACACTCTGCCAAGAGACACGTGAAGCTGTGCATGCAGTAAGCAATAGTTGGGCAACCAGCCCACCAGATAGATTTTTAAGCCTTCACTAGTGAGAAGACAGCCTATACAATTCAATTCTTCCAAAACTCGGCGGTTTGTAATCCAAGTCCACTTTGGAACGAGCAGCTTTGCCTAGCCAGCAGAAGTTATACGTGGCCTTCACAGTTAGACACTATGCCAGCACACCGCATGTGCTCCCTCTGACAGAAGAGACAGCGAGAGGAGGCACCTCGTGTCTGGGACCTTGGAAAATTCTGGGTAACTGCTACTCATGGTCAAAAGAAAAAGGCCGTTTAAAAAGCCAAGCATATACACAGGAACACAAACACTTATGTTCTTTGGAAGATGACCAGCTGCTGCAGCTCTGCCTGTCCTCAACATTGTTATGATGCTCATACAACTGCTTTAGTCATGGCCTCTGTGCTCATCACTGCTAACGCCTCTTCTGGATTTTCCTCTATTTACACATAGGTATTAGATAGATACCAGTGAACACAAGAAACAGACTTCTGCAGCATACTTCATTGTATCTTCCCCAAGAAGATTACTACATCCAAGTTAATTACATATATAGATACAATGACTGTTTCCAAGACTAGGTATCAAGTAAAGCGTATCACCAGACTACTAGTGTGATTAAGTTTTCAGAGAACTTGGAGTGCAATAAAGCTGGGTAACCTGGAATGTATGGAAATTTCTTCAGTTACATTCCATAAGCTAGCAAGCAACCTAATTAAACAGATTTCCATCAACATATAACTGTTTTTGTTCCCAATTCTGCAGTCATTATTTATGCAAATGATCCTATTAGCCTCTAACAGAAGTTGCTTGCTATGACAGAGAAGCAAGTGTTAATGCTACTTAAATACAGTTCTCAGTTACGTATCTCCTATATTAAGGATACACACCAATACATATGGAACCTATGTTACTAGACACAGCTGGGAAATCTTTCCTTTCTCTTTGCTCAGGTGTTACAAAACAGAACATTATAATTATTGTATAGTATATATCACATAGTAAAAAGAAAAAGCAAACCTTCTCCCCTCAAACTTTCTCCTTGATGCCATTTTAGGATTCTTTTACCCACTATAATGAAATAGCAGTAGCTTTCCTACAAGTGCTGAGGGTCGCTAGAGAAATTTAACTGTAATTTTAATACTGAAGAAACAAAACTCAGGTTTCTTTAGGACAGCAAAGCCTGTCACAACCTTGGGAAGTGGTGCTGAAGAGTTCAAGTGAAGATACACTGAACTGAGGTCAAGTCCAGAGACCGCCCACAATACTGCTCTCGGGCAAAGATTTTACCAGCGTCCTAATCCTCTCTGAGGACACTGTCATCAACAGTGCAATCTGGAAAACAGGCAGAATGATACCTTTGCAGAAGTTTAATGGGAAAAGCTACTGTAAGTCAATGCTTTTGGTAACATGGAAATTACATTTTGCTGCCCAATAAAACAGCAACAATCATAGCCCTAGTAAGTCTCACAATACTTACACAGAGCCAGTGAACTCATTCACAGCTGAGATTACAAAAATGTTCATCAATATCAATGGACAATTAACCTTAATATTTTAATTCTAGTGTAGTGGGATTTATTATGCACCCAGGGATACTCAAACAGATCCCAGCATGCTACCTTTCCGCTGGTATTTTCATCATGAAACACAGGAACATTTATATGGTGCAAGACAACCTGCTTGTCTGTTATCTTACAAAAAGTCACCCCACCTGAATCAAACGGATTTTTCTCAGTATCCTAGATACAAACAGTTAAAAAAATTACTTTAAAAAAGGACTTAGTTTCCTAAGATTTTTAAAAAATAGGGAAGTAAATATAACAAGCATACAGATATGCTATAGTTTGATGGGTGATGTTCACACAAGTTTTTTATCTCCTGCAAAATCAGTTGCTGTCTGCTCCCCTTGACAACTACAGGATTTGGATTCACCTCAAGAGAAGAGGGTCAATAAAGTCATGTTATTTCAAAAAAATTCATATATTGACTTTACCACCGAAAATTAATGCACCCATGAGCTAGGGTGCTGGCCAACACTGCACCAGCTCCATTGTCTTGCTTATTTCTAAAAGTGACAGACTGCAAAAGCTGAAGATGGCTATGCCATTCTTCCGGTATTGATTGCTCCCACAAACCACCCATCGAATGTTTCATTCCCTTAAAGATACCACTGCTCCATTTAAAAATTCAGATATGTAGTTTAAGGACGTACTGTGCCCTCATATCTCTTTTACTTCAGGCGGCCAGAACGCACAAGAAAAATATCTTCAGGCACCGACTTCTCACACCAGAATTTGAAGGCTCCATTTGGCTGCTATGTGGAAACTGGAAAAAAAATGATGACAAAGTGTACTACTCAATTAACCTTTCTTCTAGTAAATGGATGATATTCTTTGACACAGCTCACAACTCTGTATGAGCAAGGTCTTGAAGACAGAACTACAGAATACCTCTGATAGTTTGAGGACATTTTGTCTGGATCATTCTGCTTTCTCTCATGTATTACGTAAGCTGCCAGGAACTAAAATTTGAGTTTTGGACGGACAGGTCACCTGAAAAGCTGTACGTGAATGCTGAGATACTGGAAAACATCCAAATTTGCAATCAAGATCGTGTTCAATATGCAAATTATTTTCAGAAAACAATTGTCAGTGTATTGCAAGTCAAGATTTGTAATGAACTCAATGTGTCAAGTGTTTTCCACTCCAATCTTCTTCATTATCCAAATATGAGTCGGAAAAGGAAAAACCTTTGACAGTATTATACATTTTCATGCACATAGTATCCCTACATAGAAATGAGCATTAAGCACAAAGCTTTAAATGAATTGTTAAAAATATCATCTCCTCACCATTGAAGGACTGAAGGTTTTGAAATCAAATTGTCAATTTTTAGAAGTTTAAGTACCTTTTCTATTGTATTCCTAAAGCTGTCAATCTTTAGCTGGAAGCCTCACAGATGAACTGCAACACTCTGAAAATGTACATTATCTTCTTACTGATACCATTAAGAATCAGAATTGCATAGATGCTGACAATATACCAACATTCAGCTGTTTCTGTGTGAGATAACACTTACTGCTAGTTGTAAGAGAAACAATAGTGAACAACATAGAATCATAGAATCATAGAATGGTTAGAGTTGGAAGGGACCTTAAAGATCATCAAGTTCCAACCCCCCTGCCATGGGCAGGGACACCTCTCACTAGAGCAGGTTGCTCAAAGCCCCATCCAGCCTGGCCTTAAACACTTCCAGGGATGGGGCCTCCACAACTTCCCTGGGTAACCTGTTCCAGTGCCTCACCACCCTCACAGTAAAGAACTTCTTCCTAATATCTAATCTAAATCTCCCCTCTTCCAATTTAAAACCATTACCCCTTCTCCTATCACTAGACTTCCTGACAAAGAGTCCCTCTCCAGCTCTCCTGTAGGCTCCCTTCAGATACTGAAAGGCTGCTATCAGGTCTCCCCGGAGCCTTCTCTTCTCCAGGCTGAACAGCCCCAGC
>VZSF01006449.1:0-22025 GCA_013398295.1 Chionis minor
GGGCCGGGGCGGGCCGGGGCGCCGCGACGCGGGCGGTGGCGGGTGACCCCCGGGAGCGGGTCCGGAGCAGGCGGGGGGCTCGGGCGGGGCGACACGGCTTCCGACGGCAGCGGGGGGCCCGGGTACCCGGGGTGACACCGCCGGTACCTGGCGGGCGGCGCTGCCGGGGGCGGGCCGGGAAGGAGCAGCGGTGGCTACGGGAGGGGCCGCGTCGCCTGTGGCGGTGGGGTCGCCTACTGCTGCCTCTCACACATATAGTTAGTTTAATGAAAAAAAAAAACCCCAACCAAAAAACCAAAACCAAACCCCAAACAAACAAACGAAGCTGGTGTATGAAATCCGCAGTCTGAGCTTGCGGCTGCCCTAAGTTACATGGGTTATTTCTGCCTGTTGTATTTGCTGGATGGGGGCCCGCAGCCGGGGACAGCCGCGGACCGGCGCGGGGGTGAGAGGTGGACAGCATTTAGTGATTATCAGCAGAGGTCAGGGCGATCGGCTACTCTTCCTTAGTCGCATTTTGAAGTATGTGAGGTAGTTTAAAAAAACCCCAAAAAACAAAAAACAAAAACAAACCAAAAAACCCCCAAAACGAACCTACAGAGGAGAAACGACCTGTCACCTTATATTATCCCATTCTGAGGACTTAGTCGTGCAGAAGACTTTATTGGAAAATTGTCTTGCTATGTGGCAAAACTTACTTTATTTTTTTAAATTAAAATAAGGATTTTAGTGCTACATAGCCCCATGCATGTGCATTGTAATTTACACAAAAAAATAAAGGGCATTTTTTTGCCTACTTCAGCTTATGTGGGAATGGTCTTTCTTGTGGAAGCTGGTCCTCGTAAGTTAGCAGAGGGCTCACATCTAAGTGATTTGTTGCATAGTAGCTGCTCCAGAGTCTTACGGCTTTGTTCCTGCAATTTCTTTGGCTGTGTGGCAAAGGCACAGGCTCCGCTGGGATGACCACTGGAGGGCTGCTTAGGCATATACTCACACGGCCGATCTTGTAGATCTGATTTTATTATTTCTCATTTACCTGAACTTTGCTCATGAGTAAGGTGGTTGTTTTAAACACCAACTTGTATAAATAAGGGCATGACTCTCCAGGCCGTGAACAGCTTACGATGCAGGGAAGGAAGACATCAGGCAGCAGGTAGGAAGGAGGAAGGGTTGGACTATAGGCAAGAGAAGTTGGCTGCCATGAATGTTTTGAAACTCACTTCTCTGAATCAGTCTTGGTATTAGCGAGGAATTTAAAAAACAGCGGCCATTAGGCTGGCCCGTGTTTATGTGTTTTCGTGTTCTCACGTCGAGTTCATAATTTTAATTCTACTTTTTTTTGGTCTCTGCTTTGGGAATTGTGAATATTGCCCAGATGGGTAATTAGAAAGGACACAGGGACAGAAGGGTGCGAGGTAAAACTCAGAGGAGAGGAGGAGCATTTTGTGTACCTGCTATCACTACTGGCAATCTTGTTTGGTTTTGGTGTAATAGATCATGTGTTATTATTTATGTCCTGTGAGAAGGAATGTCTGGATGATCCAAAATATATATCTTACGAAGGTTAGTCGTTCAGTCGCACGTGGGAGAAATATGCTTGCCTTCTTGTTGCAGAGAAGTTCAGTGTTTGAAAGTTTTGATGGTTAGGTTTATATCAGTGTACACCACTTATGACCAGAGGCTGCAAAACAACTGAGCTGGCTTTTTTGTTGTTGACTTTTTTGTTTTAAAAGATCCATGTTTCTCAAAATACGTAGATGTATTTTGTTTATCAAGTATACTAAACACAGTGTGTATAAACACAAGAAAGGACCATCAGTCTTCAAAATCATCATCTCTCCGGATTAATTTTTTTTTTTTTTTAATAAGCCAGTTATATATGACTCATAGAAATGGCTACAGTAACTCCTACAGGGTGTGGTTTGTTTTATTTTTTATTAACTATTGTTTCTATGATTCTCTTCCTAAAACAGACCTCACCTGAGAAAAATGTGAAATCACTTAAAGGCTGGCATCCTCAGATTTATAGATTTAACCTAGAGATCAACAGAGCAAGTTGTTCTTTCTCAAGTTTGACTTGAAGAGAACCACACTCATCATTCAGAAAGAGGTTAGTTTTTAATCTATGGTAGTTGTTAATATTATTTTATCCATTATGATCCACATCTGCCTGAACCATTTCAGTTATTTCAGTGAGAATGTGGCGAATCTTGGGAAACTGGCCTGTCATTTCTGATAACGTTACAAAAAGTAATTGCACAGTAGTCTCTACTGCAGTGGCATGTTAACAAGTACGGGTTTCTTTTCATGGCTGTGGGAAACGCTTTCCAGTGGATTTATGGTGATACAATGCATGGTATAGTCCTGAGTCTTCATAATAGAAGGGTCCTTTAAATCACGTGCCACATGAAGCCACGAGGAGGGTTTATGCTTGCATTGTACCTATGAGATCTGGTATTACACTCTGGAGTAATGGCAACAGTTAAATCTTCCTTTTCCGAGGGATTAAGCATATCAGCTTTTAGGAAATTGTGTGAGTCTTTTCAACACCCATCCAGAAGCTTGCTACCTGCTGTGCTTAGTTTCAGAATCCGGTGTTACCGTTTTCCTCTCTAAAAACTGTTTATTGTCTCATCCATCTGTGCATCAGATTACTTCATTCCAAAAATCACAAAACTCTTCTGGGAAGAATATGCCCCCCTTGCGTGGCTCCCTGAGGTTTCCTTTCTTAGCCCTTTGTTGTAAACAGCTTATACAAGCATGATAGGAGACATGGGCTCTGTAAAATCCTTTCAGAGTTGTTTATTAAGCTGTCTTGGCCTCAGATTATCTTTCTCAGTGAAGATTCACTGGCAGCTCAGCACCTTTCTTCAGCAGAAACCTTTGCAGACTGGAGCACAAACTGTGACTTTTAATAGTGGATTAGTCTGGTGTTATTTAGCACAGGTGTTTCTCATTTGTTTCCTTGTACTATATTGAGGAAGCACAGAGCCTGATGCATAGGGGCGAGTGTCTAATATCAGCACATTCTTGGGTGTAATTATTGCTACAGATGCAGGGGGAGGTGGGTGGGAAGAAAGGTCGGCGTGCAGAATGTGCAGGCAGTAAAGCAGTAATCCTCCACATGTGGCACGTGGGTTTTGGGAATAAAGACAAGCACGCCCAAGCAGTCCCTCTTACCTCCTTTATGGCTGTGGAATCCCACCTGATGCTTTAGTAGGGCTCTTCAGGCTGTTCTGACCACCTCTTGTGTTTCCATGTTTGTTTTTTTTACCAGCTGTAACATAAGTAACAGCACTGACAAAAGCTATGTGCTTTTTTCCTATAGAAGCTAGCATTATATACCTAGGATTGGTAGGACAGCTAGAAAGTAATCTTTTTAATAGCGTTATACAGGAATGTTTACCAGCCACAGGCTGGGCAACCACAGCTGCAGGTACATGTGCACTCCAAAGCAGGTGGGTTCTGAGCCCGCTTTATAGAGGATTTGAGCAAACTCAGGTTCAGCCCAGAGGTAAATACTTTTCAAATCATTGGATGTGTTTTGTGTGTGAATATTTAGATGGAAAAAAATCTTTAGTAAAAGCACGCGGGAAAAATACTTTCGGGATGAATCATTAGATCATTTCTAATACTGCTGTGCATGACAAGCGTGAGAAAAGCTGAGGCGTATTTTGTGGGAGCAGATTTAGGCTGAGCTGATCATTTGTGTCATTATGAACCCTTGTTTTGTACAGGTAGTGGAGAAAAGATTTTTTTGCCTTGATTGTCACATCTGTACAACCTTTACCTGTGCATCTAAGCACAGTTTAAGCAAACTGTTTGACACAGAGAATAACTTAGACTTCTTTGGTTTTAGTTTAAGTGTGATTATTTTAAGGGTTCAAGTTAGTGGACAAGGGCATTCAGAGCTGAGAAACACTCTATCACCTCAGTGTGCTTGGGTGAGTTTTGGTTTGTAGCGCCAGTGAACTGCCTGAGGTATGGAGTGCAGTTTCTCCTGCAGCATGTTGCTTGAGCCGACACCTCCTCTGACTGGCAAATAACAGGGTCTGTTCCTGCCGGAAAACATGAATGTCTTGCTTGGAAGGATGAGATGTTTGTTTTGTTTTAAAGAAGATATGCTCAAGAACAGACCTCCGCTAAGTGGTTTATACAGCTGCAACACACTTGGGGCAAGTCCTAGACGTCTGCATTTCCATCTGGAATGCTACATGAAATGGACTTAAATTGTGGTCCATGCGAACTGCAGAGTCTCTTTACAGGAACACTTGGACATGTGCTCTGGGATTTGGCACTGGTTATCTCCAGTCTTTGTAGGCAGTTTAAGTTGAGACAGGGAATTGCTTGAAGATGTACATTTAAAAGAAAATCTTCTTTCCTGTATTGAGAAAATATGCACATATAAACCCCCAAAATAATTGTCTCTGAAGTTAATTTGCTTTTTGTTTTTAAAATTGGTGAAGTCAACATTATCAGAAGTGAATTGATACGATCTTGACTTGTGAAGCCACAGCTGTCTCATGAACTGGCTGTGCGACCTTGTCCTTGAGCTGTAGAGCTGAAGTCTGTCATGTAAGTATGAAAACAGAGGGAGTTTTGGCCAGTATGTTGTCCGTGAGGAGCACTCAGCCTCATAATCTGCACATGTATCTATGCTGCAATTGTTCTTCCCTTGGAGGGAAGGGGATGAAAGGAACTGTGTCCAGATTTACAAGAGTTACTGGCCTTTGGTTTTCTTGTGGTTGCTTAGCTTACAGTATTGACAGGTGATTTACACGTGTATTTAATCTGATAGCATTTTTTCTGTTGGCAGAATGCCTAGATCTCAGAATTACATGCCTTTTATGAACACTGATATAAATCTAAATAAATTATACTAGAATGTTGCTTTTGACTTGTATACATGGCTGTCAGGGGTTAGTGTTGCCACCTAGACCAGCTCAAGCTCCATAAAAGTTCGGGTTTTTTTTTGTTTTTTGGGGTTTTTTTGACTTGCAAGCTATATAACCCAGAAGACAAAAAGATACTGAAAACTGAGGTAAAGAACAGCAACTGCTAAGAAGGGATTACAGAAAGTGGTAGGTGGGAAGTTTGCTAAGCAAATTCTATTGCCTTCAGGCCCTCTTACTTTATTAAGTGACTTTGCATCTAATTTGCAAAACTGTTTGAACAAATGGATTAAAAATAGTAATGGGAACATTAAAGTGCAAAGAGCCCAAGCGGCCACAGGATGTCCCCACTGTTCCATGCTGAAACATCCTGATAGCCATCCTGTAGTACAAAGCTTGACACGTTTCTTAAGTGTGATACTGTATATGTGGGAGGTTTAGCATTCATTTTCATATTCATAATGTTTGTTAATTGACAGGGCAACCAATTAACATCTAGTCTGATGGAGGCAGAAGGGAAAAAGGGGAATGCTTTGCTTGGCTTGCTTGCTTTAGATCTGAGTTCTCTTTTAACTTCCAAAGATTGGGAACAGACAAGACTTGATTGAAGTAACAATTACTCGTTCCATGTGAATGCAATTTGGTTGCTCAAATTGGAATGAGAATTTATTTGGAAAGGTAATTTCTGCCCACTTTTAAAAGGTTCCTACCGTTGGTTTGCTTGTTGACTGAGAAAGTGAAGGGGCATACTTATCTAAGGCCTTGTCTAAACAAGGCTGGTGACATCGGATAAACTAAGGTGTGAAAGTACAAGTAATGTTTTTGGGCTGTTAGGGTAACCTGCTGTGGAAGTGGTTTAATTTAAACAGAAAGGAGGCATTATGCAAAATAAATGTATCCATGCAGGAAGCTGGTGGAAAGAATACGATGATAAAAGTACACCCTGGCTTCTGAATAACATACGTATCCCAAAAGTCTTTATGTACCATATGTGATGGAGCAGACTGTGGCTGATGCTGCACAAGGACATATGCAGGGAAAAGTATAGAGCATAAGGACCTCTATGTTAGGGCTGGGACTTTATGTGAAAACAGACTCCCAAGTCCAAGACCATGCTGTTACATGTAGGCTATGGCAGCAATGTTTTTCTTAGGAATTCTTTATAGCTACTGTGACTATATCCAGTTGCTTCAGATTTTCAGCATCTCTGAAAATCACAGCCCGTGTTTTGAAGTCAGATAGTATTTGAGATGAGGAACAATATCATTTTGGGTAGCCTGTTGTGCCTGGAAGTCCATGCACAACTTTGTACACTGGGTACAGACAGACACATTCATTTTTTTTTACATGCATGTGGCCATTCAGCTTTCTGGGAAAGCTGGAGGAGGAAACTCTTCTTCCCCAAGCAGCTTGTTGCTTTTGATTGTCCCTTCTGCAGTGCAGGAGCTGTGAATTACATTTTTCATCAGTGGCATGCTTGCCTTTTCTTACTGAATTGAATGTTGCAATATAGGCAGCATTCTACAGTCTTTTTTATCTTGTAGCTTCCAGGCCTGGATTGTCTATCCCATTTTAAATAGCTCTGTAGACCAGACATGTCTAAATAACTACAGTAATTATGCTGCAAACAGCAGATGACTGGCATTTCACCTAGAGGTGTTTCCTTGGGAATTGGTGAATGTGAACTTACTTTCTTAAGAACTACTCTAGAAGTAAGCTTGGAGCACTGAGTTAACACATAAACTAAGTCTATTCTTGTCCATGAGGACATGCTACCCAAATCTATATGATTGTATATGCTTTTATTATTGAAAGGGCTCAAGGGAAGACAAATATTTTCTCTTTTCCGGCAAGCTATGCCTTTTGGGTGTTTTATGTGGAAATGTAAGTTAGCTTTTGTGTATCTATGGTTTTCATGACCAGTATGAAAGGATTTTTATAAAGGAGGAATATGCTATCATCCACTTTCGTATATGCAAGATTCCCACTGGACCAGATTCATACTACTGCTACCATTGCCTGCTTACTCAGTTGGCTCATTGACATCGGGGTAGCTTTGCATGAAAGACAAAACTCTGATGGAGTTGTTAGTGGGGCTAGCACTGTTCAAAACAATGGGACTTTTATGTATCAAGAGACCGCAAATCTTGATTCGGACCTAGTCTTTCAACTCTTACATTGACTGATGTGAAACGAGCCAGCAATGAAAGCTGATCACCAAGTAGATAAAACTTTTACAGTGCTTCTGGAACCATAAGGCTGGAGTTGCAGTACAATGTGTGCAAGCTACCTGTGAACTGAGAAGGTGATGCATGGGCAACTGGGCTGTTGAACTTGGAGTGGTCAGGTTTTGTAAGGACCCTGCAGTGCTGCTAATCATAGAATCACAGAATGGTTTAAGTTGGAAGGGACCTTAAAGATCATCTAGTTCCAACCTGCCTGCCATGGGCAGGGACACCTCCCACTAGACCAGATTGCTCAAAGCCCCATCCAGCTTGATCTTCAACACTTCCAGGGACGGGGCATCCACAACTTCCCTGGGCAACCTGTTCCAGTGCCTCACTACTCTCCATGGTGAAAAACTTTTTCCCAAGATCTACTCTAAATCTCCCCTCTTCCAGTTTGAAGCCATTACCCCTCGTCCTATCGCTACATGCCCTTGTAAAAAGTCCCTCCCCAGCTTTCTTGTAGGCCTCTTTCAGATACTGGACGGCTCCTATAAGGTCTCCCTGAAGCCTTCTCTTCTCCAGGCTGAACAACCCCAACTCTTTCAGCCTGTCTTTGTAGCAGAGGTGCTCTAACCCTCTTGATAATCTTTGTTGCCCTCCTCTGGACCTACTCCAACAGGTCCACATCCTTCTTGTGCTGAGGACTCCAAAGCTGGATGCAGTACTCTAGGTGGGATGTCATGAGAACAGAACAGAGGGGCAGAATCACCTCCCTCACCCTGCTGGACAGGCTTCTCTTGATGCAGCCCAGGATATGGTTGGCCTTCTGGGCTGCAAGTGCGCATTGCTGGGTCATGTTGAGCTTCTCATCCACCAACACCCCCAAGTCGTTCTCCTCATTCTCTCCTAATCAGGAATCTTCTTGCATGGATCTCAGTGGTGGAAGAGTAACTCCGTTGCTAAGTGCACTGCAGCAAAGCAAAAGGCTACCTTACAAGCAGGGGATTTTTTTGCTCACATTGAAGTAACTGTGAACAGTTGCTCTTGAACGATGTGAGGCAGCATATACTGGAGGAATAATTGCCCTTCAGACATAAACTGTACAGTATATAGGTTGCATGCTTGCCTCATAATACTTCTTATGTCCCCTTGGCTACTGCCTTCCTTTTTTATCCCTGCATATGCATACCCTTCTGGAATGGGGAATAATTAGTGCAATTTTTCAGTGAGACAGCCAGCTGCCCAGAGGTTATGAATTATCTCGTTTCCTCATTCCCTAGTGGGAATGAGGCAGGAGATGGCATTCCTGCCTGGGTGGGTGCAGGTCCCTTACTGCATCTCATACTGTGTACTGACCCTGCAAGTGGTTAGGAGAAGGCAGCAGTAAGAAATGTGGTCTCAGGCCCTCTACCTACAGTATGCCATGGCTGGCATGGCTCTTTCTGTTCTTTGTGTGTGTCCATGCAGTACAGGAATGCAGTGGTTCTGTGGATGGAGTATAGCAGCTCCCAGCTTGCTGTGGGAATGGGGATTGGGATGTTGCTGTCTCTGACCAGAAGAGGTGTGTGCCATGTCATCAGCCACCTTGATTTGGGGAAAGAAAAACAGGGTGGGGAACATTGCCTGTCCAGGTTGTTGGCCTGTATGTTAGGCTGGTTGAGTCTTGGCAAAACCCAGGAGCAGAGACAGGACTGTGTCTTCATAGCCATATTGTCATGAAAAAAGCTTTCTACCAGGAGATGGCTGGTTTGTGCCAGGCACAGCTGTGTTAGCAGGGAGACTCCAGCCCCCTGGCTGAGAAGGAAATTCTGTTTCACCTTTTGTTCATCCAGTGATGAAGCCAGACCTTTCCTGGCAAACTCTGGAGAAGTAAAATACGTATGACAGGAAGCATTTCTCTGACTGGTAGGTAGGTGCAGCTGACAGTTTGTACTCACCTAGCATACCTGTAAATGTTAAATTCTGTTGTTATATCAATGGTTGGGGAGATAGGGAGGGGAGAAGGGAGTACTGTTGAGTGTGAAACTAACCTGGCTCTGGAAGGGGAATGGCAAGGAGAGAGCACTGTCATCACTCAAGTGGGGTGGGTGAACATTGTGTTTTGCAGTCCAGAGAGTTGCTTTTAATTACCTAAAACACAAAGCATAAACACTGTTAAGTTGAACCAGAGCTTGCTTTACTGTTATTGAAGCTCATTTTTGTTATGTGCGAGGGAGACACTAAATATTTTTGAATTATGAAAGTGTCCTCACTGTTCTGGGGAGGAGAACAGGGAGGATAGAGATAATTTACCAATTTGTAAGACTATCCATCTTTAAGATGAAAATGTGTTTTTCTTGATCCCTGTTTTGCATGACCTAGTTAACTAGGTAAGTTTCTTAGAGCTCTGCAGAGACTTAATAATAACCTTGTGTTGTAACTAGCAGTTCTTCAAAGAAATACCAAGCTTCAACAAATATATTACTGTTGATGATTTGCTCAGTGAACTGATAGCAAAGGTAAGTAAATAAGCTGCTGTGCCTGCTTCTGCCCTGTTTGCCTGATGTGCTGCCCAGCAGTTACTTAAGCATATTATAGGGAGGTAAATAAATTGAACCTTCCTTTTTTCAGGCGACATGTCTGACAACTAGCTGTTTTCTTGTTGCCTCTCATGCATTTTCTTTTTTGACAGCAGCTCACCTGGTGGAGTTGATGTGCTATCTTTAACAAGAGTCTAGTGTCCGTTGTTAAGCCAGGAAGTCAGTGATGCATCATCTCTTGAAATTCTGTTAATCTTAAATTCTCATTGCTCTATCCATTCTTTCTTATACTGTTGGTTTTTTGTTTTTTTGTTTTTTGGGTTTTTTTACTGTAAGGGTGGACCACATTCTCATGGCAGTTGTTAAGGAAGCAGTTAAATATAACATGACATTTTAAAAACAAATGTACATCATATCTGTTGCTTAATTGCACAATGATATATAACACAACACACATCAATACGTGTTCAGCCATGTACACAAATGCGGGGTTTGCATCGACAGTTTTAACAGGAGGTTCTGGAAGCTTGGGCTTTCTCTGTGGTGATGGTATTTGAAGGTGAAAACTACATCTGTATACTTAAGAAAGCTGGGAGAAAAATCTCTTTTGCAATAACAGTGGTTATACTCTTGTATCCTTACTCCCTCCCATATGCACTATTGAAAATGGATGATTGAAACTGGAGTCAGTGTAAACCACAACAGTATTCCTGAAAAATGTGAAAAACAGTCTTAACAGTTTTGTAAAGCAGCTTTAAACTGTGCTTAAGGTTAATATCAGGAAATCTCAGGTGATCCTCTGCAGAAACTGCAGAGGGAATGGCAACCGTCTTGCAGACTTAATGCATTTCCTTCAGGAGGTTGCCTGAAAGTAGTGTTAGGACTTAATCTGCGTGCAGAATTCATGAAGAAAAACATCCCTGGCTAATTCCCTATTTGCATCAGCCATTTGCACTCTTCTTACAAGCAGAAGAGCAATGCCTGAGCTTCAAACTTCAAAACCTTTGAAACTTCAAAACCACGCTGTTAACAAATGTGTCTGGTATGTTTGTGTTTTCTCCCTGTCATTGAAGCATGGCAGTATCTCTTGCACAAACATCACAGGCTGATTAATTGATAAGTGCTTTCTAAATGTGTCCACTTGGCTGCACTGTAGATTTATAAATGTTAGCTTAAAAATCCTCTCCTGGCTCCTTTCCTAAATTAGTACTTCACCTGAGCTTGAAAAACTTTTAATTTCTTGGGATGTTTCCAAAGTTCCAGCATGAGGTCTTCTGTGAGAACAAGACTTTGGAAAATCATCCTGAAAGTAGCTTAAAGGTCTACAGCTCACATCTTCTGCCAGACTTTTGTATCTGCTTTTATATAGTGTGTCGAATACAGAAATTGTAAAGTTAAGTGGTTTTGTTGGTCTGTCTGTGTGTCACGTTCAGCATAGTTTTTAGGCAAAAGCATTTTTTTTTTTGTGCTAAACAAGCTCTGGAGTTAGGGTAGGGAGTATGTGAGCTGGGTGATGCCACGGGGACTGGCACCCCATCCTGGCAGCATTCACCTCCCTGGAATGCCACTGCTGGCCCTGGGTGCATGAATTGGCTGGGCAGGAGCCACGGGAGAGCCTCTCTCACTTTTGTCCAAAAAGCGGATTTGTGGCCGGTGTGCAGTTAACCAATCTCACCCACTCAGGAGAGACACCGGAAGCTAAGTGGATTTTCAAGCACACCTTATGCTGGTTTCCTTGTTATATTTATACACAAAAGTTACAAGGTAATACACTCCCAGTTACAATGATTGGTCAGTAATTTACATATAGTTCTAATATGTGCTGTGTCATTCTCTTCAATCACTGCGCCTGCGTGGGGGAAGGGTCTTCACCTGGGCAAGGGTCTTCTTGACCTGTGGGTTTGGATTTTAGCATTATAATGAAGAGAGTTCACTTCAGGATACCTTAAAGGTAAGTTTTGTTGCCGAGTTGCTCAGCTGGATATTTATCTTGCCAGATTGTCAAATAACTCATCCTGTATACAAATCAACCCAGATGTTCTCTCTGGTTATGGTCTAGAGAATAGGGACTTCAAACAACATAGTGTCCTGTTCATTATTATTAGTTAATTAAGGCTAACATGGGCTAGACAAGAGGGACTTCAAGCAACACAGCATCCCATACATCATCAGTTAATAAATGCTAACATTAAGGCTAACTTCTTAGGTCAGGATGCCCCATATCACCACCAGCCAAAGCAGTTGCAGAGAATCACAACTCCCCGGTCCCCAGCAGGCCCAGCTGCTCCAGTGTCCACCCTGGCAGGGCATTGGGCCTTATGGGGACAAGTGGGGCAAAGCTAGTGGGACTTGTGCACTATGGAGACACTAAGGATGGGTGAAAGGAGGTGAAGAAACCTACTTGCTTTGTGATGGTTGTGCAGGTTTTCCCTAGCCTCCATCGTTTTCCTCCCCCTTGGTGGTTTTCTGCAATATCTACTGCATTGTGTGAGATGTGGTTGATTAGTAGCCTCAATAATGCTATAACCTCTTCTGAGGTACGGGAAAATTAAAACAAGAGCAATGCGCTGTCACGGATCTCTAGTATGATCTCTACTGATGGGTTCCCAGGCAAAGATCTGGAGCCCACCTGATTTGAAAATTGGTTTTATTTGATAGGTGCTAACAGTTCTAATTGTTTCATGCCTCTAGCATTAAATACTGTAAATTGGGAATTACATTTCAGTAGAATCCCTTCTTAGGATAGCAGAGTGTAGCTATCAATTTATGGATTACGTCATTCAAATATTATATATTATTATTACATATTGCTCCATCAAACACAGTATTAACTTTAAAGATCATGCATAGAGGAACAGTGTTTGGTGATGCATAGCATTAATAAATAGCATTACTTGGCAGCCTGACCACCCAGCTTATAATAAAGGCTTTGGCTTTCACATCAGTGGGATCTTTGTGTTGCTGCCAGCATGCTTTCCACAACAGCGCTTCATGGTTGTGTAAAACTTGTGAGAGGAGAAGACTTACAGAAATAACAGGCTGCACCATTGTGCAACAAGATTATATGCTGCTTATCATAGATGAAGAGCTAAGTACTGGCTGAGTCATCAAAGAGATTAAGATTGATCTGTGTGTGAGTGGATGGCTGCATGTTCAACTTCTTCCTTGTGTTCCTTGGTGTAATATTGTCTTAGATGTTGAGCCTGAGTACTTTCACTAATACTCTCTGTGTTCAGCTACTGCCAATTTTGACTAAGCACCAATCACAACAAGGAGCGGAAACTTTTTAAACTTGTTCTTCCTTAGCTATCTGGGGTACATCTGCCAAATTTCTTAGAAGAACTTTTATCCTTCTTACCTGATGCTTCCAGATGTCTGGTACACATAGACTACCTGCATTTGTACCTCCAAAATGTGCTTGATCTTGATTTGAGAGTGACAGTTTTTACAAATGCTTTAATTCAAAAAAGTTAATTTTATAAAATTAAATGGCTTCTCTATTATATAGATGTGTAGATGTTTTCCCCTTTTTCTTGTGCATATCAATGATGTTTACTTCAAATACATCTTAGTTATTGCAATGGAATCAGAGACATTACTGCATGTGTCTATGTATTTAGGCAAAACAGTAGCTTGACTTAAAGCCAACAATAAAATAATGACTTCAGTTATAAAAACTTAGAACGGTAATTTCTCCAAAACGCTTTCTTCTGTCTGGAAAATCAGGAGTCTGTTTTACAAAGTAGTCTGGAGCATTCGGAAAGCTTACAGGTGAGGGCATTCGAACACTCTAGTGCTACCCTGAGAACAACCAGAGTCTATGACAACTTTATCTTCCATCCCACAGTTTTTATTATCAGCAAGCATTAATAGCTTTGATATTAAACAGAGAACATTAACATTTTAATATTACAGAGAAGGCTACATGTCAGAAAATAGCAGCTTGCCATTTCCTGTACAGATTAAAAATAGATAGCGGTAGCATGTATATTTAGCTATACATTATACAAGCACTTCAGTTTAATTGTACAAGAGACTTTTTTTGCCATTTGTTTCATTGTTCAGCTGCTATGACTTTGCTCTGTGTTTTGTGTTGTTGTTGGTGGTGGTGCTGGTTTTTTGGGTTTTTGGGTTTTTTTGGTGCTGATAGTCAGTATTGAAACTGACAAGCAGTACTCAGCAGTCAGTATGCTGAAACGCCACAGTTTCACATTGCTTTTCAGAAGGCTCCTGCAAACCTCAGATGAGGTCACTGCATGACTGCAAAAGAAATGAGTGAGTGAGATGAGTGAGAAACAATAAAGTTCTAGGATCCTAATTTTTACACTTTAAGGAAATAAGGGAATCTGTAGGGAGGGCGGACAAGATGACCTGTAAAGGTCCCTTCCAACCCAAACTATTCTATGATTCTCTGATCTGCTACAAAAATGTGGAATGAGAGCTGAGAAGAAACAAAGATGCAGCAGTAATCTGAAAACAGCAGCAAGTGTACTAAGAGCTGTCCTCTAGGGTTAGGCGGTTTGCTGACTTTTAGACCTCTGCCTATTAGGTCATTAGTGCCTGGCTTCAACCTTTGATCTTTCTGCAGTTTTGGAAGCTCTCTTCAGTTTTTTCCGACACAAGGCCAAAGTTGTGTGATTACAATGAGGCCATTGTACTAAACATCCCACATATGGATGCAGCACAGAAGACTTGGAGAAGTGTTGCAAGAATGCAACAATTGACATTGTACAATGCATATTCATTTCAAAACAGCCTTTATTAAGCGAATAAGGCCTGATTGTTTTTGTTTAAACAGAGTTTTTTTGCAGGGGAGGGAAGATGCACCTCAAGACAAGATAAGGGATGGATAATCTAAGTTCCCCTGTGACATGTTAGGCAGAAAGGAGGGGGTTGTTTTTCAAGTCAGAACTGTTGGAGAGCAAAGCTCTTGGGAGAGAATGAGGAGCACCAACATGAGACTACGAAAACTCTGGGCCAGCAATGCTGAACTGTGTTACAACTGTAATGAAAGGCAATGAAACCTTTGCTCTAACTCCCAATAATGTTATGTCTAGAAAAATGCCAGAGTTGTTCTGCGTAATGGATTAATTAGAGACTTGACTAACTTGAAATTACTGGTATCTCGGGGAGAAGTGTGTCCTCTGGGTCAGGATGGGAGATGGTGGATGTATGTATTCCTTAAGAAGGATTCTCCTATTTAATTTTTAGGAAACGTTTGTTTTTCCCTTGGTATTTGTGTGACTTATATAGTAGTGTCTTTACTGGTTTCTTGCGATTGCCATGCATATCTACCTTCCCTGATGATTTTTATAGGCCAGATTCTTGGCCATTTGGGTGTATCACTGACCATCCAAGAGCATCACTGTAGATTTGGGAGTACCGTGTACAGACTGCAAACACCACGGCTTCCCCAGTGTCTTTGAGGTTGTTCTGGTTGGAGTAGGGCCAACTTGGGAGCTCTAACTTCTTTCCCTAGGCTGTGAAAGAAAAGGACTTGGAAATACCTGTATCGCCTAATTACCCAAGGCTGCTCTCTTATGTATTTGCTAACACGTTGCCCCCTTCCTACTTCTAAGGAAATGCGTGATTCTTCTTATCTTTGTTTTTATTGTACTCCCCCACCACTGACGATCTGGACTATAGATCTAGTAAGATAATGTTTCCCAGAAGCACAGCTTTCAAACTTCTTACAGCAGTTTCTTTCTTTTTTGTTACAGCAGCAGTTACTTGCTTTTGGTTACCAGTTCGCTGTGCCTACCAACTCTGACTGAAGCACAGATGTCTTGTTGGTGTTGCAGCACCTCTTCATCTTCCTCCTTCTCTGCATCTAGTTTAGATGGGGCCCCTCCGGGTTGCTCAGAGAGCCTGCCCAGGAGTAGTGGGGGAAGCACTGAGTCATGGAAACAGGAGCTGCGTGCGCTGCACTGGCAGGGTCTTAGAGCACGTTGGGGCTGAATCCAGGACAGACTCATTCAAGCTCACTCTTGCCTCTCAAGCGTAACCACTGGCAGGCTCTGTCTTGTCCCACATACCAGTGCCTGGACTCACACGGGGTTACAGAGGAGAGTCCCAGGATGTCTGTGCTGTAAACAAAGATGTAACTGTGGAGCCAAATACTGAAATCTTTTCAAGGTCTCAGAGGCTGGAAGGGCTGTGTCGTGAAATCCGTTTCAGCCAGCTCAGTTCAGTGACCTGACATCTCTTTTTTCCCCATGTTTTAAGGATAAAAACCAAAGGAAACCATTAGATCATCTGTCCTGGTCACTATCTGACACTTAGCCTAGTTACCAACTTACTTATCAAACAAAACTGACAAAATGTGTAATAAACTATAATTAGAAGGAATACTAGGAGTAGTGTAGGCATTAATAACAATAGGAAAGTTAGGAAGTCACATTGTAATTGGGGGACAGTGTCTAAAGTGATACCATGTAAAAGAATAACAAAAAAATAGAAAAATCTTGTTTTCTCTGAGATCACTTCTCTGTTTGGAAATTACGTGCTTTTCCGTTATTAAAAAAGGACCATGACAGCACAGCTAGGCTTCCTGTTAAGATTTGGTATCTTCCTACATGGTCAGTAGACAGACAGTATTTACCATGAAATGACTGAAAATCTTTCTGGAATATTGCAGATACCCTGTCCAGAGCCAGCTGTCTCTGACAGTCCTGGTAGTGGTAGATGTCTAATAGAATCCAGTAACTGGGGATTTATTTCAATTAGTGGCAGCCCTCCTTTTGGGTTCAAAGAGCTGGTTCAGTAACTTACTGCTTTTAATTTTATGTCCTGTATCTTGCTGTGTTCAGCCTGAAAAGTGAAACTGTTTGTTTCCTGTTGTTGTTGTTGTTGTCATTTAAGTACTGTCACTTAAGCAGCACATCACAGTGCCTGACAACACGGCATTAAAAGGTTAAGGTTTTTTAATAAAGTAAGGAACTCACAGCCCCGTGAATTTGGCTGCAGTGTTGCTGTGCAGCTATGCGTGCTTATCCTTGGCTACAGTAGGTCTGGTCTGTGTGGGTTTGCAGAAACGAATAGCCAGCACGGGGGGATCAAACTTCTTGTGGAAACTGCCTGCTCTGTCGCAGTGACTGCCAGTTTTTTGTTCAGGAATTGAGGAGGCCCACGGAGCTGAGTACGGTAAAGATCTGGTCTGTCTACTGGTTGGGAATTGTTTTGCATTTGCAGTTGTTAAAAGTTGGTTGTGGTATGCAGAGTCCTCGTTAGAGCTCAGTATGTAAAAACGGCAGTCAGCATGCTTTGCCTGAGCCATTCAGAACAGGTAAAGCCAGGTGGGACACTGGAAACCAAGAGTGGGCAGAATGTTCCCTTGACAGGAAGAAGCATGCCTGTTGCTCTTAAAACCCAGTAACTTGTGTTACTGAGCCCAGCCAGTCTGCTGTGTGGGTGAGGAGTTGGAGCGATGGAGACACTGGAGGTGGCGTTTCTCTTCCTTTTTAATTTTCCACTGCTTAATTGTGCAAAGGCACTTCCCCATATCCCAAAGTTGGCTGGGATCCCGCAGACGTCTCAGCGCTCTGTTTGTGCTACAAAGGGCAAACCTGCCCAAGCAACCGTAAAGTCATCCTCACCGTTTGCATCAGTAACGAACCGGTGCCGAGGCATTCCTGTGCTGGGTGGGGGAAGGCAGGCGGACCCTGCGACATGCCCTGGGTGCTCAGCCCAGGCGGTCTGTAGCCATCCATAACCCACCCAGCATCACTGCTGCTCACCCTTGTGCGGGGGGTGGGCGGCCTCGACTAGCCCATCTGCTCCTCTGGCCTTGTACGGCTCATTTCCACCTCGTGTCGAGCTTCTTATGTACCTGAACGCAAGACCCAGGGACACTTGAGGTCTCTCACAGGTTGCCTGCACTCTTATTCTCATCCCTGAACTCTCCCCAGGACCCATGGCTGGGCCTCTGTCCATACCTGAGGCTGCACTACTGGCTCCAGAGCACATTGAGAAAGCTTTAATAAATGGTTGCAGGAAGTCAAATTATGTGAGGGCGTTAGGTAATCCAGCTGTTTTCTATTCCTCTCCTGGCCAAGTTTGTCCTCTCACACTGACGCCCGGTGGAGGCTGGCACTGTGGCTGAGGGAGGTGGTCCTGCTGCCCCCATGTGCCCTCCTCTCCGCTGTGCTGACCCCTTCGTGTGACTGTACTTGTAAACTGTGCATACGGTACTGTGGCTTAACACTGAAAGCACAGCCTCGGTGCCCTTAAGTAGTGCATTTTCGTGTGCGGTTGGCACACACAGCCTTACGTAAACCTCAAGGTGTGTGCAAGAAGCAGAGTGAGGCAACTGGTGCGGCCTGAGGCGTAGGACTTAGGTTTGAGAAATGTGTTGCAAAATTTTTGAGGGGGAGGCAGGGAAAAAGGGAGACTTGGCCTCCCCTCCCCCCCCATTGCTTTTCCCTCTGACTTGAGAACACAGGCTTGAGCTGTAAGGGTTGTTTTGAAGATTTTAACACTAGGTTCTTTAAATCTCACTCTTTATGAACTTTGTGTCTCTGGAGTGACAGAACTGAGGATGGATTTTTCTTTCAGTATGGCAAGTGCAAACTCTTTCTAAACAAGGAAGACATTTTAATACTCAGAAGCATTTTTCTGTAACTGAAATGATGCATCTCTTGCATATCTGGTATTTATACCCTTCCCTGGGTTCCTTCCAGGGATGTGCAGGAAAGAAGTATTTAATAGCAAAGAGACTGTCACAGACTCGGCAAGGTCTGGGAACAAAACCAGCTATGTAAAAATTCAAACGATCTCTTTCTCTTCCCTGTTTTTTGTTCTTTTTACAAGATGATGGCAGACAGTGGCTTGCTGGACTTCTGTTTCAGCTGCATGTAATATATTCCAGAGTAGCAGAAGACACAAAAGCCATTATACTGAAGGTGTAAATTAGCTTGTACTCAGGACTGTTGCCAGATCAGAGGACAGTGTGTGAAGCATACCAAATGATAGAGCTGGGAATGCGGCAATGATAATCAGTCCAGTGGGAGGCTGCCACCATTTTGCTCCAGCAGTATAAGAATTGGCAAGGAGAGAAAGTGCCCCATCTTGGACCTATTCATGAAGAAGAGAGAAAAGGGTGTTAAATTAGCATTTAGTGTCTCTAGCTGCCAAAATGTCTCACTTGGGCTGCATGTGACCTCAACGCCACGTACTCCCAGCAGCATGTTTCTGGTGCCCAGAGGAGTTGGGGAGGAGCTGGGAAGCACTCACCACGGTGCATTCCCAGTCTGCGGCAGCCTATGAAGGTAGGAGGTGGCTGCCAAGTGGTAACTCCCGCTGGATGGTTGAAGCGTCCAACCCATCTGTGGAAGGCTGCCTGGGATATATATGGAGCTAAAATGACTGACAGAGTTCTGGTTTAAACTTTAGCTTCTAGCTCTGTACTGAGATTAAAGGAAAGACACGAAGTGCAGGTTGGGCATGCTTAAATGTAGGAAGGAAAATCGCTTTTCAGCTGAGCAATGTGTTCATCTTATCCCAGACGGAACAACCTGCAAGCTGTTGGCACAGAAATGTACCACCTTCAAACATCTAAGACCAACAGCGAGTTGAACAAGGCTAAATTGCCTTGTCTAGAGTTTGAGATTTTTTTAGCCACACTCTAACATTGTACTGGATTAGAAAATAAGAAACAGAGCAGCAGAATGGTGTGAAACACAGCAGTATGGGAGCTACAGTTAAAACAAGGCTCAAATAACTACTGTGTTGTCTGTGAGCGACTGGCACATGAAATTCAGGTATTCCCAGGAAGGCTTTGTGTGTTTTGAAGACAGAAATATAAAATCTCCATGACAAGAAGAGTCTGCTTTCCTTTGAACTAATTTAATTTTTTAAAATTGCATTATCCTGACACCTAGGAATCAGTTAGGGACTCTGGTCTCAGTGTGCTTGGTACTGGACAGATGCAAGGAGGTGTGGGCCATCAGTAAATACCTACTGATGAATACAGTTACTTTAACAGATTTGCAAGGCTTCATTGCCCATTTTTTTTTTTTTTTTCCTTTTGCAATAGTTTATCAGAGTTTTCATATTAAACAGCCAGCTATATTTATTCTGTTTTCAAAAGCTGCTCAGTGGATCTTGTTTTGGTGCAGGCTGGTCTTATTTAGAATCGATGTTGATGGATGTTTGTAGCAATAAACTGGCCTTAAGATGCTGGGGTGTATATTAGCAGATTGTTATCCTTTGAGTTGTTATGTGGATTTTTAGGTATGCTTTAATCTCTTGCTGCCTCTTCCCTGGAAGACTGATTTTTAAGTAGCAAAGCTGATTAAAGCTTTTTAAGCTTTGGTTTTGTTTAAGTTTTTGGGTTTTTTTGTTTTGTTTTGGTTTTTGTTTTTTTTTTTAAAAGCTGTATACACTTTTAACCAGTGTTCACCTAAGCTGTGAGCAACTGTTGGTTCTCATAGTTTACAATAAAGCCTTTGTGGTAGTGACTTGTTCCACAATGTTCAGCTGTAACTCTGGTGCTAATTTATTCAGTTAATCATTAAAAGAACAGTATTGCTGACCAGTGACAAAGCAGAGTTTTGAGACTGAAAGCAAGCTGCTGCACAGGCTTAAGGTGGAAACTGATGTAGGAATAATAGTGATAGACCACCAGCTGGGTATGAGTTGGCTTTCATGTCTGTTTACTTTTCAATGTAGATGGAGAGAGTAGTTTGGAAAAAGGAAGAAAAGTACTTCCTAATTCTCTATGTGGTGTGAACTCAGTCCAGCCTATTTACTATGATATTTGACAGAATCCATTTAATGTAATGCATTCTTATTTACCTGCGCTTGCTTAAAACTGGAATTGTTTCTAATATAAGCAGATTGTTTTGAGCTTCAATGTTAACAGTTCAATGTTAACATTAATTGCATTTCCCAGTATTCATACTCTGAATTACTACTGAAAGGCTTTTGATTTATAATGACGTTAAACATCTCATTCTGTTTTCTGGTTTTTGTTTCTTTTGTCTTTTAATCACTAAAAAGTTCATAATATTTAACATAGCTGCACTTAGCAGTGATAGCGTAGGTTTCATCCTACTCAACAGTGAATATTGGAAGAAACCACCATCGTATAAGTATGATTTTGTGGCTAAGGCCATAGTGGGATCTGGGTAGATGAACTGTGATTATTCACTTGGCAGCTGAGTTAGGCAACTATTTAGTATGGTCTGAAAAAAGCCACTTCCTTTTTTTTTTTTCCCCCCCTCAAATCTCCAAAAGCTAAATGTAGGGGATCTTACGCTTGACCATTTGTCTGTTCAGACTGATAGTGCTCCAGATCAGTATCAGTTGAGTATTATCATGTTATCCCGTACAACTGAGGGTGTTTAGCTTAGTGGGGGGAATCAGAAGCCATTTTGGTATGGACACTACGTTTGTTCAGAAGCAGCCTCCACAATGAAGCAGATGGACTTTTGCAGCTACTTAATCTGATTTAATCTAAAAAAATGAACTGGGGCCAGTGACCGGCGGAGAGCATTGAGGACCAGTCTGGGGGAAGTATCAAACATTCTCTTTTCTTGGGCAGCTCAGCTTTTGTTCCTCGCGTTCTATATTTAATGCAGTTTCCATGATTCAGCAAGCTCAGCACTGAGAAATGCGTCAGGCTGATGTCTATAGGTGGCCCTCTAGAAGAGATGTCTTCTATGTCCTTCTCTTGTGTCTGCTATCCGTAAGTGCGACCCTGCTGTACAAAGGTTAAAAGTACCTCCTCCTGCACATGGCATCTTTGGATCCTTTTTCTCTGGTTCATTTTGTGCTGCTTGTTTATTATGTGTGGCTTGGTGCTACTTGTGAACTCACTGCGTGGTGCCCTGTCTAGAGGCCCCAGCTGATGCAACTGGCAGCCAGCTCCATCTCACCGCCTGGGTTAGAGCCTGGGCTCATCATTCCCGACTGACCCGTGTCACGGGCAGTCACTGCAGTTTCTGATTGAGTGTTTCGTGGTTGCAGAGTGCAGGTGCTGTGCTTAGCTGTTGGTGGGGAAGAAGGCCAAGGCATGCCATACCTTGTTTTATTACCTGGATGGAAGAGTTACTGCAGAAGTGTCCAATGCAAATTAAATGTAGGCAATGGACATGGTGTCCTGGTTTGAGGTAAAACAGGACCAATTTTGTTCAGTAACTCTGCTTTCTAACTAGGCCTCTTCTAACTGCTGAAATTAACAGCATATTGTGCAGAAAACTGCTCTTTCTCAGAGTGATAAGACCCATGTTTATAGCTGATGCCAAGGCACGGTATGCAGAGAGGCCCTTGCTTAGACTTACTGCGATAACGACCAAGGCCAGACACCTTGTTATTTGCCCTGCTGGAGGGTTGGAAGCAGAGAGGCGTAGAGGGGTCCCATCTGTGGGGAGGAGCAGACAGCACAGGTGACCCAAAACTGACCAAACAGTGTATTCCATCCCATCTGCATCATGCTCAGTATAAAA
>VZSF01006449.1:22244-100819 GCA_013398295.1 Chionis minor
CATGGCCTTGTTTCTTGGTACAGCTATCGGTAAGGAAATACTGGCTATCTCAGTCAACAATTTAATGTCTTCTGTTTTCTTCATGCTAAAGGCACTGAAGACTTTTTAAATCGTTCTCAAAGGGTACTTCTCATATTCGCTGTGTGGATAGGGGATCATATTCGCTGTGTGGATATGGGATAATGAGATTTAGAAAACCTCTAAGTAGCCTCTAGAAATAGAGGCATGAACAGCTCTAAGTTTCTACGGGTGCTGAAAAGTAAACGTGCTAACAGGGAGGCTGAACACTAATTGGGGAATGGCCATGGGATGAACAGGCTTGCATGGGTGCTTTCTCCAGCAACTGCCAGTGGGAGACTGGGGGAGGCATGTAAAAACAAAGTAAGGGAACTAAGATTGCCCCTTCTGTGTTCTCCAGTCTGAGGCAATCAGCAGCTGAAAGAGATCCAAGGGTGAAGTGTCGCATGTGAACTGCTAAGTTTTACTAGCTACCGATTGACTTACCCTCTAAGAACATAGAATCATAGAATCATAGAATGGTTAGAGTTGGAAGGGACCTTAAAGATCATCAAGTTCCAACCCCCCTGCCATGGGCAGGGACACCTCTGACTAGAGCAGGTTGCTCAAAGCCCCATCCAGCCTGGCCTTAAACACTTCCAGGGATGGGGCCTCCACAACTTCCCTGGGTAACCTGTTCCAGTGCCTCACCACCCTCACAGTAAAGAACTTCTTCCGAATATCTAATCTAAATCTCCCCTCTTCCAATTTAAAACCATTACCCCTTGTCCTATCACTAGACTTCCTGACAAAGAGTCCCTCTCCAGCTCTCCTGTAGGCTCCCTTCAGATACTGAAAGGCTGCTATCAGGTCTCCCCGGAGCCTTCTCTGCTCCAGGCTGAACAGCCCCAGCTCTCTCAGCCTGTCCTCATAGGAGAGGTGCTCCATCCCTCTAATCATCTTAGTGGCCCTTCGCTGGACCTGTTCCAACAGTTCGATGTCCTTTCTATGTTGAGGACTCCAGAACTGGACTAATTTAGACTAACATGTCTAATCACTTTTTGATAGCATTTATGCTGTTGACACAGGATACCATGGAAGCTTAAAAGCATAGAAATTTAAATATTCTTTACATGAAAAAAGCCTTTTTGTTTGTTTAAATTCTGCCACCTGATGAGAATTAGTAGTAGTGAGTAAAACCATTTATGAGAGACTAAATAGTAATTTTCTGCATAGCTTCTCTTATACAGACTGCCGTCATGTCCCTTGGTCATCTTTGGAAGAAGAGAGGCAAATTTTATATCTTGTACTACAGGCAGTGATGGCAGGGACTGAGGAAAGACAGCCCTTAGCTCTGTATGCTATAAAAAAATTAGCTTTCTGTGTACGACATAGTAATGATAAGTAACTGTTGGCGCATACCAACAATTTGACTTCACTCCAGAAGGTCCTCTAAATGCAAGACATGAAGGGTCAAGGGACAGAAGGTAGTCATAAAGCAGCTGTTTAATGGTAAGCATAAGCATTATTAGGGATAACGCGGTATCCTCTGTGTAGGATATATCCTACATTAGTGATACCTTGTATTTTCTCCGCCATAAGAATGCCAGCTGTTACTCTCTCTGTTTCACAGTCATAAACTGATGGGACAATCATAGTTTGATCCATTAGGGTGAAGAACCCTAACGGATCCACAATGCTTATATCCTAACTATTACAGCCCCTTTATCAATAAACTCATGGAAACAGAGTATTCCTTCAGGTATTCCCCCCAGGAGGAGGGGGCCAGTCTTTTTTTCAGTGGTATCCAGTGATAGGACAAGGGGCAATGGGTATAAAATTGAATATAGGAAGTTTCATCTCAACATGAGGAGGAACTTCTTTACTTTGAGGGTGGCAGAGCACTGGCACAGGCTGCCCAGGGAGGTGGTGGAGTCTCCAATTCTGGAGACATTCAAAACCCGCCTGGACACCATCCTGTGCAACCTGCTCTAGGTGGACCTGCTCTGGCAGGAGGGTTCGACCAGATGATCTCTAGAGGTCCCTTCCAACCCTTAAGATTCTGTGATTCTGTGTATCTGCTCGTAAGGGAACAGGGATGTTTGCATATATTTTGGACTATATTTACAAAAATGTTTCAGATACAGACATATCTGCTTTTACTCCTAAAAAAATGGAATGCCTGACTTAGCTTTGATACCGTGAACTCCTAATAACAGTTGTAGCAGAACACTTTATTAAATAAGAGATTAAAAAAAAAAATATTATTTGAGGTTAAGTAAAATTTACACTTGGACTTCTTTTGTGGTCCAGAGAAGGAAGTGGTGGTCATATTCTGAGAGAAAGTCTTAAAGCACAGGTTGTCTCATTGCCCTGTATTTTGATTCAAAAGGGAAGAACAGGATTCTGAAGGAATGGAAGCGGTTATTGGGAAGTTTATAGGGAAAAGTCTTAATTGCTTCAGTGAAATATGCCCTTGCAGCCTTATCAAAAGAAAAGCTGGAAGTGAAGTCTTGTGACTGCTTTCTGGAGGTTGTTTCATATGAAGCAGAACAATTTGCTCCCTCAATTACACCATTTGTTTGAAGAAGGCAGTGGGTTACTGGCTGAGCAACTTGTTACTCTCAGTGAGCTGCCTCGGCCTGGGGCATCTGGGCGCTGGTGCCCACTCTCCAGAGGCTGGGATGCAGAACACCTGACTTGCTCCAAGCTGTACCTTGCACCTTCACAATTTGGATAAGGAAGATGATGAATTAGTTTGTGAGGCTTTTAGTTAGCAACCGTCAGTTGCCCCTTCCCCTCTGGGAAGGTGCAGGTCTTTTGGCCAGCTCTACAGAGAGACAACCGCTTTTGTCTCCTGGCATGGTAAGCCCAAGTGGGAATGGCTCAAAGGAGGAGCAGGCCCATTGTAAGGAAATCTGATGCCCTTGGCATAACATAATCTGGCATTAGTATGTAGCTTTAAAAATAATTCTACAGGGAGAACAATACTGTCACAAAGTAGTTGTTGCAGCATTTCTGCCAAACTTAGCTTGTCAGCAGCAAAATTAGTTTAAGGAATCCTTTCCTTAAACTGCTTTTTCTTCTGATTTACACTTCAGCCACAGTCAAACTTCTCTGTGGTTTTGTTTAGTTTCTGAGTCAGACTTCTTCTTTCTCTTTTTAAATAACAACCTTCCTAGTCTGGGAATAGCAGCGCCAGTTGCCCTCCTCTGCATGAACTCTTGCTGCTCTACATTGCCTCGCGCTGCTGCTGCCCTGCAGCCAAGGGTCCAGGTGCAGCGACAGCCCATGAAGCAATAGCCCGCTCTCACACCTGTCTAAACACAGCTGATCCCTATCTGCTGTCATAACACCTCCAAGTCCTGCATCACCTTGGGGTAGTTACGGAGGAGTTTGCTGGGGATACCCGCTGAAAGCTGCCTTCCTTGTTTGGGAGGGGAGGACAGTCTAGGGCGCTGTAAGGTCTTTTGCTGGTCTGGGTTGCTGTTCCGCGACGCTGTAAGAGCTGTGCTTTTCCTTTATGTTTCTAACTGTGGTGTGTTCAGGAAGTCTACGGGTGCAGCTTCAGTGTTTTGGCTTTGGTCTCTGTGTCAGGACTTCACCCTATCCCATAGTTAGGCACACAGGGTGGGAGGGTAGTGCAAGATGAGAAGTTGCTCTGCTGGGTGGATGTGGTAGAAATTTAGGATAGCTTGAGTGTTCCCTGGAATGAAATGAGAGCTTATTTTTAATTAAAGATAATATTGTTTTGTTTGTTGCATTTGTGTCATCTGAACCTAGAGAATTGGCAGTAGTTCCTTCAGGCCCTTGCGCTTCCTGGCCGGTTAGCATAGCCAAAATATCTTAATATTTTATGAGACAACTATATGACAGTATGAACTTTAGGATAGGATATAGTTTATGAAAATGATGAGTCCCTTCTCTGGATGTGAGCATTATAAAATTTGGGAGTACTTGATAAAAAGCTTTGAGTTTTGCCCTTTAATGGTATGATACATTGATAAGATATATTAATATATATTTATTTTACCTTTATGTAGCTGTTGTATTTGAATGAATCCTGTAGAAACAGAAAAAAGTTACAGGATGCCTTTTGGAGACTAATGAAAGGTGTCCATAACTTGTCTGGGATTGTGGTCTCATTTGCACAAAGGCTGAGGTCACTGAGCCAGCACAGTTAGGTTTATTGGTTAACCAGTCAGCTTGCAGAGAAACTGCTTTTTTTGTTTATTTTTTAAATGAGAAATGTCACATTATTAGCATTATTTTGATGCAGCGGAATCAGAATTGCTGAGCTTGTTTGAAATTTTCATTGTTTCTCTTATTTTTGGCCTTTTTTTTTTTTTAATAAAAATGTAATAGTGACTGCATGCTGAAAGTACTTACTTTACTCATGGTGTAAGAATGCTTTTCCTGTGCTGTGTGTGCATTTTGAAGACAATCCAGAATCCAGGAGTGATTCATGATGTCTTTGTAACAGGCACCTGACTGGCGTATATCATGATGAATCAGCTTCCTAGGCCTGGCGGATGCTGTTCTGAGAAAGAAATGTTCTTTGGGCATGGTACACCGTGCAAGCACACGTTCCTAGTCTCTTTCACTCTGTTCGTCCCATCAATTACTAAGACTGTCTAAATTGTGTTACTGCTTATGCAAATGAACATTTCAGAAAACCAGTTTTTTTGCCATTGATTCAACTTATTGTATGAATAGAAATTCTTGGGCTGCTTTTACAGAGCCTCGGGGTGTTTTATTTTTTCCCTTGTGACACTTTACTACTAGTGCCTCAGTGGTAGCTTTGTCCTTGCATCAGAGTGGCTCTGCAAAGGACACATTTGCAAGGGGGAAAAGTGTTGCAATACAAGTAAGACTTTCTAAAGCTCAGCTTGAATATAGTAGGATGAAGTGCAAATGAAACAGGAGAGTTTAGCTTAGGAAAAACTACCCGCATTTTTGGAGGGTTTCTTAAGATTAAGCTGACTTGACTCTTAAAATATTTTAATTAACATTTCATTAATCTCGGTGTGTTTGAAAGATTGAGAATGACTCCTCCTCTCTCCCCTTTGGCGCAAAGGAGAATTTGGCTAGCTATAGCTATATGCTAGATATTGCCAAAATGTCATCATTATAAGAATGAAGTATGTGACAAAAGCCACATATGAAAAATGGCCATGGGCAGATGACCTTTTGTGAAGTGTGAACTAGGCACAATTTTCTCTTTGCAGATGCACTTATTGAAACTGTTAGTGGTTATCATAGGATGTGATTCTTAACAATGAAATATTTTAAATAACATATTAAAAATTAAAATTGCAAAAATTTTTTGAAAGTAAAGTCAAGCATACCTACCTTTACTGGTCAAGAGCAAGTAAATTTTTTAGCTCTCAATAATTTTGTAGGTGCTTTGTTCTTAACAACAAATATGATACAAGTATATGTTAACTAATGCTCATTTTATCACATGCTTTGATTTTGTGTGTTTGTTTTTGGTCATGAAGCATGACAACTGCAATGCAAGTCTTCGTAGTATGCAAAATACGGGAGTACTCTATGCAATATATATACTTAAGTGTTAATAAAGCTGATTGTATTGCTTGAAATTAATGTTGTCTAGCACTTTTCTGTAAAAGATCACTTTTCAGATGCTTATAATTTTACCAAATTTTAATCTTTTGGTCTGATAGGGTCTATGTTTAATCTGTGCCTGAGGGTGAAAATTTATGTGCATAAATTTTAGGGAAATTGCTTTTCTGAATGTGGCTTGTAGTGGTTCCACATAATGGAATTTAGATTTTCTTTTCTTTTTTTTTTTAAGTGTTAGGAAGTCATATCTGAAGAAATTATTTTAAAAGAACATATGTTAAATGCAGAGTGAAGCATGTTTAGGAAATACCAGAATTAAATTTTCCTGTGTAACTTGGATTCAGTAGTTTAGATGGAGTGAGTGGCAGAGGCATCAGCTACGTACTTACTGTAGAGGATAAAAATATATACTGAATGCTCAAATACTAAATGAAGGAGTGTTATGGAGAAAACAATGCTCCAGTACTGTAATTAGAGACTTACAACTTAATGAGTATGCAAAGGGAGTCACCTGCGGCTGCACATATAACTTCTTTGGGTGTGTCTACAGTTCAACCAACTTTTTTTCAATGAGTCATTTTATTAGACATAATAACCTAAATGAATATAGGTCATTATTCTCTAGTTCAACTTCAGGGATTCTGTAGAAATATGACTAAGAAATGGCTTTCATTGTCACTTTGTTCTATGCAATACGATTCGTCCTTGCTGGTATATAAACCTGAAACAATTGCATAGATAGAAATATTTTCTATTTCTCTCTTTGTTGTAATGCCTACTGAAGCTTTTTAATGTTGTTATATTAATATGCAATTGCCAGTAAGGTGTCCTGTACTGAATTTCATACTATACTTCCATAATGAAACTAGCTTTTATATACTCCACTGCTGTTATACTTGCAACAAAAGATGAAAGTGGTTAAAATAAAAAATAATTCATCATAAGTAAATAATTCATAGTTAAAAGACTGGACTAGATCATCTCCAAAGGTCCCTTCCAGCCCCTACCATTCTGTGTGACGTGGTATAAAGAGCTGTCTTAAACCTGCCAAAGATCTGAACACAGATACTGTGTTTCTGGCTAGGTACTATTACTACAGTGCTAGTTCAGAATATACTAGATCTTTGCAATGTCTCTTCATCAGCCACCAGTTTGGAGGCACTTGGTGGTACAGGAGCCTGCTCTTGCAGTGGTGGATTGCCTGCAGCAGACGGGCTGGGGTATGTGTCTGAGCCTCTGAGCACTGGGAGCAGGAGTGGTACCTGTCTCACTGCTTCTGCCTTTTTGCCTTTCCTGAGCCTCCATTTTTCATTTTTGCCAGGAGAACTGAAATGTGAGAATGCCCAGGCTTTTGATGAACTTGTAGGTTCTAAATCCTTGGGAACTTTTACATCTTTTTTTATAATACTGCTTTATTATGAATAAAGTATTGCTAGCAATCTTCTGTAGTTGTGCCTGCTCACATGGAAGAAACTGCCCATAAGCAAGGTCAGACTCCCATCAAGAAAATAATATTCAGCAAAAGGCAGCATGAAATAAGCGGTATCAGCTTCTGTGACTGCCAGAAATGTAAGTTCCTTAAATAGAACTTAAAGTTCATGTGTTTGTGAGTTGGGGGGGGGGTGTGTGTCAGATCCCCGGTTGCAAACAACTAAAATGTCTCTCTAGACATTCTGTTGGTGTGAGAACATAACTGAATGTTGGAGGGGGCTGGAATAATTTTTTTAAGCCACTGTTATGGTTTCCCTCCAGCAACCTCCTGATATAGTGAAATGCATCAGGGGGATGCGCACGAAGTGATTCAGCTTGCTTACAGGGAGCTTACTGCCCTACTGGAAACAGCAAGGATTAGCAGTGTTGTACACATCCCGTTAATACTATGCCTAGGGCGTGCAGTTCTCCCTTCAAACCTTGCAGTTAGTTCAGGAACACTTCCAGTGTTGACAGGTGGTAGACTAATGGCCTTGCAAACATCCAGGACATCTGTGTCACCCCTAAACTTTAACCATATCTGGACAGATGGCTAACAGATCTCTGACAGTGCGAGCTGCTGGTTGTCACAGCGTTGCTGAGCTGTTATCAGTCCTCTTCTGGTCATTGCTAATGTATGCGCGGTAACCCCCCTGTATAGCCTCAGGAAAACCACTTCACTTATTTTAAAGTTTTGGGCACAGTGCGTGTTGCTGTGCGTCCATTTGCAGCGTGGTTGCACAAGCCCAGTTTGGTTCTGTGCCCTCTCTCAGTTGCTCTGACCACAAGCTCTATCTCTGTCCTCAGACTAGCGTTGGAGGCTTGTCAGCCTTACATGGTAGTTGTGTGCGCAGAAGCAAGGAAAGGAAATACTGGCTTCATAAAAAGCAGCAGTGTTTGGTTCCAGTAATTAGGGAGGGTAAGACTGATTTCCCTAACATGTAGCAGCTTATACCATGCAGCTGTAGCCTGTTGCCAGGAAATGAATTTTGCAGGCCCGGACCATTTCTTCCTACGACTGTGAGACTAAATGGACAAGTTGTCCTGTAACATCCTGTGAGTGTGCTTAGGAGGTAGCGCGGTGCCTTGTGGGGCTACAAAATGGGATATGACTCCAGCAGGTTGTAGAGCTTGTCGTGGCTGGTGCCCACAGTGCAGCCCAGCAAGATGAAATGATACTTTACTGGCAAGGGGAAATGCAGGTGCTTACCTTACGGCTAGTGGTCCGTACTGATGGTGTTAGAAATCCTCTAGGAATTAGAAATGCTTTTTGTGTGTTTAGGAGATCTTAAAAATAAGACAAAAAGCTTTTCTATTTCTCCTCAGCCAATGTGAACTTCCACTTTATCTACAGTGGAGTCTGAAATACAACATCCTACTGTATTGTGTTTCCCTGTGGACAAACAACTTCCTTACTGGTCTTGATAAGAGTCAAATAACCTCCTGTATTCAAAAGCCAATGTTCACAACTGGCTTCTAATTTCAAAGTCAAGATCTTATTTCCTATGAAGACTATCATACTATGTCAGCTGAAATTATTATTGGAAAACACAGCAGTAATCGGCTTCCACTGAAGATGATAATTTATTTTATGTTCCAAAGACATTAGCTGCATTGCAGGCATTGTAACTTGCGGGAGGAGTTTGAGTGTAACAGCTGATACATTTTTGAGAGTCACACACATCCTTTAAAGTTGATAAAATTCTCATTCTAATTACTTACTCCAATAATAGCTTCTCCCCTGCTCTTCTTCCCCCTCCAAATGTTGCGCAGACATCACAGCTGCTGTGATAGTCATCACGCAGTGAGTAATGAATGTGGTGCAGCAGAAGTGGGCCTTGCCCAGATGGTGGCACAGAAAGCTGGAACTCCTCCCATGCAAGCGCTGACCACGCCTGGCCCTCCCAGCCTTTCCCAGAAAGATCTCTATAGGTTGTCAAGGCTTAAGTCATTTCAGTTTATGAGTTTATGACACAGATTTGTTAGCTTCTGTTTTTTCTGGGTCTGCCTCCTGTGCCTGGTAACATTTTGCCTCACAGGTGTGAGGAGTGTATATCAAATATATATATATATATAATGGTTACGCACTGGGCTTAGGGTAGTGACAAGCTTTCTTAATATGGCTTCATGATTCTGCCTAAAAGAAACTGTGCAATTTCGTCAGAGAAAACGAACAGCCTACAGCTGGAAGGACAAAACAGCTGCACTCTATTTCTGCAACAGGTCATGGAGGGAGGGTTCTACAGAGCTTCTTGTGTAAACCGGCAAAATTATTTTGATGATTTTGAGTTGTATTGTAAAGATTTGTCATGGTAATCCACTCCACATCAGCCTGGCTCCGTGTGTAGTGAATGATAATGCTGGATCAGAAGAGAATGTGGCTGAGTGGTGCTATGGTGTTTTTTGGCTGGAAATTGTTGGGGTGGGAGATCTGCTGATGCAGCCACGGGCAGGGCGAGTATTTCACTTTCAGTTTTAGCAGTTACAAATGGAGATGCTGTAGTACCTCCTGGTTTTTTTCCCTCTGTGCCTTCAAAATAACAACAGTTGCCAGGACTGCTTCCCTACTTTACTTCTGTTTTACACTTTCCAAGACTACAGCAGAGTTGCTCCGACTTTGCTCTGCAACAGCAGAGTGGCAAATCTGGCCTGACTGGCTAGTGGATGATGTCTGAGTTTGGGGTTGTATCATTATGACTTTCTCAAAACTGAAATGGTGAACTATTTTTTTAAGGTCAGGCAGCCCGTTTTAGCTAACAGCACATTGACCAAACATGGTCCTCAGAAAATCTTACTACTTTATCTGGCATGGCTTATTCAGGACTGTAAGTGGCTGGTTTGGTAGTTTTTTGTTTGTTTTTTTTTTTTTCTCTGTGGCCTTAGCTTTTCACAAGCACTGAGAACAGTGCTAGCACAGGCCTTGGTGTGACTCTGTTTTAGGGCAACTATTTCTATTCATGGCAATTTCTAACTACTTCATCAAAACCAACAAGGCTGGACCCGAGTTAGAAAGCATCAGTAGTGAGTTTGCTGTGCTGCAAACCAACTTAGTAGTGTGAACCTAGGGAAGCAGTAACAGCTATCGCAGCCTGTCTGGACCAACAGGGACTGTAACTCAAGGGCGAAGAGTTGAATGTACATGGCACTGCCTTTTCCCCACACGTCCTCTCTTCTCCTGTGGTAGCTCTCGCTCCTCCAACTGTTTTCAGCCCAGGATCGTTTCCTGAGCCTGATGTGCTTTGTCTATCTAGCAGCACGAGGCAGGCTCCCTTCTAAGCGCGCGTTTGCTCCTTCACACCACCCCAGCTCTATTTAAATGTCTCCAGGGCAATAGCCTGTTTCAGATTGCTAGAGTTTGGTCATCTGTGTGAGGAGATGCTGTGCATGTTTGTTCTGAACTGGCTCCTCATGGCTTCATTTGCTGGGCCCTATCTCCAGTATCAGAGCATGAACAACATTCCCCACCCTCTCCTTCCTCCTTTCCATTTTTTTGCCACCTGCTCCTGAAGCCGTCGCTTTCCCAGGCTGAAGGATCATAACCTGCCCAGCTGACCCATACCTCTGTTGTTCCCTCTTGTCTCATCTGAATCTTTCACTTGCTGATATAAGGGGAGTAGTCTGACCTGCAGTTATGCTCTGGAAAAAGCATGGATTTATTCAGGAGTATAATGTTTTCTTTAGCTCGCTTTTCTGTTCTTAATAACTCAATGGGTTTTTGGTGGTGGCCAAGCACTGAGCTGATGTTTTCATGGAATTGCCATGGCCCCAGGCCAGGCTTTAGAGAAGTAATGGCTAGGAGTACTCTCTTCCTCCTCTGAGGTGAGAGAATCTGGTCTTTTATACGGTGGGGATACTGGAGTCATACCTATTCTGGAGAGAGTTTGGACCTAGTAATTTAAAAACAATGATCTGGGCTTTCTGCAGTCTTTTTAAAGTGGCTTGCTCGTGATATTCCTATAAACAATACCATGGGAATCTGCCAGTGCTATGACATCTCAGATGTATCTTCATATGGATTTGTTTATAAAACTGCACTTTTAGTTTTATTGCAGTTGTCTAGCTTATTAGAGGCAGTCTAGCAATTGCGTTCAGTTATGCTATACATTTGAGTAACAAAAGAAGTTACTGTTATATATGTCAGTGGATATGAGCCCTATGAGCTTCATGAGCCCTCTTTTTGCTTATTATCAGCTCTAGAGAATCACCCTTATTCATACAAGCCTGCAAATTTATGCTTGACTGCATTTGTTGGAAATATTAGAAACATAATTTTTATGTTATAGAAACACCTACTGTGTAGTAGGCATGAACCTGAGGTTGTGTTTTCTATAGAGGCTTCTTTGATGGACTTAAACTCTAGGGGTTTTATTTCTAAAAGTGTATACATAAGCTGCACCTTGATGGATGAGGGATAGAAAGAAGCTTCCAGTACTGGCAGGCAGTGCTCAGGCTGTCCTATGTCATGTTGAGGAAGATTCAGAACTTGAAATGCTGACAACTCTTCCCCAAAACACTCGGCAACTGAGCATAAGGTTGTACCTGCGTTCCTGCTGCTCAGTGTTGGTACTGCACTGTTGTAGTGCCAGAGAGCTGTAGCCATGTGAGTGGTCAACATGGGAAGATAACAAACACAGAGTTATCTGCAGAATTTGTGGTTGAACAATGGCATGATTAAAAGGTATTTCTCCCTCCCTCTAACTAAAATACGTATGTATAAATCTTACATGTATAAATCTCTCTAAAACACTTATTTAAGAGGTCTATTATTGTGCCTCCATTAACTGCATATTTTTAATGTGTTTCCGTTGTCTAGTTGTTACTTACCTATTAAACCTGTTTGAACCACAAACAGAAATAGCTTCTAAACAGGGAAAGGAGGGTTTCAAGATGGAAAAATAGCAGGGCAAGTTTTAGTAAGAATCGTTTCTGAGAGAATAATGAAAGCAAGAAGTATACGAGTGGAAAGAAAGGTGAAAATTAGCTAGAGGTATGTGGTGAACCCAGGTGGCATATATGCAGCCAGATTTGCAGTGGCAAAGAAACACGTATGTTTGCACTGCATATCTATCAGATTCTTTCTTTTTCTTCCTTTTAGTCCACTGTAACTTTTGAACCTATTGGCCACAAAATTTACCGGGGAACAAGGTGTCTCAAATATATTTAAGTTCCTGCAAATTTAACAAAAATCAGCAGCTGGGTGAAAGAGAGCAGCCGATTAGTGCTCCCTGCTGAGAAAAGGCAGCTACGTCTTGGCTCCCAGTCGCCTCTGCCAGGCATCAGCCAGCTGGTCCGTGAGCACGCACATCCCGCACCGGCCGCTCAGCCAGCACACATGTAGCTGTGAAAACGTCATGGCCCATATGTCACTTATCTGACTGAACAGAGTGCTTGGGGATAAGGGGGTGAAGAAATCGAGGAGATGCCTATGGGGAACCAGGCATCATATTGCCAGTGGCTCAGGGAACAACATGTTGTTTTAGTAGTAACCAAGATGTGATGTTTTACCTCTTCTCAGCTGATGTTCACTTAGAAAGATTCTAGATGTGTAATCCTGAGAAACTCATAGTCAAGTCCCACGTGCTGGGAGAGGCTCTGAAAGTACCATTGGAGCTCCTGCCTTTGGTTTGAAGGAGTCGCTGTGTCGTAATTGCAGTAATGCCAGCCAATTTATGCATGATGCATGTGCATTTCACTTTTCATAAAAGAAATAAGATTTATCTAGACAGTAAATGATATGAAACATTTCCACATTTTCTCTCTCTTTGGGTAGATGCTGCCAAAGGAAAGGTGGAGAAATGGAGAAAAATGCAGTAAATATTGCCATTAGCGCTTCTTTTTTTTTTTGATTGATAGTATATTTTCTTCAAATGTTTGAGTGGGTTATTCTGTTAAGATTTCATTTTTCTAACTCGTAGTGTATACTAAATATTTTTTACTTGAGTGAAGGAGTAAGAAATTTGTCCAGCATATTTTTTGAGGAAATGTACTTTCCATTTTAGTTACACTGGTGCAACTTGTCCATGTAGCTACTCTTTGTGGCATCAAGGCACTTTCTTATTCTTTATTCAGTTTACCCAGATAAACCTTTCTTAATAGAACAGTATATTGGTGACGGTAAGATGATTTTAATGAAGGCAATGGGGACACACACGCACACCCCCCCCTAATAAACCTATACATTCTTTGAGGAACTGGGAGAGAACCAGAATCGGTGAGAATTTCCAAAGTGATGCCCTCTCTGTCACTGCCACTCTGGTTCAGGGGCAACTGCTCTAATAGACCATGTGTCTTTACTCTATGGTGTTCCTGTGTTTGTGCTAAAATGCCAGTTTCTAAAATTGGCGTAGTGCACGTTTTAGTCCCCATTGCATATGTTGAATCTAGGAATCTTTGTCCTGTGCTGGAGGGAGATGGTGAACTGAGTGGCACTGTAGAGGCTGTGGAGACTCCTACCCCTTCCCCAGCACCGTGCTATGGTGACAGTGCTCGTTAATCTGCTCTCACTTGGGACTTAGTAATGATCACATGGCTGATGGTAATCCTTATTGCCCAGTTATACGGGTGGTGATGCTATCTAGGAAACGATGCCATTGATGTCAGCTTTTCTCAGTGGTGTTAGGAGATTATTACTAAGCACTTGGGAATATCTGTGTAAATACACGGGAAATCATTCCCTCGAATACCTTTAAAACTACTTTGATTACGAACAAGAGATTACTGTGGCTTGCAGATTTATTCATGATAGTTCCATTGGAATATACATAAGTTTAATTATTATGTGAAATACAGATACAGTTGATTTTATGGTGATTTGTCTTATGTATGTGTATGTGTCACATACCTATGTGTGAACAGGACTAAACATACTGATGATTAACATACTTAACCTGGGTGAGAGGTGGTTTGCTGTCATGCATGTGCCATGCATTTCAAGCTACAGGGACTGTAAAATTAAAACTACCGATTTCTGCAGAATGTCATCACCAGTAGGGTATACCGGTTAATGATGGGGCTTAAATATTTTTTCAGAAAGACTGTATCTTTTGGTATCTGTAGCACTTCTGTAAATATGGCTGTATATTGCTCACAGTTGAGCTTGGAGAATGAAAAATGCTGTATGATGGAAAACAAAAGTCTGACTTTACAAGTACTACAGTTACCTATGTTTACCCATTATTTTATTGGGGAAAAACAGCATGTAGCACAACAAAACAAAGAATTGTTTGTTTAGCAGAGTCTTTACACTGTAATTTTAAAATTCATTTAGCAATCAATAGAAATTGACAGATTATAGTAAAGAAAAGTGAACAGAAAATGCCCTCCTGTTATTTGGTGATGGAACTACTCTATACTTACATCCACCATGAGTGAGTGTCTGGTCTTTTCCTAAGATAAATTAGCAAAAGACAAACAGTATGTATAGTGTGTCACTATCTCTGCACTTTGGGAAGTTTTGGAGGTTCACTTGATAGTACTGTTTTCTGTGTTAAATAAAGGTGATGGAGCATTGAAGATGGGTTTTGAGGGGTGGGAGTTAAGAAGAAACCAAAACCTCAAGTTTAAGACAATGTAGCGCTTTTTTCAACAATAAATAAGATGACGTCATGTTAATAATCATGGAAACAGTGTTGTACAGTCAAATACTTGTTAGTCTCATTCAATTAAGTCTTCTGTATTTGCTTTTTAAATCTTTTTGAGATTTTTACACTACTGTTTTTGATCACCACCATAAATTTCATTAACAAATTTCTCATTCACTAAGCCAGGGTGTCCCAAACCATGATTATGTGATACTGTGCTGCTTAATAGATTTCAAAATTCTTAAAATGTAAAGTTATAGTGATGAGTGGAGGTAAAAGAATATGAATAAAGGTATTCTGGATGGAAGCTGACTGAGGCTGACGAAAGTCATGCTATGTAATTATCCTAATTGGAAACAGTAACAGAAAAACAGCGAGGCAAAGGGCATTACTAGAGAGGGATGTGGAAAGGATTTTTTTTGTGTTAGGCCAATAGGAACAAGTTCAACTGAAAGCAACAGAAAATTTGTATGAGACTGTCAAATGAGATATTGAAAGAAGGGCTGTGCTCTGAAATGATGCTCCGTTTGCTCTGCCTCCTGTCTTGACTTACAAGTTTGTCTTTTGTTTGTGTATAATGGCGAATGGAGTAGAAATGTAATGGTATTAAAACCTCTAAGAGTCAAGCAAAGCCGAACAAAATTAACTAAAACTGTTTAAAATCTGCTTTATCTTTGAATAAGTATGTTATTAAATAGTAAAGAACAAACACTTTCAGTGAGAAATTTGAAATTGGTACTGAAATCACTGTCAAGGGAAACTGTTAGGCCTTACTTCTTCCAGCTGTTTCTAATGGGAAAATCAAAATGTGTTATCAACCTCTACTTCACTGATGTAAAACTAAAAAGGAAGAGCAAAGCAGATGCACACTTTCTAGGCTTTCCTGTGTGGGAAGGCAGAGGTCAGTAAACTGATGCTCTGCGAGCTGATGCCCTGGGTTACTCTTCAGTAACTTCCTTGCATAGATAAGTTCTTCAATATGTCTCTGGTACAAATTTGCAAATTAGTTTTTTCTAAAATGCTAATGTATTTCACAACACTGATGACAAGATAGACATTGTATGGTCTGAAACACTGTTTATCCTTTGTTTTTTGAAAGATCGCTGTTTTTCTGAACCTTGGAGAGATTTAGCTTAACAAAAGAGCAACAGGGGAAGAGCTAGCTACAGAGAGAGAGAGAGATAAATGGCAGGAAACTAAAAACAAACAAAACAAAACAAACCAACCGAGATTTCCCAAACATCCCCCCCCCCCAAACCAAACAACCCATTTATGAAGGGAAGGGGGGAAAAAAAAAACCCCAAACCATACTATGTCTTAAACCTGTGTTTCCTCTATTTCTATTTTACAAATTAAGTTTTAGATATATGTATACATATTTTTTTCTTTCAACCTTTCTTGACCTGGAAGAAATAAATCTTAGTTGGGTATTGGAGTTTGAAGAGACATTGTAAATTGTATTGGCAATATTTTGTCTTCTAAGAGAATGTAATTTTAGATGAACCTAAGGAATGACAGTCAACCATTTAATTGGCATTGTGTGCAAGGCAGAATGTACACACTAAAGGTTACCTTGAGGTCTGCAGCTATAATTACCATTGACCAAAACAGACTTTTCATTTAATCAGCCCCCTGAGAAATGATGTTGCAAGGTTAAAGGATTACCATTTTTCAAGAAAGATGTCATTAAGGAATGAAGACTGCTTACAATTTTACAGCATGTCCTGTCTCTGCTAGGCTTGAAATCTGGTAGTGTTGGATCCTTCAAGTATGAAAAAGAACTGCATTCAATATGCATTCCTACTAAAAAAAAACCCACAAAAACCCCTCACCAAAAAAACCAACAGAGAATTTTAAAGGTGGGACGAGAAGACATTCAAGTATCTTGTAAATACTTTTAAGACTTGGTCACGTTCTAGTGAGTTTTTTAAAAATTTAAACTTCTAAAGAACTGAAGGGTGGAGAGGAGGGGGAGAACACTGGAAGTGCAGGAGTATCCCTTGGTGCAGAATTGGATATAGTGGCAGCTGAGATAATTTGAGGTGCTGAATTCACAGCTGTATAAGTTTAGGAAGAGGCAGGCCATGGCAACTTTTATGTCCTTAACAAAGGCTTCTTGGCTCTAAAATGTGCTTCTCTCCTTTCATGGGGGTTCACGTTTGGTTATGATGAGAAAATTTCTAGAAGCTGTTTACAACTTTCTAGTGTTGAAGTAAAGGGTTGGCTGATAATTTGAGGCTAGGATACACAGGCTTGAGAAAATACACACTGTGACAAATGTCCTGTGCAGCCCAAGCATAGAAATGCGGTTAAAATCATGTACATAAAGACAGTTACTTCTAGCTTTGAATATAGGGCGTTAGGAGGAAAAATGTTGGAGATCCTTCCACCTTTATGTAATTGTATACATAGACCCTGTGCAAATGGGATCTCTGACAACTTTTGTTAATGAACTGAAAGCCTTTTAAGTGGCTCCTAGATAATTTTGTGGCATGGCTTGTTTCACATAAAATGGTCAAATCTAAACATCATCTGAAATGAGACTGTATGTTTTATCTGTGGGTTTTTTGTTTGTTTGTTTTCATACCTTGGGATAATGAGCATGATAGTTATTTGAAAGCACAGCAAAGAGGAAGAACATTAACACCATGTGCTGAAAACTCTTCCTCCTCCTTCCAGGGATGCTGGACCAGCAGAGTAATTTCTAGGCTCTGGTGTCCCCCTTGCAGTGTTCAGATGCATGTCCCCCAGCAGGCAGGGGTCGTGCCATGCCACCACGTGAAAAGCACAGGCAACACTGCACCCCTCTTTTGCCACTGCTCAGGAAACCTGCATCTGCCCCTCTGTTGTTGCTGTCACCATTCCTTTCCTGTTACCTCCTTCCATCTGCAAATTGTGTGTGGTTTTGTCTACCTTCTGTAGCAGGATAATCTAACAGCTAGATAGCAGGGGGCAGGAGTTGGCTCTACTGTGACTTGTTCATGCAGCAGTTAGCTCAGCGAGGCCTTAGATTAGTGTAACAACTGTTATCTTCATGAAGACTGGCTTTTTCACTGTGGATCTCCAGAATTAAAACCACAGCCTCTGTGCGGATCTTAAGAGTTAAGTGTAGTAGCTGTCAGGCTCCCATCCTTGTCACATGGATGGGCTGCATTCCTGCAGCCAAATACAACAATAGCACTGGCACCTAAGGAGCTGCTACAAGGGGCCAATGGAGGAAAGCACAAGTACTGCAAATTTATTTATTTGCAGTGTGGGAAAAGCGTGGTTCCTTGCACTTTCACCCCTAAGCATTTATATGTGGGCCATACCCAACCTGTCTGTAATTTGGTTAGCATCTCGGTGATTCTCAAGTTACTTTTACCTCCTTTACCTCCATCTGATTTTCAAATCAACTGCAAGATTCAGGATGTGATAGGGAAGGATCTTAAATGTTCACAATGAGCTCAGCTTTCCAACTTTCAGCAAGCCAGAAATACGTGTTTAAGACAAAACATGGAAGTCCTACAAATCATCAGTGAATGCCCGTGTTCTCTTTTACAGGAAGTACGCTTTGGCTTACACATCCCTCTCCGTACAGAGTTCCCCAGCAGTCTTGCTGGACAGTTTGAAAGTGATTACCTTGGTAACGCCACTTCCCATGGCCAAAAAAGCTTCAGGCAGCTTGTCTTAGTATTGCCTTTGTGCTCAGTGCTCTTAACAATTACAGTATAAGTCCCTAATTATCCTGCTTCACAACAACTTTCCTTCTCTCTTGCTGGAGCACTTGAAAGGGTGAAGTAAAACAAAGCAAGGGTTTACATCTCAGAAACTTGTTCCAAATCAAGTCCTGATGACAAACTAAAATGCATTATGAAAGAAAAACGTTTTGATTATCAGTTTCCTGCTGCTACATCCTCCTGTTTAACACTGGTGTGCACACACACACACACATATTCTCTTCCTTTAAATCTTAGATGGGAATATGAGTATGATGCCAAATGTTATAATTACTGGACCCAAAAAGGGTGTGGCTAAGTGGGAGCAAGACAAAGTGGTCATCTGGTTTTATTTTCCGAGTTCCTCTTGTGGTCTGGTTTTTCAGATATTGAGCATCCAAAACTGTACGTAGGTCAAAAAAACGGTGCCTACTTCATGTTTCTGAAAACAGGGTATTAGTTAATCTGCTGCATCCTATTCCAAATACTGCTGTCATGCCTGTGTCATAGCAATGAATGTCTTGCAGTGAGTCTGTCAAATTTCCATTTGTCTCAAGATTGTAAAACTACAGTTTCTTAAGGAAAGCTGTAAAGGTGAGGGAACTACAGGCTGGTTAGTCTCACCTCTGTGCCTGGCAAGATCATGGAGCATCTCCTCCTGGAAACTACACTAAGGCACGTGGAAAATACGGAGGTGATTGGTGACAGCAGCTCAACACAAGCCGGCAATGTGCACTCACAGCCCAGAAGGGCAACCGTATCCTGGGCTGCATCAAAAGCAGCGTGGCCAGTAGGTCGAGGGAGGTGATTCTGCCCCTCTACTTCGCTCTGGTGAGACCCCACCTGGAGTACTGCATCCAGCTCTGGGGTCCCCAATAGAAAAAGGATGTGGACCTGTTGCAGCAAGTCCAGAGGAGGGGAGGAGGGCCATGAAGATGATCCGAGGGCTGGAGCACCTCTTCTATGAAGACAGGCTGAGAGAGTTGGGGTTGTTCAGCCTGGAGAAGAGAAGGCTCTGGGGAGACCTTATAGCTGCCTTCCAGTATCTGAAAGGGGCCTACAGGAAATCTGGGGAGGGACCCTTTATTAGGGAATGTAGTGATAGGATGAGGGGTAATGATTTTAAACTGAAAGCAGGTAGATTTAGATTAGCTACTAGGAAGAGGTTTTTCACTGTGAGGGTGGTGAGACACTGAAACGGGTTGCCCAGGGAAGTTGTGTATGCCCCATCCCTGGAAGTGTTCAAGGCCAGGTTGGACGGGGCTTTGAGCAACCAGGTCTAGTGGAAGATGTCCCTACCCATGGCAGGGGTTTGGAACTAGATGATCTTTAAGGTGCCTTCCAACTCTAACCATTCTATGAGTCTATGAGGAGATACAGAGTTTGTGATCTTTAGCTCAGAGACAGCAGCAGGATGCAATGTGCTCCTCTCAGTGCTGTCCTGCCCTGTTTTAAGGCTTGACATCAGACGCTTTCTTAACCTAGATTTGAGACTGTTGTAATTGCTTTCAGTTGAATTCAAGGACTTGCCATATTAATAAAGGCAAACAAGCCCCACGTTGAAGTAGCTCTTGCAACTGAGGGAAATGCTTCTGTGTGTTACAGACCTTGATGTCCCCTCACATTGAAACGCTCGTAGCAGAACACAGATTTGTGTTTCGGGATCTACTGGAGATATTCCTTGTGGAGACAAAGCAGGAACCTTTTCTTAGCATGGGATTGTACTGTTTACATAGGTAATGTCTAGTATTATGACAAAAAAATCTGTCAGTATTTGTTAGAAGAAAAATCCTGCTTGTCTTTACATTATTAGGAAGGCATGAGTCTCTGTTAGGGAAGCAAAGTGATTATTAAATGCTTCTTTTGTTGTTGACGGAAATTCCATGTTCAATTGTGATGTGTCAAATATCAATGTAAAAGATCTGCCATTCCACAATAGCTGTCTACAATATATCCCGATGACAGTGAAGCCAAATTAATCTGCTGCATGTCGGTCAATATTTGCAATTGTTTAGAGAGTTTCCTTGATGGACATGTATATAAATAGTGGTTCATTGTCCCTTAAGTGGATGTCACCTCCTCAGAGACATAATCTCCCAGGGGGAAAAAACAATCGTGGCAAACCTATCATCAGTCCATAGACTGAGGGACATTCATTTTCTTTTTGTTTCACTGTGAATACCTATTCCATGTGCCTGACACTGATTTTATTTTTTTTCCCCCTCCACTTTCTGTAATGTAAGATTGCAATTGTCTGCTTTGTGCTATTTCTCAGTAGAGTTTGGGATGGTCACATTTCACACTTCAAATCCTTCATACAAAGCAGAAAGTCAGGTATATAGATTTATTTTTTTTGTTCACAATTGTTATCGGAAATTAACAATTCTCTTTTTTTCCCCACTGTGAAATACAAAGTCAAATTTTAAAATCAGTTAAAATGATAAGATCCTAAACACTGCTGTGAAATTCAAGAATCTTACATGGACTTGGACTAATTCACAATTGTAGTTCCCAGTTCAGGTATGGTATGAAAGGGCCACTGGTATGTTCAGCTAACCCTTAGTAGCTTCCCTGTCTTTTCAGGTCATCTGCCAAACCCTTCTATAGTGCTGACAAGAGCCATCTGTGCTCTTTCTCTTCTATAACCCAGGCATCTGTGAATCACTGGGCTGTTCAGCATTGAAACTGGCTTACATAGTACAACAATAGGTGATATATTTTTGTATGAGCATTTATTAGAAAGAACAGTGTTTGGTTAACTGTGTCTCACTGTGCACTTTAGCAAATTTATCTTTACTCTGTTTCACTACATTTAAAAATCCCACTGAAAACTAATCCAGATAAATGTCTTTGTTCCTCAATACCTTTGTGAGACAAAAAAAAAAAATTTGTTTCTGGCTCTTCTAGTCTTCCAATTTTAAAATGAGTCATCTTAGGAAACCTCTCAAAGGAATGTCCATCTACCCAAGTGGATTTTATTTATAGAAGCGTGGAGTTGGTTCTTCTGCAGGAAGGATGTATTTCTTCTGTCAGAAAAAAAGAAATAAGCGAATTAAAACAAGGAAAAGGTCTATTTTGGCTGTGCTTACTAACTGAAGAAGAATTAGAAGGCAAATGATGGGCAGTGGAAGGGAGATCAGAGTTTGATTTGCTGTTTGGCTTCAGTTTATAACTGTTTTTCTGGTTCATTGCTTGAAAATCCTTTTCCCCTAGTGTCACAAAAGGGCAAAGGGAGAAATCCTCGGGTCACAGATGTCTATGGAAATGGTATTAACTTCAGCCAGCAAAGAGCAAGTTAGTTACAATGCTCGAGAGAGGGACTGACTTTCTGTGTAGCCCCAAAATACACAGAGAGGGAGGATGGTGGTGGGATGCTGAAGTGTCCTGAAACCATCCTTTTTCAATTGTGTTGTGAATGGTTCAAGCTTTAGGAGAATGAAGTGTGTCCTCACAAGCTTGACTGTCAGTCTGTGATACCAGTAACATCCAGCCCTAAGGTAGCTCATCCTCAGCCTCGTGTTATTTGCCGTGCTGGGCTGTGGGCCCTCCTTGCTAGCTTGAAGGCACAATGTGTGGGCTCTTGGGGAAACAGGACTTGGTTGTTCTCTGTCCTTGCCTGACTCGCCGCCTAATGCGTTATCGATTTGTGATTTCTTTCACTCTAGCTTGCCCTTTCCACTTGACCTCCAGAACTTCCAGAGGCCTGAGAATTTCACAAATAGGCTGCACGAGGGAAAAATACGTTGTTTGAACACTTCTGTTGGTAGGAACTTTATCTCAAAGGTGGACATTTTCTGTGCCAGAGGCATGATTTTTGTGTTTCTGTGCCTTGTGAGGCTTGGGTTTCTTTTGCAGTGATTTTAATTACAACATTTAATAACTGAACAGACCTTTAAAAAAAATGATGAGTTAACAGTGGGGTTTTTTGTGTATACATGTCTGTGTGTATGTGAGATTAGTTTTGTTTAAAGCTAGTCAGGAAACAATTATTAATCAACACTTAAAACAAAGCAAAAGATGTTTATGGCTTGATTGTATACAGAAGCTTCTGGAGCACAGCAGAAGGTGGCAGAATAAATAGACAACAATGAGACTGGATTGATAAATAATTATAGCAGTATTTGAAAGAAGGGTAGTTTACAAATAAGCATTGTGTTGTGCATACCGGACTAGAGTATTCCGTGGTGCTCCCATGATTTGTGCTGTCCCATGATGTTTGTGCTTGCCCATGTGGAGCTGTCAGTATCTGTACTGGGACCATTAAAGCGTCTCGGCACCCTTGCAAGTGGAGGATGTGCTATCCTGCATGACAGCTAAGAGACAGGAGAATGTAGCTTATTCAAGGTTACTGAGGAAGTCCAACTGTTCAATTCCTCTGGCAATATCACTGCAATTAATCTCCTATTGCAGTGCTGGTGGATTCCTCTATATGCCGACTCCTGGACAATTTATGTATGGCAGAATAGCTTTGCAGGTTTCCAGATTTTGGAGGGTGACATGGTACATTTAGCATGACCCTCTGCAGAGGGTATTTACTCCAGTTGACAGTAGCAGGTAGAGCTAGAGGAGGAATTAGTCTGTGACGCACAGCCGTAGGACTTTCTGGAGTCAGGTTAATGGCTTCAGTCCCTGAATGTCTGTTTCCTGAATCCACTCTCAGCTCCTCTGCAAGAACTGTGTTGCCACTGCAGCACTGAGGATTATCCTGATCAGTGCTGCACTTAGCAACATCCCTTTGCAGCTATATACAAAGACTCTGTGGGCCTCATTTCAGAAGTGCCTGTTGTACAGCAGGTAAAATTTTACCATTTTTAGAACAGTTGCAGTTGAGCAAAAGTCATATTATAAACACTTTGTAAGCTACAATAGTAACTTATTTTTTTCTCTTGCTATTACTGTTTTGTTGAACTCCCTACTAACAGAATTTCACATTGCAACATGTTGGTGCATGGACTCACCCTAGGATATACTATCTATTGGGGTTTGGCCCTAGAGGCAGAGAGGTGTCTCATAAGTGGCGTTTATCGATAAGTTTACTCAAAGGTAATATTCCTACACTTCACCAGTTCTTGTTTGTTTGTTTGTTCCGTTTGTCCTCCACCTCCAATGTTAAAGGACATCCCAATGACAAATAATTTTGGGCAATACCCTGTTTCTGGTATTGCTTGGCTGTCGATAATATTTCTCTGCAGTGCAGCCTCAGGGATTGTCATATCCCCCACCCAGTGGCTTGCAAGGAATGCATTGGATAATGACTAACTGCAGTGCACTGTGCTCAGAGAGCTAATGAGGTGCTTTGTTCTTCAGCTTCAGTGCATATTTCATCTACACCTTTCATGTACAGAAGCAGAGTTTTAACTGACATTATGTGCGTATAAAAGTAAGTGAATTTCTGATGCAAGTATAGGTACTGATATCCTAACCATAATGATTTCATTATGTCCTCCAAACTCAGCGTCACCGAGTTTGTCCTTGGGGGCAATCGATGTTTTGGATGTAAGGTAGGAAATTACCAAAGGGGATTGAGGATGCCCTTTTGAAAGGGTGTCATAAAGGTGCTGTGACTTGTTACAAGGAACAAGGGTGTGATACATGTTCAGACATGGTTTTATAAGCCTTTCCTTGACGCTAAGCACCTCTATTGAATGCTAAGGCTGCATTTTTACAAGGTGAGTGTAACCATATGATGAATGTGCAGGAAATATAATTTCGGTCTTGTCCTTTTTTGCTTTCTCTGTATTTAAAAAAAAAAAAAAAAAAAAACACCTCATTGTGCTGCTTAAAAGGCTGGTATTTTCAGACCACAAGTCTGGCTGGGAATGAATGGGGAAAATATGCATTTTGACTTTTAAGATAATGATGTGTCTCCTAATAGTATCAAAGTGGCAGATAAGCCTTTGGAAAAGTTGAGCATTGCTATCTGTGTAAAAAGACGCAGTTCTGTGTGTAAAAGGATGCTGTTCTGAGTGCTATAAAATACACCAGCTTGCTCAAGTTGGCTCTTTTATTGTATAGACTTGTACTGTATGTTAATCACTGCTGTGCCTGATCATCCTGCAATAGTAAATAAAGTGCTACGGCTAATATCTGCTGTGTGCTGTTTCACTGTTCTCTTGCACAGAGAGAAGCGTACGTAGTGAAATGCTTTATTTGGGATTTTTTGAACTGTGTATATACACAGGCTTGCACATGTTGCTATGCACTTGTGCTGAGAGGTCAAGATCTAAGAAGCAGTGTGGTCTGTGACATTTCACAATCCAGCTGATTCTCAAGATAACTTTGTCTTCTGCCCAGCTCAGCCTATGGCGTAGTGTTGCTTTTGCCAGAAGAGCAAAACTGGCTGCAGAGCTCTTGACCTCTGGAGCAATGCTGGGTAGTAGGTAGTAGCCCAATTGGAGGTTATTTTGACAACGATCTACGAGCCCAAAGAAAAATCTCAACAATGTAAAACTTTCTTTCTTTGCATGTCTGAGTCAAATTGCAGCTCTGCTTCCCTCCAGATTGATAGAAATTTCATGGATTTATTTATTTGCACTACTGAAGAACCTCATCGCCCCATCCCTTCCCTATGTGAGTCACATGGTGGAAATGGAAGATGCTGCTGAAGTACAGATGCTCCGAAAGAAGAGTTGCTGGGTGTCTGCTACAACTGCAGGAAAAGTTTTAGTGTTTCTTCTTACGCCCTGCACTGTCAATCTCCTGCTTTGCTGTTGTGCTGCTGTAGACAGCTTTCTTACCAGAAAGTAACTTAAATGGGATAAAGGATGAAGACCAGGGGGTCTTCTGCCATCTGGTAAATCTCTGTGCTGACAATGAGCTGAAAATTTGTTAGTTCCTTAGAAAATGTCTCTTGTGTTGGCTTTTTGCTGCCTGCCTGTATTATCAAGATCATCTTTTGGAAATCAAGGCTAATGTTTTCTGAGCAGTATTTCAAGGTGATCTAGAATCCACATGTAGGCTGTGATTTTGCTTCAGCTATGTTGCAGACACATTAGTGCAGATTAAACAGAAGAAGATAAAAGGCAAGTTGATGGCAATCGTATTTGCAAACAATAGAAGTGGGAGTGATCAAAGGCAAGCATACAGCTGGGTCACTTTGCTGGAGTGCTCCTGAAAAACAGCTCTCTTCTCTTGAGCTGCTCTTAGTGGTTTTCCAGGCTCTTTGGAGCAGGAGCTGGAAGCATGCCCAAGGAAGGTGTTTTGCTGTTATACATTAATTTTTATTTACAGTTCGACAGCTGAGAACCAAAGAGTAGAGCCAGTTCTTTGATACATGGCTGACTTATTACACACCTCTTTAAAGTCCTCTTATTAGCAGGAGTTACGCTTCAGCCAGTCCTGAGATCTGACATATTGAATGTCTCTTTGGTACGTGACAGATCTTTTGAAGCTACTAAAGCTGGAAGCACCATCTAACTTCCAAAATGGCTGTAGAGTGTATTAATGGCCCATTAGAGGAAATAAGAAATTTAGGGAATAACAGTGAAATGTCCAAGACCTACAATTGCTCCTTGTTGAACAAATGGTGTAATGAATGCTGCAGCACCTCGGTTTTCCTCCCTGCAAAGAAGGGCGTCATTACCTGCATCTGTAGAATACTTTGAGGCAGACAGCTGAAGGGGACTGTGGAAGTGTTTGGATTAATTACTGTTTATCACAGTGTTACTGTTACGACTACTACTGCTATAATCTGATGGAGGTTCATTTATATAACTAAACAATTCTTTCTCAACAGAGATTTGAGTTGCAGCTTAAATGTGCTAGTATATTGGGACAATATAGAAACTTTTTTGTGACTCGCTGTGGCACAAACCCGTTGCTGTCCTGGATTTTAGCGAGGATTACGTAGCGAAGCAATGCACTGTAAATCTGAATAGCTGATCTCTTGTGGTTTTTGAGGAGCACTGTCCTCTGAAAGTTTAGGTGTATATACTCTTAAATGTTTTTGTAACAGCTAAAATTAATCTGGCTTAATAATGTGTTCCTCTAGTCAAGACCAGATCAGCAGGTATGGAATAGACATTGGTAAAAAACACTTGAAGTGCCAAATACTACAACTCAAGAGAGAAGCTCAAGAGAGACCGTGGGGCTAAGAAGGAACTCGCTGTTTGCTAGGACATTTTCTTACAGAAACTGGAAGTCAGTAGCTTTTGCGAGAAGGAAAGGATTGATGGGCAAAGGTAAAATGGCACTGGTGAAAGCTGAACTACTGCTCGAATTATGGCAGCCACCCACTGCAGCACACTGAGCATCGAGGGACTGCTGAGGTACCATGCTTGATGGTGATAGACACAGAAAAGGGTCTGTGTCTGGCTTTTGAGCCAGACATCTTCTGGTTTTTCTAAATATGACCCACAATGCTGAAATCTTGATCAGTCCAGGGGGAGAGTTTGCTCCAGGAGAAATCTTGTATTGTTTTTGACTAAAGACTCTAATACTTAAAGGGAGAAAAATGACCCCTCTTCTCAGCCAAGATGTATATTTTGCACTAGATTGGGTTTGTGACAGTTTGAGAATGGGGTTTTTCCTTAATCTGGTTTGTTTGCTATTACTCTCCCTAGCTATCTTGTATGGTGTTTGGAGATGTTCATTAATCATGGCAGCGCTGTCATTTCAGATGGGTTTGGTGAGGCATCCAGCATGTTAGTGCCTGTGAGCTGGCTGCCTCCTGCTCCAGCCCGTCTCAAGATCACACCAGTCTGGCACAGGAATAAATCACTCTACCTTCCCCCATCTTACAAATCTGCTGAGTGGGTCAGTCTGGCTTCTTTCTTTTCTTGGCTTCCTTCCTTCCAGCTTTCACTCTGCTGTGCATTTGAAATACACAAGAGATGGTATAATACCAGTTTTACAGAAGGAAAAGAGAAGAGAAAGAGAAGTGAAATGACTTGTCCACGTTCAGGAAATAAGGCAAGAGACAGAAAGCAAACTCCTTAATTCCCAGAGCCTGTCTGGTAGAGCCAGCACAATCCACACTCTGACAGCTCTTCTCTGCCTCTCGCCATTTCTTCCCCATACAAATTTGAGGAAAATTTGAGGACTGTGTGCTTCCTTCTGCACTACTTGATCTCATTTTTCTCCTGTAGCAACAAAACTGATTTGAGATTCCCAAGTCCTTTTAGCTGTAACTGCCTTTTTTTCTTTGTTTAGCTACAGTTTATATACGAGCCAAACTGTATCAGAATTCTTCTGACTACCCTCATCTGCTTTCTTGTGTAGGCTAGTAGAGGTGCTTGAGAGCAAACTCAAGTAATGCAATTTCTTTTCTCAGTAGAATTCATTCTTGCTCTTAACCTGTTCACCCCCCCAATTGCAGTATCTGGGAAGCCATGCTTCTGGTGTAAGATTAAAGACACTTCAGAGGTTACTTCATAACATTGGAAGATAATGAAAGAACTTTTGTTGCACAAGTGACCCAAAGTGTATTTAACAAATAGGCAAATATCCCTTTGCAAAAGAAACTCAGTGTAGACAGACATGATGGGGGAAAAAGGAGGAACAAGCCCTGAACCTAATTGTCCCTGGGACTGTAGGTGGCTTCCAGACCATGTACTGATCACTGGTGTTGTGGAAGGGTTATTTGAAGGTGAAAAATAGTACTATTTTTTGTCAATAATGTCCAGAAAATTAACTGTATAAATTCTGTCGAAGTAGGTCTGGACTAGATTCACCAAATTCAGAACTTCAATCTGTATATGCACTTTTTCCACAGCTGCATACGTTTTGAATGTGGGGTTTCTGACACATCCCTATCTCAAATGAAATGCTACTGTGTAACAATCAGGGCATGCAGCAGTTAAGAAGACTAACAGGCTGGAGTGCAGCTGTCATAACCTCAGAGCATGTCACTGTGAGCAGAAAATAGGTACCTAAAGCTATAAAGTGCCTGATCAACCCTGGGGCTGTGCTGATGTGGGTCTCTAGATTTTGCAGTGCAGCATTTTCCAGCCACTCTTTTTAGTGACTTCTAGTTGACTAAACTTGTTCGTGAATTTTTACACTTGGATATCAGCTACACAGTGGGGCAATACACTTTTTTTTTTTAATTTGATTTTTTAAAATTTAATTATATTTTCTTTTAATTTTTGGCTCAGTTAAATGTTGCCTTCTGCTTCAAAGTGTACTCGTATGATTGTTTTTGTACCTTTTCAATACATAAAAATGGCTTCATAGTTAAATGTTTTCCTTCCATGCCAGTTTACTACTTCACTTGTCTCCCTTAGTGGTTCTTGTTCTGATGGCAGGAAAGAAAGGGATGAATGAAGTCTCCATTTTATGCTCAGTTAGTTATCCAAACCCACTTTGCTTTGTCTAACAGCTTCATGTCTTTCACTAGCAAGATCCCTCAATCATAATTTGATCTTTAGAGATTATTTCCAAGAACTGCTTTACAGGCAACTTTTGCATGTCATTTAAGAGATTTTCCTGTCAATTCATAATCTGGGAAGGAAAATTGTGCGACTGAAGAGTTCTCTTACACTTCTACAGTATAAACGTGATGTCACTCATTCTTTTAGTGTTTGTGGTGTGGTTTTTTGGGGTTTTTTTGTCTTTTTTTTTTTTTTAATCCTTTACTGATGTTTAGTAGAAGCAGTATAAACAAGGTTTTTAGGTAATGCGTTAGTGTTTTACTGTCATGATTGAGTGCTCCACCATATCTGACTATCACTCACTGATTTCCTTTCATTCCCAGATGTGAATTCTTATCATACCCTTTGCTTCTTCCACCCGCCGCAATTAGCTCAGCTAAAGTAAAGATAAAGTTTCTAGAATCAACCATATTCCATTTCATGATTGTTCTAAAGAAAAATCAGTCTCTCTTTCATTGCATGTTTGGGGCACCTCAAATAAATAGCAGGTCAAATTACTAATCTATTAGCTCTTTGTCTGCCATGGTATGCACAGTTAGTCATGAAATATTCATGCAATTCAGAAAAAAGCTTTGGGGGGGAGGCGGGAAAGGGAGCTCCTGAAATGAAACCACAGTATCATAAGGTCAATCAGCTTGCTGCTCTTAGATTCAAGCGCAGGTCAAGCCTTTCATCCTGGAAACTTTGCCCAAGAATTATTTACTTTCAGCTGTCAAGCTTGTTAAATGATTACTTAAGTCAATAGTGTGCATTTTCTTTATTCGCTGGAAGATTTTTATAAATGACTTTTTTCCCTAAAGGATTACATTTTTACAGTACATGGTTCTCTATATGTAAGCTTTTCACAGAAGTCCTAATCCGGCTTCAAATTAAATCAATTGGCAACTCCTGTTGACTTCAGTCAGAACAGCATAGCGCCTGTCTGTCTTCCTGCATTTGAAGAAAGTCCATTCAGCAGTAGAAAGCACATTCAGTGGCAGATAGTTATAAGACTACTGGGTTTAAAAGAATTTGAAGTTGCATGTGCGCATAAATACAAAACTAGATGTACTCTAGCTGGCGTTCCTACCCTATGTCCTTATCCAGCCCTGGAAAATGAACAAACGCATGATAAAAGAGAAGATAATCTAAATTTTAAAAATAAAAATAAGAACATGTGTTAAACCTATGCTAATATTGTGTTCATTATTGTAATATGACAGTACCTTCTTCTGTGTACTAGTGACACATGCATTTTTTCTGTTCTTGTGCTTCCTCATCACTGTGAAAAATGTGTAAGGGAAGGTTTTGGTTTGAGCGTGATTTTTCCTCTTTAAATGTATGTATGTATTAGGAAAGGTGAGAAGAATCCAACTTTTAATCTGAAGTAAAAGGTGACAAAGTTGGCTTCGGGGTTGGTTGAAGGAAATCAATTTCACAGATTCAGGCTGATGCGTGGAGAAGCTTGTGTCTTTTTCCATTATATCAGGTGAACAAAGTGTTGCCTATCATCTTTATTTCAGCACCTCATTTATTTTGATTAATCTAGTTCAAAGTTTTGGAAACTTTGTAGATTAACACTGGAGACCCTGATTTTATGTTTATTGGCCAGTATGTTGTACTCTGAGGATGCACACTGCAGTATCTTGTAGCACTTGCAGCTGGATTTTTGACACAGTCCAAGATAGGAATGACTTTCTGATTCAGGCTGGAGAGTCAGACTAATCAGAAACATTGACTGAGGAAACGTAAAATTGTGGAGTTGTAGGGATGTTCGCTGGAAAGGAGATGTAGCCAGCATCCCTCTCAAGGCAGAATGATTGCAATTGGATCAGCTGTAGTTTTGTCTAGCTGCATGCTGAAAACCTCCAAGGATGATGACTTAACCTCTTCCAGGTTCTCCAAGGTGACCTCCTGATGGAGATTTTTCTTTTTTTTTTTTTCATTTCCTCCCAAATATCTAGCCTGAATATCCCAAGCCTCAATTTCCAGTTGTTGCAAGTGTTACACAGCTACTAAGAGAAGAGTTTGGTTCTATTGTCTTCATAACTGCCCTTGAAATAGCTGCAGGCTGCTTTTAGAACCTCCTATTGCCTCTAGCTAAGCCTAGACTAAACACATTAGAAGGACAAAATATTCCATAGGCAACTTTTACTGCAGTAGAAAATATATCCTGAGGCACATGCCACATATACACATCACCAGTGGCTGTTGAAGCTGATGAATCAGGATAGAATAGAAGAGTGATCCATAAAACATGAAATTTCCACTGGCTGATAGCCACTGTTTTTCTTGAACAATTTAATGCTCCACCCTGCAGCAGGATACCCTGCCCAGCAGCAAGGTCAGGAAGTGATACATGGATTTGTTTTTTGAATAAGAGCCTTCACTAGCATGAAAAGAAAATAGGTCTAAATCCAACTGCCTTTGTGCATCCTCCAGCGGAACTGACACATTCCCATAACCTGTTCCTTTTTAGTTAATGGTATGTGCAATCCTTTGGTCTAATACGCTACCATTAGAGATGGAGGAGTCATGGAGAAAGGGAGCTGGTGCTAGGTCCCGCTACAGTGTGTTGTTTCTAAAGAACTGAGTAGAGTTAAACACCTTCACATTACCCATTTCCGGATGATATCTGCAGTGTTGTTGCTAACAATGGTTATGGGAAAGTATAAAATAGTTCAATAAAGTTTCCAAGAATCTGGCTAAAAAAGATTTGCCGCATGACTTATATCAAATCACCAAACCAGTGCAAATTTTTTTGGCCTACCATAAATCCTAAAGAGGTAAATATGATGAAGATTTAGATATTTTGAAGTGTTACGTTTATCTCAAATTGCTGCATTATATTAAAATGATAAAGCAAGCACATCTGCAATATGTGCTGCTCTCAGGAAGCCGATGCTGGTTGAAGAAACATTTTCTGGAATATTTAGATACTGCATTTTTTCATGGGAGAGGAATTGTCCATTTCTTGTGCCATCCCATTGACAATGCATTGCAGTAAAGCATTCATGATTTTGTAATACGGAAGTTAGGATTTTTAATGGGAAATACCCTTTTTGTTGCCAGGATGTGGAAAAAATACATGGTACGCTTTCAAAAGATGATTTTGTATGTAGTTATACAATCAGGATTTCCTTCAAGAAAAGGCAGGTTTAGGAGATTGTAAAAAAGCCTGGTTTATATCTGTTGTTGACTCAAACTGAGGTGCCGTTGACTTCAGAAGAGCTGCGCATGCTGGTTTTTGCACGGTCTTCTGCCATGACCATGAAATAAAGATCAGGTGCTGTGCAGCCCATGGAGGTTGAAAAGCCTGGTGCTGTTGTCAGTTGCACATGCTATTAGATAATGGCTGCGTCCGTCTCTGCTGCTGGGGAAGTCACGGGGACCTGCACGATGGTCCCTGTGGGAGCCTGTGATGCTCAACCTCATAGCAGCGTGGGACGCTCCCTCCGTGGGTGCTGCCGCTGGCACACCAAGCCCCAGGTCCTTGTGCGCTGTGCCGCACGGGGCTGCATAGATCTCTGTAGTAAGAGATTGCAGATCAAAAAGCTAATTATCTGGTATGTCACACAGTGAGGTCCAAAGCAAGGATTGTTTTGGATATTGTCTGACAAGCATATCCTGCAATGCCAAAATGAGGTGCAGCCTTCTTTCCTGTGCTAGCTTTTATTCCACCTGTACAGGGGGCATCTCCACTTGTATTTCAAGCTTTGTTTAAATTATTTGGAGATACACTGCTGTGGGATGCAGAATCCTAACTCCTGTCGGAGGCGCTGGGAGAATTGCTGGTGTAACTGCACAGAAAATGTCTGCTTTTATTACCATAATGAAATAGAAAACCACCATGTGTTGTCAGGGATTTGTGTGTTAATTATCACATTTCTTGGTTGAATCTGGTCCATGGTGACATATCTATAAGGAAGTATTAAACCTTCCTTGATGGTTTGATGAAGATGAAGAGATAAGCGTAGCTGAGTAATGATTGTCATTCTTCTCACTTGCAGTTGAAATCTGGAAAGGGCACTAACTTGCACACTGGTAGAAAATTTATTTAATATTTCTATGTTTTCCTTCCTTGTCTTAGATGATTTTTCTCTGTGTGTCTGACTTCTAAGGGGTGAAAATAGTTAAATATTAAAATTGGGAATATAAAGGTTTATACTTAATGTTTGGTATTAGTACAGAATATTTAGAAATTGGCCTTTGATCTGTTCTGTATTGTTCCAAAGATCAGGTCTAAAATCAAAGCTCTGCACTGGGAATGAGAGATATGAGTTCCTTTCCTGACTTTTCAACTGATCTGCAGATTTCTGATATTGCTGAAATCTTTCCAGTTTCACTGTCTCTGAAGTAAGAATAATGATTTCCTTGGCAAGGTGTTCTGACGATAATGAACTTAAAAGAGTTATTAAGAGCTAGGATTTTATTTTCAGAGAAATATTACATTGAAATGATTTTTATTTGTCAATGAATTAACATATTTTATTTGTAAATTTTGCAACTTTTCTTTCTCCTCTGATGGAATAATTTTCATTGACAGTTTTCAAAAGGCATTTCATTTGTCATGAGAATACTTTTTAGTTTTGGTGCGGTTTTTTTAATGTGCTCCTGGTGGATTCTAGTCAGTATATGTTTTCCTGTACTTATGTTTTTATTTAAGGAATAACAATGGAGACAGCAGGTGTGGTGATTGATTCTGGTGACTGATTGACTAGTAAAGTGCTGATGTCTATAGGAGAAGTTAAGGCCATTTTTATAAAATTGAAAATGAAAGAAGATTATAAGGGGGTGGATTTTTGTTTAGTGATTGAGACAGCTTTTGCTGTGTATTGTTAGAAAATGAATTTCCTGCACAGTAGCAATTAGATTTCTTGAATTATATTATCATTCTATTCAGTTTAATATTATAGTTGTCACTTACATAATGAGCCTTCTGTATGCAGCTCTGATGCACCAGGCCTTGCTATTTCACACTGGGAACATGAAAGAAATAAGTATCTACGTCTGGATTTCCCTGCATGTCCAACAGTCTGCACAGTAAGTTTTCAGATCCTTGATGATAGAACCGGCATGATCTCTAAATGGTAAAAGATGTTCTTTCTGCTGATTACTAGTGAGCAACACCAGCTTTCAGGAGGCACATTTTCATTTTTGCTGCTTTGCTTCTGCTTAGAAATCCCAGAATCCACACTGACTCACACTGTGAAATATCGTTAGTTTTATGGTTCTATTTGCTCAGATGTATTTGTGCATTAGTGTTTAATTTTTTACTTAGATTGTACACAAAACATAAACCAATGTATTCTCTAGCACGAAGATATATAGTCAAAATAGGGAAAAAAGCACCATGAGACAGGGTATTACAAGGTAAATGATAGGGGAGGTTTAGCAAGTATCTATTTAGTGCTGTGCCAGCTATGCCTTCTCTTAAAAACATGTATAACTACCCTTCCTTTAGAGGAGGCCTCAGGTTTGTTGCAGTTGGGACTTTTGTCTCAACCATGTCATGCCAGTGAAGGGAAACAGGTCAGTTCCTAAGGAGCTAGAGGGAAGAGGAAGGGGTGCGGGCAGGTTGCCCAAAGATTTCAGCTCAAAGGCTGATGGAGCTGAATGCTGCGCCACACATGAATTTCCAGGACAGCTGGGATATGAAACTTCATTAGCAGGAATGGCAGTGTTTTGGAAGTGCTTTCCTGGAACAGAACACGTCCAGTGCAGATGAAGAATGCCAGTGCCACTTGGAAAATTATGAAGAACAAGTCTGTTTAATTTGACATGTATATAGGACCAACCCAAGTCCAGCACCATTCCTAAACTGTAGATGAGTATGCAAACTGTCAATAAAATGATCCCCCCACTTCCATTCTCCAAACTTAAAAAAAATTGGGGGAAAAAAAAAAAATTCCCCACAAATGTCAAAGCAAATTTGTGGTCTTTTTGCAAGGTAGTACTTTGACAGAAGGCTATGAATGAAGTGAAAATGAAGGAAAGGATGTACCTGGTGGGAATTATGTTACACCACCTTCAGCAAGGTATGTGTATCCCCAGCCAGATTTAAAACAGGCTCATCTAGAGAGATGCATGTCTGTGTGTGTGCTCATTTGTAAACGAAGCCATCGTTTAACTTGACGTGTTACTATTTCTGTCCACTTCAGTGGAACAACGGTGTATTGTAGGATGTGCACGTTTAGGATTTGGACTGCTTCTGAGCGGCTTCCCTTGAAATAAGCAAACCAGTCTCTTTGTTTATTTGCTTTTTGCCAATATGCCAAGCTAGCTCAAGGCAGTCAGCAGTATCAGAGTATCTGAAACGCTGTGCTCCTGACAATAGCTCACTTCCCAGCCAGCTCCAATTTACACAGGACTGGTGTGTTTCCTGTTATGGCAGTGCCTGGTTATTTCCTTCTTCTGCTTATTAGGTCTTGCATGCTTAATGAAATTATGCTCATTAGGGACTCCAAAATGCACACCAGTCACTCTCTGGTATTGTTTCAGATGATCCATGGAGTTTCTCTTGGGTTTGTACCCAAATCAAATTGTGCCAATTTCCACATGTTCTGCAGTCATGCAGCGCCCTGCTGCATGATGGGGCGAGAGCGCCTGGAAGACTGGTATGTCCCCAACTCTGCCACAGGAGCTCTGCAGGGAAAACAGGGGCAAGGAGACGTGCAGGAGGAGGGGACTTGCTGCCTGGCAAATGCCCGGGGGTCTCTCCTCCCTATGCACGCGGTAGGAAGTTGGAGGAGCACCTGAACCTCTGAAGGGGAGCCACGGCTGTGAGCCGAACGGGCTGCGCATGGCCACTGGCACGTGCCCCAGCAGGCGAGGCTGGTCTGTCAGGGAGAGACCCCTTTTCCCCAGCCTGTGTCGGGGGTCTGGTGGTGGTTTGCAGACACCTGCTTCGGGCACCCACTTGCTCTCCACCAGCTTAGCCTGCTGGATTGCCTCCTCATGCAGCAGCCAGACGGCTGGCACTCGGAGGTAAAGACGACGGATGGGTTCAGCTGCGGCATGAGGGATTTCAGAAAAATCAGGCACTTAGTTTGGGGCTTGGCTTGGACATTAAAAGTAACAGTGTTTGCGCTTGAGGAAATAGGCTTGTTGGCTTCAAAGGCAGCTACTTAGTGACATTATCTGCAAAAGGTTTTCAGTGTTTGTATGAAGAACACGTGACTGCTTGGAAAGGGGGAAGTTGTGATATTTTTAATAGGGTGAGGGCTAATGTATAAATAAAAGAAATAATTGAAAAGTCCATGGCTTCCCTGCCAAATCAAATCAGATTTTTTTTCAGCCGTTGTCTAAGAATTATTGGTAGATGTGCTATGCCTGATAGAGGCGCACCATTCTCATGGACATGAGGATTAGTGACCACAAATGAAAACAAGAGCAAAATGTCTCTCCGTTAAGTGTGGTGCAGAAATGGTTTTCAAATCAAAGGGCCGTTTTGTTAAACCAGCTAGTCAGGACTTCATGTTCCACAGTAACTCCTTGTTTAGCAGCTAATGTTTTTTATGGTAAAATCATTGCTTCATTCATGACTCCTAGCCTTACATGAATAAACCCTTTCCATCTCACCTACTTGCCTTGCAGCAAAATCACTTCGTTTTAGGCTTTTTAAATAAGTGTGGGTTGGAATGAGTGTTTAATTAAATAATAAGGACCTCTGTTGCTCAACTGTTAAATAAAGATCAAGCTCCATTTGGCTGCAAAAACTTTTTAGACATTGCTTAGCAAAACATACCTTATTTTTATAAAGGCATCTGGTATTTTCTGGACACAACGTTCTCTGCTAACTCTAACTGCCAGTTTCTTTCAGTGGTGTTTTTATTGTCTTTCAAGACTTGCTAAGCTGCTGCCTTGCCTTGATTTATGTCAGTAATGAAAACTGGTGGTTTGGAACAAGGTATAATCAGTTTTTCATGCATCCCATGACTAGCCGTTGCCTATCTTAACTTATTCCCATCATATATTTCTGAAGGAGTAAGTCTCCCCAAGGGACTCTTTTGAGCAGGTGTTGCCTTTTCAATTTTATCCTCGTTAACTATTAATCCTTTTTCACAGTTCTTTCTATAGGTAACAATAGGATACATGTTTCTCCCCCTCACAGTTTTGTAAATGTATGTCTGAGGAAGGAAGAAGGACACACTTCAATTTTTAAATGTGTTTTACGTTCTGCTTTAGCTTATTGTAAACAGGAGTAATCTCTTAAATTCTGCTCCTTGTGTACAAGGAACAATGAAAACAAAAAGATTAAAATCACTTACTCTGTAGGGTGGTGCTTAGTGATAGATCTTTGCAAGCAGAAGCATATTCCTTTTGGTAGTAAGACTAGAGTCTCTTTTTTCCTTTGATCTTCATAAAAAAAAAAAAAGTAATGATGAATCAGTGAAATTATATGGTGGTAAGTAGCATTAAGCAAATTGTATTTCAATGTTTTTTCTACATGCTTGTGAAAAAAAGACTCTAGCTCAGGTCTTTTTTAATTATTTTAGATGTTTATATCATTCACATCTAGAAAGTATAGAAGTCCTGCAAGACTTGTGTGTTTGTTTAGTTGCCTACACATGAAACTTTGCCAACGCCTGGCATTTGGAGAGTACGTGACTCAGGCGTTCAAATCACAAGGTTGGCTTAAAACCTTGTACATTTTAAGAGGCATTTTTTTCGTCACAGCCCTCATAAAGCACGTATTGAGAGATGTATACTGGATCGGTGCATTGCTGGGTCTGTTCTACTCTTCTAGACTTCCCAAGGCTACTCTTGCTCGTTTTCCTATGTTTGAGGATAGGCCTTTCAAAGGAGCTTTCTAAATCCTGCTCCAGTTCATCACTCCTTATGGGACTGGATCTCCATGGTCTGGCTGGATGTCACAAGATCATCCAACACCTTTTCCCTTGGCTCTGTGCCTCCTCGCGCCCTTCCTCTCTCAGAAGTCCTGCCTTACCATGCAGCCCTCTGGGGACATGTGTTGGCTGAAGAGCTTAGCATGGAGCTCAAAACATTTACAAAATCTGTTTTTTCCAGTTATTACAAGAAACCATGATAGACAGAAGCACTCTCATGCAATTCCCTATTTCAGTATCCTCAGCACGTTCAAGCTTTCTTAGGGCTAAGGTCAGAGTCTGCTCTTAGGACCTGGATTCTTTTTTTTCCTGTGCGTGCAATCTAAGTCATGAAGCAAGCCTGTGGACCTTACCTACTTTCTTGTTTAAACGTCTTTTAAATTAGCCTATGAGACTAATAGACAAAGCTTCATGTGATAGCCATATGCCCAGCATGTTTATTAAATGGCTGAGATACTTTATCAGGACACTGGCCTACTAAACTGTCACCTACCTGGAATTCACACCAGAAAACCTGACTGGCCCTGGATGTCAGTAGATTTACTAACAGATGATCTGTTTGTTTCAACTGACTGGTAAATCTTGGGGTACGCTTTGTATGAACAGCTTCAGTTGGGCTCCAGGCTGTATCATGCCCTATGTATCATATGTCTACACATCTACTACTCCTGCATGCTGTGAGGTAGACATCACTTGCAGGTAAGGAAGTAAGTGAATTTAAGCAGCTGCTAAAGGTACTGTAATCTGAGTTCACTTTCCCCACTTCTCACTGAGAGTGCACAAAAAGCATTTGCTTGGTACAATGACAGTGGAGAAGTAGTTTGGGAAGCTGAGGGGCTGCCAGCTGAGCCCAGGGAGGCTGAACCATGCACATTCAGTGCTTGCCATTTAGTGGATTAACAGGCACATCATGAATACTTGGGAAGGGAGAGCAAAGTTCCCCAACAGTGACACTGCATCCCAGTGCTGTCTGTTACTAACTGGAGGAAGTTCTGTTATTAACACTCTATGTTACATGTTATTGACTACAAAAGCACACTTTAAAACAAGCTTAAAAATAAACCCACAGAAAAGAAGAAGTATTAAGAAGTATTCTCCCTGAGGAGAAGGACTTGGGAGTGCTTATGGAGGAGAAGCTCAACATGAGCCGGCAGTGCGCGCTGGCAGCCCAGAAAGCCAACTGTATCCTGGGTTGCATCAAAAGAAGCGTGGCCAGCAGGGCACGGGAGGTGATTCTCCCCCTCTACTCTGCGCTTGTGAGACCCCACCTGGAGTACTGTGTCCAGCTCTGGAGTCCTCAACATAGAAAGGACATCGAACTGTTGGAACAGGTCCAGCGAAGGGCCACTAAGATGATTAGAGGATTGGAGCACCTCTCCTATGAGGACAGGCTGAGAGAGCTGGGGCTGTTCAGCCTGGAGCAGAGAAGGCTCCGGGGAGACCTGATAGCAGCCTTTCAGTATCTGAAGGGAGCCTACAGGAGAGCTGGAGAGGGACTCTTTGTCAGGAAGTCTAGTGATAGGACAAGGGGTAATGGTTTTAAATTGGAAGAGGGGAGATTTAGATTAGATATTCGGAAGAAGTTCTTTACTGTGAGGGTGGTGAGGCACTGGAACAGGTTATCCAGGGAGGTTGTGGAGGCCCCATCCCTGGAAGTGTTTAAGGCCAGGCTGGATGGGGCTTTGAGCAACCTGCTCTAGTCAGAGGTGTCCCTGCCCATGGCAGGGGGGTTGGAACTTGATGATCTTTAAGGTCCCTTCCAACTCTAACCATTCTATGATTCTATGATTCTATGAAGAACAATTTTAATAACCTTCCTAAAGACTTTGCTTTCTTCTGTGTAAGTAATTCTTGTTTCTTTCTTGTAACTTGCTGAAGTCCACGGTTTTGTTCTTTGGTTTTGTTTTTGTTGTGGTTTGTTTGGTGTGCTTTGGTTTTTCCTTTGAATAGGTGAAAACTGCCTTCAAAATCTTTTCTTGTTTGCTGAAGTATTTTATCTTGAGAGTATTTACAAAGTCATGATCAGCAAATTGCCAGGGTTTTCAATCAAGGACAAAAACTCTCGCCAGCCACCCTTTCCTGATAAAGAACTTTATCTGTACTTCAGCTTTCTCTTTTCCTGCTTAGATGACTCACAGCTCAGCTGAGTCCTCTTCCAGCGTGGCTCATTACCAAGCTTCATCTCACACAGGACTCTGCCCCTAAATCTCTTCACCAGCCACTTGCTGGTTTAGCAGGGCCAGAGGTGCTTTGGATACAAACTTCCTATTTCTTTCTCTGAAGTTGCATTTTGCTTATGTTTTGTCGCTTGAAATCTCATTCAGAGTTTGAAGTCTATTTTAATGTTTACATAAACATCAAAAAGCTGGCATTTTTCATAGCTGAAGCTGGAAACTATGCCAGGTGGGAAGATAGCAACATATTTTCTCACCATTCCCATCTACTCTCCCCTCCAATTGCAGGAATAAAGTCATAGGTGGGGAGAGGCAAACAAAACCCAGAAATTATTGTCCTGGATCTGGTACACGGGGACAGTAGCTGCTTTGTCATTAGTTTTATTGAGAATGTGGTGTCATTAATTGGTACTGTAAGGGAAAAGTCAGATGTCATCAACTGGCAGACTAGGACAATACAGTGCTTCTGTTAAGACTATCTTTGCTCTGCTCCACTAAAGCTGTTAGTAAACTTTCAGTACCACACTGGGAAATAATGTTCAACTAAACATGAGCCTAATAACTTGTTTGATGGTGACATTCAGCATATGCTTGAGATAAATAGCAGGATGTGCAGCATTTTACTCTTGGCACAGCCTGTTTCACAAACTGTGGAACAAGTACTCACATCTTTTCAGTAGCAACAAGTGGTAAGTGTCCTTATTTTAAAATATTTAATGATTTTAAATCAAAGAACAGTTGAGAGAGTGATAAGCAGTGACCTAAATCTTTGAACTGAAATTTGAACTTAAGTTCTTTTGAAACTCTTTCACCCTCCCACCCCCCTTTTTTTTCTCCAAGGACTGGCAGAGGCAGATGGAAAGCAGCGCGACCTTGAGGAAAATTTTAACTCAGTCAAACTTTGGAGGACTGTTTTTGCTGTTGTTACTGTTTGTTTTTATTATCCGTGCACTCAGATAATTGAGAACTGTCACAAAGCTCAAATGTTGATCCAAACTCTCCCATAGTTTTAGACTATTAAGATAGATACTGGACTGCCTGTGGTGTCCTCCTTAAGCTGTCCATGTTACCTACTTCCCCTTTCTTTTACAGGCCACCTTGCAATGTGTTTCTTTTGCTGGCCTCAGTGCTTTAGGGAAGTCGTTGTACTGAAAAGGCTGCTAGCTTTAAAACAAATCCAGCCAAAAATGTTGTGAAAGGAAACAAAAATACACAGCAGCAGTGCTGCCAAAGTATTGACATATGTAATGCACCCAGACTGGGAGATTGGGCTTCTCAGTCAATCGGCCTGCTATACATTAACCAGCTATAGATTTCATTTGTATTCTGCAATGAACACCCTCATTTCAATAGACTGCTGATGATCCAAGGCTGGCTCTTAACCTTGGCACAACCCATTGATAACTGTGAGAAAGGAAAACCCATAGCTAGCTGAAAAGAAGCAGCTTGTTAATATACAAAGAAATGAGAGTTGACTCTGAAAGGTGCATAGCTGAAATCTTCTAAGGCAGGAGAGTATTAGATTTTATTTTCATCAAAATATATACCTCTGGGAAAAATACATCCTCTTGGGCCTGGCACTTCGGCTGGGCACTGTTTCAGGATTGTGACATTGTAAATAAGCATGAAGTCCACACTGCTAGGGTGGTATAAAACAGCTTTTTATATAATAAGGATCAGGTGTATAATTGATTTTTTTTTCTTTACTGGACACAGTAGTTGTGGGGTTTTTTCTTTACTGGATGCTACTAGTTGTAAGAAACCAAGGTCCTGATTCCTTGAAATCAATGGTAAAAACCTTGCTTGACTTTCAGGGGAAATAACATGTTGCCTTTGTTTGAGAATATTGCCAAGGAAAGACTAGTGCTTGACTATCTCTTTCTCCCTCTTCTGATACTACAATTTGGCATGCGTTTCATGGAAGATCTGCACACAACTGAATATCTACTTGTTTCTCACAGCAATGCATCTACCTTGCAACAAAGCTCTGGTCTTGGTTTGATGTCGCTGTGAATTCTTGCTAATGGCATGTGCCAACATACGCAACAGGATAGAAAACCAATACGTAACATGACAGGATGGATTTTCTGTGGGTTCAATGCCAGAGAGTCCGGTAGAGTCAGACAGCTTAGAAAAATTTACAACAGCCTTAATATAAAACAGCTCAACAGAAATATGCTTTCTGTTCCTCTGTTCCCCCAGAAATCCATCCATCTTTTGCTGCTTGAGACAGACTTTAACAGTTTTGTACTCTACTTAAAACTAGCCATGTTTGGCCTTTTGCTATTTGTGCTCCAGCTCTTTCAGGACTTTGCCTTTATTTACAAGTTCTTCACTTAGCCTTCTTACTCAAATAACTTTTTTTTTTTTTTTTAGAGCTCCTTGTTTCTGTGTTTCTCACTTCAAGGCACATGTTTATGTGACAACAGCAAATTGAATGTGATTTACCGATACCTTAATTCGCTTTGAAATATTTTGAAACAGTGTGTTGACAGTCTTTGCTATTGATGCAATTAATAGGATCATAGTTCTAACAGTTCTACATACAACTCATGTAATGATGTATCTAGTAATTCTTCTATAGTTTCAGAGGGCTGAAGGGTTCTTCTCTATAGCTGTTGGGTGGGTTGTTTTGTTTTGAGTTTTAAGTCTACTTGCAGTATAACCTCCCACTGAAAGAGTGTTGAGCCTAAATCCTTTTGTAAAACAGAAGTTGACTTTCTAGTTTAGAGAAATGGTCACACAGAGGTTTTTCAGCTTCTGGAAGTAAAGGATGGTTTAATGACTCATTACGACAGTTGTTTGTCCTCAAGATCCTGTGTATCTTGGCATCTAAGAGAAAACATAAGAGAGCACATTAAAGGATATGTCTCTATTTTTTTTCTCAACTAGGGCTGTGCAGAATTAAAACCAGATACTGGAAAGTTATGGAAAGATCTTGCCCTGATAAATGTTCACAAAGAGCGGTTACTAAACTATGCTGGTTCCTGGGATGCAAACACCTTTGCATGTGGCCTCATCCCTGGGAACTGCACGGGTCAATGAACACTTGTCAGATGTCTTTTGCTGGTATCTCAGACAACCTCAGAGTGGAAACCCCTATCGTCAGTTAACAGTTCTTCTGAGCCTGGGACGCTGCATGATTTCACGCTCTCAACTTACTACTGAATCAGGTTGTACACAAAACATTCAACTAGACATTGATGCGCTGTGAGTAACTCCCTGCAGTGCTGGATCTCACAGCGGCTTTGGGGCTTGGCGGGGCTCCTGGCACCTGAACCTCTCTCATCTGGCTGCTCCTGTATGCTTAGTGGTGATGTTTGTGGGTCTGCCCTTGAAGTGCCACAACAAAAAACCTCTTGGTGGGAATGAGGCAATATTGCAATATGATCAAGCTAAGCGACAAAACCCAAGTGCACAAATATGTGTTATTAACAAAATAGATTCTAATGTCTCTAAAGTACCAAACCCTCTTTGGGCAACCACTCCTTTTTTTCAGTGCATGGATTTTTGATGTGATAAATCCTGACAGCTCTTGCAGAGCCATTATAGCCTAGTACAAAACCAAATGCTTTTATTACAAAGACTCATGGCACCAAAAGACTTGTGATGGCTTTCTATTAAATATGGTTGTGGCACATGTAGTTTAAAAATATAACATTTCCTTTGAAACTGCTGTAGCACATATATACAAGCCACTGTCCTAAATGCGATTAGGCAGTCAAGATATTCTTCCCCTTGGCAGTGCAGTCTGCATTCTGTGAAAATAATAGTTGGTACTTACAGCTGGTCTTTTCAAAGTCTCTTTCAATTTTGAAACTTTTAAAGTATTCTAAGACGCTTTAGCATGCATTTTACCTGTTTTACAGTTAAGAAAGCTGAGGTACAAACTGAATGATTTGTCTGAGATCACAGAATATGTCAGTGGTACATCTAGGGAAAAGAGTAATGGTGTTAAAACCTGTTGTTTCATAGCTCCCTTAACGCACATTCTCCGGTGTTGCTGTGTCTAGAGGTTGAAGTGCAGAAAATGCTTGTTCAGAGGTACAGGACTACAGAAGCAGCATTTAAAGCTAATGTGTATTTTCACTTTTCTGATTTGATTGTGTATTGATGTCGAGCCAAATTGCTTGGTTACTTTTTTGGGGAGGAATGAAGTGGGGGGAGTCTCGAGTAAAATGTTGTTGAGGTCAGTCAAAAGAGACATGATTGAGGCTGTTTGGAAATAGGAAAACAGAAAAGTTGAAACAACTAATCCTTTTGTGTAGCATTGCAATAGAGCGCTCATGAGCTGGGAAAGGATTGCAGGAGTGGGGGAAGGGAGGATTTCACAAAGCGGCTAGCGCAGCAGTCTTTCAGCAGAAGATGATTTTGGAAAGTAGCTGCTCGATAAAGTGCTCTTTCACAAGCACCATAAAACAAAACACCTGCAAACTAGGTGTCCCCATCTGTGTCGTCCCTGCTCCACGTGCAGATCACTGGCGGTGTCTGTACTACACGCCAGCTGCTTTCAATGCAGCACTTGGCAGGGGCTATATTCATTAGAAAGAGTCCATCTCCTACAATAATCAAAGCAGTTAGATTTCCCACCCACCCCCATCCCCCGCTTTTTTTTTTTTTTTAAGAGATCTTTTACTTAAATGTAGGTCACTGGTTTTGGCAAACTTTGGGCACAGTTTTTGTAACTTAAAAGAGTCTGCACAGCTTGCTCACCAGACAGCACCGAGTTCACTTGAGTGCTTGGAGGAGTCAGAGGGTCCAGCAGACCTGCGGTGGGGCAGGAAGGAGGCTTGTGCAAACCGAAGGCAGCGTGGACAAGGTTCCAGCTTGCCTGCTGCTGCTGGTGAAGGCAACTCACAGCAGCTGAAATGCTTGTCCACTGCTTTTCCACTTGTGCCAAGAAACTGAGACGTTTCTGTTGTGTTTTACATACCTGACAGTTTGTGTGTTCAGCACAGAATGCTGCCTTGTTTGTGCTACGTTCAGATACGCAGGTTTGCAGCAATAAATCTCCTTGTGCAGGTACGGTCCATGATGCTGATTTTATGTCCAAGATAAGCGCTGTGCATGAGAACAGGAGCTGTCACTCTCTGAATTTCCTTGTCTTCATGTAATTGAATTATTGGCCATGATAGTGTATTAGCTGTGGCAGGCAGGAATAGCCTTGAAGGCATAAGGATCTCCGGTCCGGTCACTGCATGCTGTAGAGTGTGGGTCTCCAGACTACCTCTGCCAGCAGGATGTAGGTTTTTCTGGAGGTTTTTCAGTAGAGAAATGGGATTAGTAGGTTGGGATCATGCCACTAAGCTGGTGCTGAAAAGACCACTTGTTTTTCTCCCATCCCAAAAGGGTTATGCTTTTCTAATTTAAATCTTTCCTAATTTAAAATTAATCACTTGTCTAGATTATTTTCCATCTTTTACATCAGACTTTAGCAAAAAAATACCATGGGGATTTTTTCTGTTAGAAGAGTGGTTTCACGCCCACACCACAAGAATAGGATGCAAGTAGGGATGGGTAGGCATGCGCTGTCTGTACATGTTACACTATACAGCTTTTCAGGAGCCCCGCTATCCCCCTGGGCAGGTATTTAGCCGTAGCTGTGTCAGCTGCCAGTTTAAGCGTCCTTGTGAGCCCAAGCCTATTTCAGCAGAGTTTGCGTAATTCTTGTAAAGCTCCAGAAGTCATGTTTTGGGGATATTAACTAGCAAATAGCTTTTTTACCAGAAACTGTGACTACTAACTAATTGCTTTGTGGTACAGATTCAGAAAATACCTCCTTCCAAAAGACTTCTTGAAAGCTCACTTCTTGAAAGCTCATCCAAAAGATTGCATGTTGCAGAAGAGTTTTATTACCCACTCCAAGATTATCAAACATGTTAGGCTTCAGGAGGTGATTTCTGTTCTTCGCTTCAACTGCATGTTTAGCTACAACGTTCTTTTAGGAACTGACATGAAAGGTGGGTTTCTGCTTTACAGAGCATATGTAATGTTTGAGAGCACAGCCGCAGCAGGGATAGCCTTTGGCTATTAAAAACCAAAAAATACTCAGAACGTTTGTTTGTCGTTGCTTGTATGCTATATACAATAGCTTTCTCAGTGTATGTAACCCGAAGGGGCTTTCCTACATCATGCTGGCTACTGTTTTGATTTAGAAGGAATAGAAACATCAACACGCCTTCTAATTTCCTCTGCTCTGTTTTTTTTTTTTTTTTAAATATAATTAGCTTACTAAGCAGTAAAACACAGTCAAGGTCATTAGCAGCAACTCCATGCTTTGTCTTGACATGTTAGCTACCCGCTTTTCCTTCAAACTTCTCCTTAAAAATCCAGTTCATTTTTAAAGTTTAGTGACTGACAGGGACACATTCAAATCTGTGTTTCTCTTCCTGTTTTCTGCATTGTGCTCCTTTTGAGTGCAGAGAGGCTCAAGTGCCAACTACTTCTGTGTCAGCTACTTCTGATCCATGATACTGTTCCTCGTGTGTAAAGAGGGAAATACAGAGTGGGTTTTTAAAAGAGCTCAGAGGAATGGGAGTGATCAACTCTGAGAGTCTCACTGAATGAGGTGAATGAATAATTAGGTAATGGCAATATGTGAGAAACACCTGGAAATGAACAGCTGTGTGATTTGTCCCTCTGTTGTGTCAAAGAGAATTTGTCAAACAAAGGTGAGATTAGTTTGTAATTTATATGAAAGTAAGCACCACTGGGCCTACTATTAGGTAAATAGCGATTTGATCAAAGGAGTAAGGAGATTTTTTCTATCTGATTTCACTCCCCGATCCCTGCAACTGCACCCTGCTTTTGGAGGAAAGGATTTTGTTTCCAAGCAGTTTTCTCCTTTCTGCATATACTTTTCATTGCTTTTCCTTTCACAAGCAAAAAAAATACCTGAAAGATTAGAGAAAAAGTACCAGTTAGGGCTTGTCAAATACCTCTTCCAGTGTGTCAGATGTTTTATGAACTGCGCTATCTACGTAACTGAATTAATTTTCATTATAAATACAGCAGTTGTGTTTATCTGGGAAATACTGTGGTTAAAGATGATTCATGTATACCTTACAGAACTATTCCACAATAAACACTTATTTTGCATATAAGATAAATCCTAAAGGCAAGGTTTTTCAGCTCCACTTCAGTGTCTGGCTATAATTTCAGACAGATTGTCTATTTCAAAATCAAAACAAACCATTTGAGGACTACATTTTTAGAATACTTCTTTCTTGATAACAAACCACCTGTAACAGAGTCTCTGGACTCTTTGGCATTGTCTGTTCTGTGTAAGGTAGAAATTAACACCTCAAAGTCAATTCCTTTCTTTTCTTTTTTCAAACCAAGTAATAGTAGAAACATTTGCGTCTTTGATCTATATTACAAACATTTTCTGAGAAATGCCATATTTCTGTAATTAAACTGAGGAGTTCCTTGGCATTGTATATTAGGGGACAAAAGGATATATTATATACCTTTTCTTATTGTTTTTAAGTACTCTGCATAGTGCTGCCTATATGCTGTAAATGCAAGATTGCCTACTTGTTTATTTTATAGAAGTTAAGTGCAAGTACACTATGCAACTCTTCAGAAAAATATATTTTTTAAAACAGTCTAAATTGGAAGCTTGGGCTGTGGTGTTTCTTGAAATGGATTTAAATTGATGTGTAACAGTATTAGTACTTATCACAAGTAAGGTCTGAACCTGACTGTCTTGATTCATCACTCACCTCTGATAGAGAAGTCCAGAGTACCTGTTGCTATGTATTTATGGATTTCTCTTTTTTTAGCGTCTAAGGCTTTTATTCTGTATTAAGTTTTACTCTATATTATGAAAGCATGTATTGCCTTGCATTGAAAATTATGGTGACTGTTATTCCTGCTCGTATATATGCAAAACACTGATTTTACAAGTAATGGTAATTTTGTACACATAGGAGACACAACTAGACTCTTAGTCTAGTCTTACTTTTTTTCCCCCATGACAAATACAGTGCAGATTTACAGCATTGTTTTACTGATTGATAAAAGTAAACATTTTCCTAGGAATTGTATCTTTTCCTGTCCTTGCAGCTGCTGTCCTTGTTCCTTAATCTCTTTTGACAAATTAAGGTAACACTTCATTAGACAAATGATATAATCTGTAAAGCTCCAGAGTTAGAACCACATGCAATTGTGCTGAACTTCTGCAGTACCTTTCACCTAGAACAAGGTCAAGGCTAGGATTTCTGCCTGAGTTTTAACATGCTTAATAAGGCTTTTCCAAAAACCGTGATGGGAATCTTCCCTTGGAATTGCAATGTGAGTGAGGAAGAGGCAGGCTGGAAATAATAATAGGTAGGTGTCCCTACATACGCTTTCTTAGCTAATGGGTTAAACAAAGAACATCGATGAGTGATTTAGAAAGCAAGCATATAGATGTAATTTGCTGTTGACATTTAAGGCATAAATGCAGAAATGGTGACACTGTAGTAGAAATCTGAAGGTCCTTTGGCCATGTTTCCTTTGGTCTTTTAAAGTTGCCTCCTTGTCTTGCAAAAGCTGAGAGGAGCACTGCTGTTGTGAAGGAACTGCTGATGAAGCAGAAAGAGGCATTGCGTGGCGAGAGGAGAGGGCTGTTCTCTGCCCTCGGCGCGGGCAGTGTCTCTGCAGAGTTGGCTTAAGCATTAGAAGTGCAGCTCTTCCTTCTGCAGATCTAGTGAATCTTTTGCAAGGAAAAGATTAGGACTGACTGACTATTCACCTCTTCCTAATGCATGTTGTGTGGAGCAATGGATGTGAACTCCTAGTCAATAACATGGACTCTTGCAATAGCTTCTTGCTATTACAGTTAACTTTTCCCTGTGAATTTTCTAGGGGGACGTAACTGCTTTTTCCCTCTGTCATGCATATTTTTTAATTACAACAGTTTTCTTCATGTTTTAACTTTTTGCATCAAAAAATAAATGCTTTACTGGTGCATCTGGATAAACATGCTTTTTGGACTCCCCAGACATCTTCTAATTTTATTCCAGCCGTAGCAAGAGGAAGTATTCTCTTTTTCTTCTCCATAGATTTGCAGAATGCAGATATCGGGCAGATATATGATAATGAGTTTCAGTACTCTGACTCCAACATTACTGCTAGTTTGGTACAATTAAGTCAAGTCTAATCTTAAAATAGGCCTAAATCCTGAATAAATATAGCATTAGGGTTGCAATGAGTAATTCCTGCTTTTCAAAAACAGTAATTGAATGCACAAATATTAAAGGCAAACCACATGGGGCCCCAGTGCATCAGATTTCTAATCTACTTAACTGGATCATTTTATAAGGCTAGATTCAATTAAAAAGATAAATACATTGTTTTCTCAGTGGAGAACCTGTACATACTTTGTATTCAATCTCAACTCATAGGATGTAATTTTAAGCATTCACTGTGGCAGTGATTAGATATTTATTTTTTTTAACCCTCCCAAAAATGAATTTATTGCATTAATAAGGGCTCTGGAAGATCTGACAAATCTTGCTGAGGCAGTTTGACGTTTCTCTCTCTAGGTTTCTGCCCTCCTCTTTCCTTCCATTCTCTGGGAAATGTGTGCTTCTGCCTCCCTTCTCTAGTCCCCAGGCTGCCCGGCTTGCTTGAGCTGCCAGCCAAGGGCTGGGAAGGTGAGGTTGGCGATATCCTAAAAAGCAGCTGCTGCAAGGCCCTCCAGAGCTCATCTGTCAATGTCCAGAAGCTTGTAGGTAATATTTGCTTGTGATGACCTGCGTCTAAGAAATGGTACTTCGGTTAGATTTCAGTAAAGGAGATGGTAAGATTCCCAAAATCTCTAATACAGAATTAGGCTATAGGTTATTTGTCTGAAGTGGGTTGATGCTCTGCCCTAAACTGGAAACTTGTTTGCAAAGTTTCCATGTGATTACATTACCCATTCAGTTATAACGTATGAGTAGAGTGAGACCGCGCTATTAAGCCACCCAGGACTGGAAATACTAAGGCACTGAGGAACTATTTAACATGATGGTCTTGCTATGCTGTAGCTCTGTTCGGACCGTTTATTAGGATTGGATCAGGTGATACTATATTCCTAAAGCCAGAAGCTAGATGATTGAGCAAAATTTCCTAAGAAGGTTGTAACTAAGGCAAGAAACTCACTTGTATACTTTGGGTTATTACCGTATTTTCTATCAGCACAGAAAAAAATGACCAAAAAAGTTTGCTGTAAATCTCAGCTTAAATTTTGTGCGTGGTTTGTAAAGGTCATTGTGTCCAAGGCTCCTTGTTTTCCACTTAATCAACTACCACTTCCATGGCCCAGTTGCATTTCAGCAAACATTGCTTCAGTGTAATGTGACACACCCAGTGAATTTGCACAATGTGTGCTTCAAGGAAGCCCTGATCTTTTTACATCTGAGGACAATGATTCAAGTGTTTAAAATTATCTGAATGTTCTGCATATCAATTCAGCATTGTTGTAATGCCTGGGTCTTTCTAAATGTGAAATTAGTAGATTTAGGACCCAGAGCTCCCCTGGAGTGTCCCCATAGATAGATTGTAGGTCACAATAACATGAGACAACCTAATTACCATAGCCATTGAAGGGAGTGAATGCACAGTAGGCACCGGATTATATATGCTCAGTTCCAAGGAATCCATTCCCTAAATGCTTGCTGCTGGGTCTTTTGCAGGCATGTGGGGTTTTTTATCTGTTTAGTCGCAAATTTGTTCTACAACCATTGTGACAATATTATTACTTAAAAGTACCTGCAAAGCTGTGAAAGATTCATCAGCAAATACAAAATGTCTTTATGCAAATGCATAATTCTTTTTTTTTTCTTCTCATGCTGAAACTGGAGGGGAAGCTGCTGATGCTAGTTTGGATTGTCATGCATATGACTCCCGTGTCTCCTCTTCTTGGTTTTTGGTTTTCTTTTTTTCCATATAACATTGCAAAAGTGAGTGTGGTCCCTGTTAGAAGCCCAGCAAAACCCGAGGAGCTCAGATTTTAACTCTATAGCTGAAGATTTTTTCTTTTCTAGTAACCATAGTGGCCACAACTAGAGCTGTCTCCGCCTCTAAGAAAACCGAGATCCTGCTTGTAGCTGGGTGACAGGTACCTTTCTGTCTTCAAAAAGGGTACCCAGGCTGAGTTAGAGGACTGGAGTTCAATATAGCTGCTCTCTAGAAATGTTGCTGTGTTCTGTGTTTATGGGCTATATTACTTATTTCTAAAACTGGACATAGCAACCATCTTACTCTCTAATGGTAACTGATATTACAGTGTGCATTTTTCTCTTTAAAGTTTTAAAAGTTAGGAACTCATGGGCAGGTATGGCAGCACCCCGGTTAGCTGGTCCACGTCCTTTCTCTAGTACTCTCCAGGCTTTGCTCTTGTCGTAGCATGAGCTTGCATGTCATAATTTAAGTTCCTTCAGAAGGATCAATTTAGTTAATGTCATCTGGGAAGGGGTTTAAGTGGAAGGAAAATAAAGCAGGTTTTGTGTGGCACTGTGTGGTGTGTGCATCACTAGAAAATCATTTCCCAATTAGATGACATTCTAATGAGTCAAAGTGTAATCTGCACTTGCGCCCCATAGCTCCGGGACTGAGCTGGGCAGGGCTGGTGGTGCTCTTTATGAAAAACTTGGTACCTTGAAAGCTTTCTAAATTTGTTTGGTTGCAGAAGTGACTGAGACAAGAAGCTGGAAATGCTAGTTTTGTTTTGTCATCTGCCACTTTGCCCCTTTCACATCCTATGCTGAAATAGTTACACAAGGGTTGGGGTAAGCACCTGCATTTCCATGGGTCACAAAATAGCAACAGCCCTGAACAGCAGAATTTGGTTCCAAATACCACAGTTCAGGGTTGTGCCTGGCTTCATTTCTACAGCAGGGCAAGGGCTGCCTGCATAGAACTACCAAATGGGAACTGTTTGCACTTTGTATTTAGTGCACAGTTCAGGAGCAGAAGTTATGCCCAGAATTTAAGTGAATAGGGAGTATCACAATTCTGCTAGCTCCCCAAACACTTTTCATGGCAAAGATCAGACAATCTTATAGGAATGCTTGCAGCAACTCTAAAGGAATTGACCTAGGAAGAATATCTGTGGATTGTTTTGTTGGTGTGTTGTTTTTTTTTCTAAAAATATGATCTTGGTTTTAGAAAACCACATCCTAGTAAATTAGAGAATCTACTCTTCAAGCAGTGAAAAGATTTTTCTCAGTGCTGTTTTCTAAAATAATAATCTTATTTATTATTTAGTAGTATTTGGAATTCTAGTATTAATCTTCATTTTGGTGAGGACAGTCTTCAGATTTGTGATTTTGCTACAGTAAGGATTCATTTATTCATTTAAGAATACACCCCGCAAGTATAGTATAGTAACACTGTGGAGATGGTGTATCTTCAACATACACAGGTGCTTAAATGTGCAGACGGATACAAAGCACTTTTCACAAAGTGCCTGAGTGTCTGGGCATCAAACTTTGGTTTCAAGTTTAGCTTGTTTTCAGTGGTAATTAAGCTCTTTTCCTGTTTCAGTCCCAAAGAAAATCTCCAAAGAGCATATCTGCCTATTTAGACACATAAGGATCCTTGAAATTATCTTTTTTCCTAATGACCGATCTTCACAAGGAAGCAGAGCTGTTGCTGATGGTACGTTTAACCATGAGTCTCCTTGACTTGATTTTTAAATGTAGCTTCACAGGTTGTGGCAGGAGTACTAGAAATCGTTTTGTTCCATTACAAAAAGTTTCCCACACTGACTACACTTAATATTTCACATCTGTGTGAATAAAAATGTCAATCTGCCAAACTAGGTCTTAAAAAAATGAAATAATAATTTCAGGATTTCAAGGAGGATTCCTTTATTTCTGAGGCTGCTGAGCTACAGTAACTGCATCTGGTCTATAAGGCTGGGAGGATATTGGGGGCAGGGAATGGAGTAGGAGTATTTTCATCTTGAAGTCACCACTTCAGGTCCTGCCTGGGGCAAGTGGTGGTGCCCCAGCATCGGCGGGCGAGGGCCTGAGCTGGGTTTCTGCGAGATGGGCCACCTCCTGCTCAGCCCCAGCCCGTGGGACAAAGCTGTCATTATTTGATGGAGATTTAATGGCGCATTATGAAATGAAAGTCGTGGGGGCCTGCAATGGCTATAGTCCTTGCTTTCACTGCGTGTTAACCACAGGGTGAGTAACTGAATGCTCATCCATGTGTGATCGTCTGCGCTGCCGCAAGCTCATTATCAGCATTAGCGTGCTGAAGTCACCCAAGTCTCGCTAATGGTGCTGTATGTGGCCACCACAAGAAGTGCTGCTGTCTTTGTCCCAAGACACCACCCAGCAGTTCCTGGTAGCTGTTGTAAAATCTCAGTTTACAGAATTATTACAATTTCTTTCTGTGCTAGTAAAGCTGCTCACTAAAATCCGAGCTCTGCCAAGAAATTTGCATGCTTGCATGTCCAAGTGGCTGCCTGCTGGTCAGATGCTGTGGCTCTATTATTTTATTTTATTATGAGGGATGGGTGCAGTTGCATACAGTGAGACTATAGAGAAAGAGCAGAGGAATAAAAAACAGAGTACTTAAGGTGAGATCTCGGGTCTGTGGAAAAGCAGCACCTGGGGGCTTTACGGTGTATCATGACATCAGTAGGTACCTGATTACTCCATTTTCTTCAGGGTTTTCCCTGAAGCTCTGAGGGCCGTATCTGCTTTGCCACATGGTACTAACAAAGGTGTGTAAACGGGTGAGTACACCTGCTATCAACAGAGAAAACCAGTAGTGAGGACAAAATAAGGATGTAGTTAGGTAGGACTGCCATGGGGAGAGGCAGCCTCTCCCTCCTCTGTGAGGATAGGTTGTGCAAAAGGTGCCCTTGGGAGTTAAGAAAAACTTTTACTGACATTTTCCACCATGTTCTTGATCTCTAAAAAACCCCAGTCATAACTGCTAATGCACCACTCTTGGACATTAGTGATTTCTGAGAAGAGATTAACTGATCACTTCTGAGCCAGTTTCTTGACTGTCCCTGTTGCATCACCCCTCGATACCATGTTGGAGATCCCACAACACGGTTCCTGTGACATGTTTCCTGCAAGTGCCATTTGTGTCCTTGTGGCCTGAACCACTCCTTAAAGAGGCTATTCAGCTCTCCCGGAAGGACCCATAAACATATCCTGCTAAATGCCGCGGGGGGAGGAGGGAGCGACTTCACCACTGGAACATGGATTAGACATTCATGTCCCCTTCTGCTGTCCAGGGAGCGCTGGCTGCTGAAAGTGGATTGATCAGCATCAAAGGTGAATGAGAGGGTGGAGAAGACAGACCACCTTTTTTTACATCTTTACATCTTTATTTGGAGGGGAGGGGGAAACAAGTGTTAGCAACTATTTCAGGCAGTTTTTTGGATAAATGACAAAGCATTTTGGTCTGCAGGAAACAACTGCTTCCCCTCTAGAGTTTTTGGGCACTTGAAAGGAAACAAGGCAACTCCAAACCTCTAAAGAGTGAAACAATTACAAAGACTGATTATTCTTCCTGTAAAGCTTTTTAAGAGCTGCTCTTGTACCAGATGGAATGATGATTCTTTTACATCCCAGTAATACCACTGTGTTTGGTTTGCAAGGGTTTACCTCCATGTGGCAGTGGACTGAATGGAGTCTTATAAAATTCCTATCTGCTAAGAAGACATTATATATGGTATATTTCATGTAATTCATTCCCCAAAATATCTAATAAGGTGGCAACATAATAAAAAATATTTATTGCAGAGTTTCATGAGGAGACTTGAAACTCTGCTTATGCCGCACAAAACAGGGAAATGTCATCAGTTTTCAGAATGTCCTTTTTCTGTTTTGCAAACAATAGAGCCTTTTCCCCTAAATCCTCATTATGTTTGAGGGCTTTGGTTACTTGGCTGTTGGCTTACAAGGGCTCATGCCTTACCTGCATGTTTAGTGCGTATCTAATGCGGTGGTTGCGGGGTTGTGTGCAGGTTCTCGCAGACAGACTGCTGTGTCCACGCAAATCCTTCCTGAGCTCAGAGGTGGTCTGTGCAAACTCAGGGAGGAGGTCTGTTGTCTCCTGCTTTGCAAGTCAACAGGTCAGGGACTTCTGTAATGCAGAAAGGGGAGTCAGCAAGCATCAGATACGAAGCTGTGTTTATTGAGTGGGACTGGAGGACAGACAGAGGTGCAAAAACCAAAGGGGTGTGTTAGTGGGTAAGGTGCTGCTGTGCTAGTGCAATTCCATTCATGTGGTACACGATGGCTTGAACAGCAGCAAAATTCATTGTTAAATCCTCAGACTGCCTAATCCCATGTCTTGCTGGGGCTGTTGCGCTGAGTTTGCTAAGTCAGCAGAAGTTGTATGCCTGCATGGGGGAGCTCCTACACTGGAATTGAGGGTTGGATGGACAGCCAGAAATAGACCCGTTTGGAGGCTGAGTTTGGACTTTAAAGAAGTTGAAGCAGAGGCATTTGGTTTCGCTCCTGTATTTATTAATAGCTGGCTGGTGCTGTGCAGTGCAGTTCACCAGTGCAGCCCAGGGCCGGCAGAGATTGTCCGCGTGCCTTTGCCACCTGTTGGTGCAGCAGCTGTGGGATCCCAGCTGGAGTGCACAATTCCTGTTGGTTCCCCCTCCCTGGCTGGCGTAGCTGGGGGAGGACAGAGAAGAGCAGTTCCTCTGCTCAGAAGAGACTGCTGTCACCTCTTAGCCACAAGCAGGGCCCCCAGCGACGGGGAGGGGGAATTGAGAAATAGCAGCTCTTAATTGGCTTTGATTTTTCAGGCATCAAGGCTGCTTGGTCTTGTTTGCACTGCCCTTCTCTTCCCTTATCTGCTGCTCCCCCCCCCCCCCCCGGCTTTGCCGACCATGAAGTCGGCCTTTGAACCAGTTCCTGTCCCACTGCCCTCCTCCTTCGTCCCAGTACTTGGAGGTACATGGCAAACAGCCACGGCGTGGACAGCCCTGGAGGTGCCTCCCCCATGTCTTGTGCTGGGACAAGAGCAGAACACTAGGCATTTTGTTTTTTATAGAATGGTAGAATGGTCTAGGTTGGAGGGGATCTTAAAGATCATCTAGTTGCAACCCCCCTGCCATGGGCAAGGACACCTCCCACTAGACCAGATTGCTTAGAGCCTCATCAACCTGGCCTTGAACATGCATTGCTCTTGTTTGGGAGGAAAGCTGTGCATTGGGCATCCACAGGCACAGGGTGGGGAAGGCCAGCAACATGTGCTTGGTACTTGATGGGGTGAACACTGAGAGAAATTTGGTGCTGCCTGAGGATCACGGTTATCCAGGGGACTTCCGCACCCGCAGCAAAGCAAAGCAGGTCCCTTCTCTCCTCCTGGATCCGGTCTAGTCGGGGGCAAGAGGTGTTGAGCAGTTGTAGGAGGGTCCCCAGCCTGTCTGCCACCCCGGAGAGGCACAGATAAGGAGGAAACCATCAATTACACTAGTGAAAGAAGTGAACGCATCCCCAGCAATTACAAAAGTGAAAGAGGAGAAAAGCAAGAGCTGGCCGTCCCCTTGGGAAGGGGCGTTCCTGTGGGAGGCTGCAGAGCAGCTGCGGGGAAGAGGGGTCTCATCTGAGATGGGGCACGGATTGCTCCAGGCTGTGAAGAGGAGGGGTGAAAATACCTGAAACCCTGTTGTCTTCTCACTCTGAGAAAAGGACAGTGTGGGAACTTCCCACTGCCTGTAATTAGGGAGTGATGACTGTAAATGGCTGCTGAATAAGAAGCCAGAGAGGAGGAATGGCTGCATGTCATCTCCCCTCTCACTTCTCCACTGAGTGCCAAGGGGTGTCATAACTTTGTTTTTCACCAGTCATGCTTAATCCATTTTAGGTTTTTTTCTTAGCCAAGCCTGGAGAGTGTTCCTTTTTTCAGGCATACTTAGGCAGAGAAGTTCTGAGGTGGTCTATACTTGTTGTTCCTGAACTGGTGGGCTGTTTGGTGTGTTTTGTTTAACTTATATTTGCGATTTTCAGTGGTTTAAATATTAAGAGTCTGAGAATAAACAGAATGGAAATGAGCTTCAGTGCATTAGATTAGTTTCTGGAGTGGAAAAAAAGATGTATACTTTAAACAAAATTTTAACCTAGCAAAAAACTAAAACTTCTGAGAAATCTCTCTGCTATGCCCAGGGAATCTGCGCCTGCCACTCTGGTATTTCTGAGACTAAAGTGCAGCATAAGATTAAAGTAAGTATTCCAGCCTTTCTCCATATGTCCTAAGAACAATTTTTAAAAGCCTTTTCATGCTGCTACTTGAGCCATTCAGTAACAAAGTCCCTATGTACTGTTTTAGGAATAGCATAGTTCCATTTCTTTGCCAGAGATGATCTTTGTCAGATGCTTCCAGCCAAATTTTTTGTGCACTCCATACCATTGTGCAGGCCAAATAAGAAATCATCTTATTCAACCTCAGGAATTTCAGGAAATAAGTGACAAAAGGGAAAAAAAAAACCAACCCCAAGTTCTGCTGAAAACCATAAAAAGGGGTTTTGGGTCTGGGATCATAGATGTCTCTTGGTATGTACTGCTGAGATTGGAGGGCTATGACAAACTCCAGTAAACAATTTCAGTTTACTTTTCCTTACTTTTCTAGCACAGAATAGTTATGTTCTCAAACAATACGGTAGTGTAGCAACTTTTCATTCAAACTGAAAATTATAGAGAAAGTGGCTTGAAAATTGTACCAAAATGGGTTTCTTTTCAAAGCAAACTGTAGAGCTCTCCTCTTCAAATTGTATTTGGTGAAATTTCCTTCAGGTTTGCTTTTCTCTAAATTTCATTTACTTAGGGTTGTTTTTTTTTTTTTTTAAGTTAGATTACTGAAATGCCATACCCATCACAAGAATACCGCACATTCTTTACATATTTTCATTCAAAACCTGCCACTATTTCTATAAAGCAGATGTGGATGAGCTCATAATAATTCTGAAACAAATCTTTCTTTCTATTAATTCTTCTTGTGGATTATATGGTGTGGCGTAGAAATGAGATGCATCATGACAGTTCATTTGTTTCTGCTCTGCATATGAAATTCAAAGCTTACAAAAGTGCCTAAAAGCTAACTTCACAGGATAGAAATATTGTAGAACTAGAGTTATGTGAATCACCCTGAAATTGAGTCTTTGTTTTCATCCTTTTGTGTAGGCTTGTTCAAGGTCAAATAGAAGATGAAAGCAACATTAGGCTATATGTAAAGATGGTAAAAATTCCAGCGTACCTGCAACTAGCACCTAAAAAGCTGAGTTATCAGAATAGTGAGGAGGAAAGAAGGACAAGATAAAAAAGAACCTGATATCCTTCCTGAAAGAATAGGACTGTGGGAGCAAAACTGTCTGTGCATTTTAATATGGCTGTAAGCAAAGCTCTGGTATGTCAAATACAATAAAAAGAAGAGACTGCTGCTTCTTGCTAGAAAACAAAGTGGGGGTTGTTTCTCTTCTGAGTAAGTTCTGTTTGTGTGGGTCATGATAGGGCATGTTATTTGGGGGAGGGAAAAATTTTTCTCAATGTGTTGCAATCTCCTTTGCTGGAAGAAGGCTGGAGCAGAGGGGGTGCCTTCTACGGTGCCACCAGCATCGCCAAGCAGGTGAACAAGAAACTTCTACTTGCTGTATCTCGTAGTTGAAACATCTCAGGGTTTAATGCACGTTATGGTGCATTTGCACCAGAGGAGATAGGCTGGGCACTGGGTACAACTTTTTTTGTTCCTTTCCAGTCTATCTCATCACCCCTGCTGAGGGGGAGGGTATTATACAGTATTTGGGCTAGTGAGAGTGCTGCGGATTCACCGCTCTTGATCTAACCTAGATATCCCAGCACAATGTTGCAGTGGGCAGGAAAGACATATTTGTGTAGGTAAATGTCTGCCACAGTTTGTCATTGAAATACATGAGTATCATGCTGGAGGTTGATCCAATATGACTAAAAGGTTATCCTAGCTTAACACTAGAATAATTTTTGTTGTTACTGTTGCTAAAGAATGGTGGTCATACATAGATATGAGCCCTACAGGCTAAAATTAGTTTGAATTAACATTTTGATTATTTCAGTATATTTGTATTTTTAAGAAGTTGTTAGGGTTTGTTAAGCAATGGTGTAACAGGTTGACCTTTCATGATGGATTCAAGGATGGATTCGAGGGGAGAAATCATGCCTTCATTGGAAAGCTAAGTCAAGGAAATAGAAGGCTTCAGTCTAAGGGTCATTTTTTTTGACTTCTAACCTGTGAGGGAAAATTTAATATGTTTTTAAACATTTTCGGAAATAACTTGTAAAATACTCCTGAGAGACTTACATTTGGACAGTTATAGCCTAAAAGGCAAAAATAGAAATGAACACAAACTTAACAAATTGCAAGAGTTGCTCATGTGCGGGCTGATCACAGGCAATGGCTTTCAAGATAAGGCTTTAGGGCATGTTAGAAAATGACAATGTGTCACTTCAAAAATCACCTCAAAGGAATCCTTCACTACAACTGAATGCTTCCCAAGTTGAAACAGAGGACCTAATTTCTTATTTTCGTTGCTTATATAAAAGCTGAAATCATATTTAGCCCTAATTCACAGCAATCAAAATAGTGTGCCACTTTATACTTTGCAATTCAGTTTTATGACACTTGAAAACTTTGTTCTAATTTCTGACTTGCAGAATTATAAAAAGGTTTTATTTGTTAGAGCTGTTGTTCTAGCCACAAGTGAAATAATGGTCCTTGGACTAAGAGCAAGGATGAGATGTAATTTCTGAAAAGGTTCTTATTTTACAGTGGCGTTTGGGGTGGACACGGTATTTCTGTGTGTTCAGGATAGAAAAGTGTGGAAACAACAAACCAAATAAATATACGTATGTAGGCAAAAGAAAGATAGTGGCATAAGCCAAAATCCCAACAACAGGCTTTAAAGCCCTAATTTCTGTTTTCCTGCTCACCACCCTGGCTGCAGGCTGTGTCCCGCAGTTGCAAAGTGGCAGATACACGAGAAGAACCATAAAAGGTGAGATGTAACGGTATGTTTTCTGTGTTAATATGTGTGCCACTCAAAAGGTATGATGGATGCTGGGCAGGAGTTGAGATTGCGTCCACGTCATTCAGCATGTCAAACTACTTCTCTGAAAAGGGCGTTTTGGACTATGTTGTCCAGAAGTCAGGCATCCACAGGCCTTGTTTGAGAGCTCTGCAGATCTCATTTGACATGTTTGTTTTAAATAAGAAAGTGAGTAAATTCCTATATTTAGCAGCTGACTAGGGCCTCTGTTTTCCATGTGTTTACTCATATGCCTAATTATATTCCAATGATTACTTCCTTTACAATTATTGGAAGTACTCATGTAATAAAGTTAGCATATGTGCATCTTCAAGAGTAGGGCTTATATATCACTAAATTGTTCATTTCTGTTCCCAACTCTTCCCTCATTATTCAAGCTAAATAATATGAATAAGTGGAAAATGAAAAGGTAGTCAAGAAATTAAGTTTTATATATAATAGGAATCACACCAGCTACTACTTTATAGAGGAGGAAAAAGAAAGGGGGGGGGGAGGAGAGAAACTCCTCCTAGCTGCTGATCAAAAAACTTATAACCATAGTGCTGTCACTGCCAGTGTTTCATTCTTTCTAAATGTGCCTTTTCTGATTTTGACAAATGCAAATCTTGAAATAGGTTTTAGAAAAACAGAGTGGTTGTATTTTCCCTCTAAAGAAATAAGATCTCATTTTTTAGAAGTTCTCGAACTGCAGTTTTCAGGAAAATAAATTATTAGACGAACTAGTACAAAAAAATGCTCTTTAAAGTACTTTGTCTCAGTCCTAGCTCATCTTTCTTGTTATTCCTTAGAAACATAGAAGCATCCTCTCTGTTTAGATCCACTTTTATTTCCACTAGTAGTTTGTGGAAAAATCTTCACTTTTTCTACAGTTAAAACCTACATTTTTGAGCTACAGATTTTAATATTATTTTTTATACCTTTTAAGAGTGCACTTCCATTCTGCATAATGTATTTTTGAGTGCTGTAGAGTTTAAGAAGGTCAAATATGCAGTCTGTGGAAAAGCAGTAAGTTGCCAGTAAGTAGAACTGTGCTGCTTAAAGTACAGATTCATTCTGGTGGATGCAGTTTCTACGAGTGATAGGACAAAAGAAAAAGGCCTTAAGTCATGCTGGGGAGGTTTAGATTGGATATTAGGAAAAACTGATTCACCAAAAAGGGTTGTGAATCACTGGAACAGGCTACCCTTCCACAGGGAAGTGGTGGAATTGCCACCCCTGGAGGTATTTAAAAGACAGGTAGACGTGGTGCTGAGGGACATGGTTTAGGGGTGGTTTTGGCAGTGTTAGGCTTATGGTTGGACTCGATGATCTTAAAGGTCTCTTCCAACCTAGACGATTCTATGACTGTTATGGATTATGATGAAATGCTGTGTTGGATGTTATGGATTAGAATGAGAAGTATATTAACTAGGTAACACCACAGTGGAACTTCAGTGGTTAAGTACCATTCTTTTTGGTGCAAGGGAAATACCTGCCTAGTCTTAGAAAAAGCATAGAGCCCTCTCTGCTTACGTAGAGATTAGCAATCTGTGCTGAGAACCCCCTTCTGTTGTGGTGACAGAGGTTGATCCATCGGAAGGTTATTGCTCAACCAGGAGTCTGCAGTCATCTACACAGTTTGCAAGTATGATATGCCAAGAATTTTATAGCTATGAATGTGCATTCATCTAAATAACACCTGAGGTTATGTCTCTCTGATGAAGGCATGTGGAGACAAGGCACACAAATATTTAGGTGTTGGCTTACTGTAGTCATGCAGCTTCTTTAACACGAGATGCACATGTGTCTTTTCATAAAATATTTTGTAAGTGCTTTTCTTCTGAGGTGCTATGTGAATAAGAAAAAAACAAGGAAGTGCACAGGGGTAGGCCAAGTTCTCATCATGAAATGAGAAGACAGTAGAGCTGAGCTGTGAAAAAATATCGAGAATTAGAAAATTGGTGTTGCTTGAAAAATGAATACTTTTTACTGCTGTCATCACTGCAAGATGAGCAGGGGCCCAAGGAAATGAAAGAGATTTTCATGGAGTCCTGCTTTCTAAGAGGATTTTGATGCTGCTAGTTGAATTGTAACAATGAGGGAGTTGCTACCAGTAGCCTGTTCAAAACAGTAGGTGCATTTGCCATTATCTATATGAGGGAGACTTTCAGCCTGGCTGGTAACTTGAGGAGAGATTTGTAACCTTCTGAAGGGCAGACATGACTTCTGGGTTCGTAATGCTCCTTCAGTTCCTGGGGTCACAACTTGATAAGGGGAGGATAAGGAACAGATAGCAGCCTGCCGTTTTTAGGCTCTGGTTTGGCAATTATGCATGTTCCAACAGCTCATAAGTGCGTAATTATGGTCATGGAAGTAAAGATTCTCTGTGTGTGTGTTCATCCTGTTTGCTCCATGCATCATCAGTTGATTCAGTATTTTTTGAATTGTGAGTTTTACATGGATTTAGTGTTCTTGAGATTTGAACAAGTGCATGTATGAAATTACTGAAATCCCCCAAACTTGAGTTTTAACTGTCATTTATTATCACGGTATCAGAGGAATAAAGGGGAGCACATTTGAGAACAATTTGAAATAGTGCACTTGAGAGAATTATAGAAACTAAGCTGACTTCTAAGCCAGGAACATGATAGGAATTGTAATGAGAACAGTATTAGCAGTTACGTGGAAAACAGGGAGTTTGCAAAGGGATATCACAATTCTTGGAATTCTTTCAAGCAGGCAATGAACCTGTAAGATAAAAAGATGAGTCGGTTGTCACAACTTCCTTGGAATTTTCAAGTTGCTTTGAGCCCTAGAGAACTTAAACTGGTATGCGATAAAGAGAAGATCCTTTTGTAGATTAAGAGCTGGCTGAAGAAAATGGGAGGAATATATATTTTTCAGAGCGATATCCTAGAGGAATCTATGCTGTTTGCCATGTTTAAAGACCTAAGAAGGGATGTTAGGGAGATAGTGTTTGCTGCCTCTGTAAAATTATTTGTGGGTCAAAACTAAAGCTGGCTCTAAAGAAAAGTTTTGCTATATAAATGACTGAGAAATAAAATAGCAAATCTAAAGCCTGTACTGTACAAAGCAATATGCTTGAACTAAAAAATGGACCACGAGTTAATTTGTTCCATTTGGAATCTTGGTCTTCCTGTGGTAAGTTTGCTGTCATTTCAGTGTTTAGTAACATTCAAAAAGGGAATTAGAAAATTAGGAATTACGAATGGAATACCATATGAAACAGAGCGTATAATTATGGCACTGCTGTCAGTCCATATCTTTGCTGCATTCTCAATGTTGTGTGGTGTTCTGACAATTCTGTCTCAAAAGGCGTATAGTGAAATGATAAAAGTACAAAGAATGCCCAAAGTGTTTAGAAACTTATAATGATTTCTATTTGAGATATGAATTGGACAAGGAGTCTTCTGTGTGAAAATGGATGATTGAAGTGGGGTATGATAGACGTTTATAAAATCACGCATGAGATGACTAAGGGATGTTCATTCACTTATGGTCATATAATACAGCAGGCACACAGTGAAGTTATTGGGCAGGGGAGTTTGAAGCAGAAAGTCCCTTTTGCGTACAATTTAATTGTGTATCCTGTTTCCACAGTTGCTGTAGATGCCAATAATATAATTATAAATATAAATTAAATGATATAAGTTAGAAACTGTCAATAAACACAGTGGTCTGAATGAGCCCACGGACAAAGTCAATCCACAATCTGCAGGGCACCAGCAGGTAAGAGTAAGAGGAGCGCTTTATTACACGCTCCTTCAGGTGATTGCTACTGACAACTGTCAGGCAGGATATTGAGCTAGCTAAACTTTTTTTCTGAGTCAGTATGTCTGTTATTTCATAAAATTAAAATCCTAATTTTATAATTGTTTGTGAAGGAGGGGAATTGCAGTGGCTGAAACTCGGCCAGGGTCCTATTGAGACTTTCAGTCAGTATTGGTCTGTTAAGAAAAGTCAGTATTTGCCCTGTCCCTTCAATAAATCACAGCTCCAACTTTGAACCTAACAGATTTCAAGATTTGGAGGAGGACAGGGGTCCACTTTTGAGTCCCTAAAACGTTGTAGTGCCTTCTGCCATGGCACATCTAGAGCTGTGTTGCCAATGAAGCATGTTGCTATTAATGAGACCTTCCCAGCTGTGGCTACCTCTTGAACGCCTCCACAATGGGAAAATCCCTGCAGAGGGTGATTTGTGCTAAAGGTAGTGCAGTCTCTCTCTTTTGGGGGTTAATCAAGAAACCTTCTCTTGGTTTCTTCACAGGCCATGCCCTCTCTTTCTCGGTGGATCTTGATCTTTGGGATAAAAATAAAGAAGGGTGCAACAGAGATCACTAAGGTCCTTCCTCTCTTGTGAATTGATTGTGGAGGATGTGTGTGGGCATATGTTCTAGTCTTGATTTACTAATCACAGGAAAAAATCATACTGCAGCTTTGTTGAAACTTGTCTTGCAAGATACTAAAAGCTCCTGTTGACTTACTAATAATAATGAAAAAAGATAGCTATTAACCTCACACTAACCAGAGTAAAACATTCCTGGTACTGAGAACTGAAAGTCTTGTGTTTCTTGATGCCAGAATAATAAAGAGGCTTGATAGATAGATTTTTTTTTTAAATTATTTTTATTTTTTTCCCTGGCTCAGGGTGTCTTTAAAGTAGAAATTTACAGATGTAGTTATCTTTAAGTATCGTGGTGGGTTGACCCTGGCTGGATGCCAGGTGCTCACCAAAGCCTCTCTATCACTCTCCTCCTCAGCTGAACAGAGGAGAGAAAATATAATGAAAGGCTCGTGGGTTGAGATAAGGACGGGAGAGATCACTTGGCAATTACAGTCACAGGCAAAACAGACCCAACTCGGGGAAATCAATTTAACTTATTACCAATTAAATCAGAGTAGGGTGATGAAAAAAACCCCAAAACCAAACCTAAATCTTAAAACACCTTCCCGCCACCCCTCCCTTCTTCCTGGGCTCAATTTCACTCCTGATTTCCGTGCCTCCTCCCCCAGCGGCACATGGGGACAGGGAATGGGCGTTGTGGTCAGTTCATCACAAGTTGTCTCTGCCATTCCTTCCTCCTCAGGGGAGGACTCCTCACACTCTTCTCCTGCTCCAGTGTGAGGTCCCTCCCACGGGAGACAGTCCTCCATGAACTTCTCCAATGTGAGTCCTTCCCACGGGCTGCAGTTCTTCACAAACTTCTACATGGTACAGTCCTTCAGGAACAGTCTCTCCAGTGTGGGTCCCCCACGCAGTCACAAGTCCTGCCAGCAAACCTTCTCCACCAGTCTGCAGGTCCTGCTAGGAGCCTGCTCCAGACCAGGCTTCTCAGGAGGTCACAGCCTCCTTTGGGCATCCACCTGCTCTGGTGTGGAGTCCATAGGCTGCAGATGGATATCTGCTCCACTGTGGAATTCCATGGGCTGCAGGGNAAGCCTGTACTGTACAAAGCAATATGCTTGAACTAAAAAATGGACCACGAGTTAATTTGTTCCATTTGGAATCTTGGTCTTCCTGTGGTAAGTTTGCTGTCATTTCAGTGTTTAGTAACATTCAAAAAGGGAATTAGAAAATTAGGAATTACGAATGGAATACCATATGAAACAGAGCGTATAATTATGGCACTGCTGTCAGTCCATATCTTTGCTGCATTCTCAATGTTGTGTGGTGTTCTGACAATTCTGTCTCAAAAGGCGTATAGTGAAATGATAAAAGTACAAAGAATGCCCAAAGTGTTTAGAAACTTATAATGATTTCTATTTGAGATATGAATTGGACAAGGAGTCTTCTGTGTGAAAATGGATGATTGAAGTGGGGTATGATAGACGTTTATAAAATCACGCATGAGATGACTAAGGGATGTTCATTCACTTATGGTCATATAATACAGCAGGCACACAGTGAAGTTATTGGGCAGGGGAGTTTGAAGCAGAAAGTCCCTTTTGCGTACAATTTAATTGTGTATCCTGTTTCCACAGTTGCTGTAGATGCCAATAATATAATTATAAATATAAATTAAATGATATAAGTTAGAAACTGTCAATAAACACAGTGGTCTGAATGAGCCCACGGACAAAGTCAATCCACAATCTGCAGGGCACCAGCAGGTAAGAGTAAGAGGAGCGCTTTATTACACGCTCCTTCAGGTGATTGCTACTGACAACTGTCAGGCAGGATATTGAGCTAGCTAAACTTTTTTTCTGAGTCAGTATGTCTGTTATTTCATAAAATTAAAATCCTAATTTTATAATTGTTTGTGAAGGAGGGGAATTGCAGTGGCTGAAACTCGGCCAGGGTCCTATTGAGACTTTCAGTCAGTATTGGTCTGTTAAGAAAAGTCAGTATTTGCCCTGTCCCTTCAATAAATCACAGCTCCAACTTTGAACCTAACAGATTTCAAGATTTGGAGGAGGACAGGGGTCCACTTTTGAGTCCCTAAAACGTTGTAGTGCCTTCTGCCATGGCACATCTAGAGCTGTGTTGCCAATGAAGCATGTTGCTATTAATGAGACCTTCCCAGCTGTGGCTACCTCTTGAACGCCTCCACAATGGGAAAATCCCTGCAGAGGGTGATTTGTGCTAAAGGTAGTGCAGTCTCTCTCTTTTGGGGGTTAATCAAGAAACCTTCTCTTGGTTTCTTCACAGGCCATGCCCTCTCTTTCTCGGTGGATCTTGATCTTTGGGATAAAAATAAAGAAGGGTGCAACAGAGATCACTAAGGTCCTTCCTCTCTTGTGAATTGATTGTGGAGGATGTGTGTGGGCATATGTTCTAGTCTTGATTTACTAATCACAGGAAAAAATCATACTGCAGCTTTGTTGAAACTTGTCTTGCAAGATACTAAAAGCTCCTGTTGACTTACTAATAATAATGAAAAAAGATAGCTATTAACCTCACACTAACCAGAGTAAAACATTCCTGGTACTGAGAACTGAAAGTCTTGTGTTTCTTGATGCCAGAATAATAAAGAGGCTTGATAGATAGATTTTTTTTTTAAATTATTTTTATTTTTTTCCCTGGCTCAGGGTGTCTTTAAAGTAGAAATTTACAGATGTAGTTATCTTTAAGTATCGTGGTGGGTTGACCCTGGCTGGATGCCAGGTGCTCACCAAAGCCTCTCTATCACTCTCCTCCTCAGCTGAACAGAGGAGAGAAAATATAATGAAAGGCTCGTGGGTTGAGATAAGGACGGGAGAGATCACTTGGCAATTACAGTCACAGGCAAAACAGACCCAACTCGGGGAAATCAATTTAACTTATTACCAATTAAATCAGAGTAGGGTGATGAAAAAAACCCCAAAACCAAACCTAAATCTTAAAACACCTTCCCGCCACCCCTCCCTTCTTCCTGGGCTCAATTTCACTCCTGATTTCCGTGCCTCCTCCCCCAGCGGCACATGGGGACAGGGAATGGGCGTTGTGGTCAGTTCATCACAAGTTGTCTCTGCCATTCCTTCCTCCTCAGGGGAGGACTCCTCACACTCTTCTCCTGCTCCAGTGTGAGGTCCCTCCCACGGGAGACAGTCCTCCATGAACTTCTCCAATGTGAGTCCTTCCCACGGGCTGCAGTTCTTCACAAACTTCTACATGGTACAGTCCTTCAGGAACAGTCTCTCCAGTGTGGGTCCCCCACGCAGTCACAAGTCCTGCCAGCAAACCTTCTCCACCAGTCTGCAGGTCCTGCTAGGAGCCTGCTCCAGACCAGGCTTCTCAGGAGGTCACAGCCTCCTTTGGGCATCCACCTGCTCTGGTGTGGAGTCCATAGGCTGCAGATGGATATCTGCTCCACTGTGGAATTCCATGGGCTGCAGGGNATAGCTATTAACCTCACACTAACCAGAGTAAAACATTCCTGGTACTGAGAACTGAAAGTCTTGTGTTTCTTGATGCCAGAATAATAAAGAGGCTTGATAGATAGATTTTTTTTTTAAATTATTTTTATTTTTTTCCCTGGCTCAGGGTGTCTTTAAAGTAGAAATTTACAGATGTAGTTATCTTTAAGTATCGTGGTGGGTTGACCCTGGCTGGATGCCAGGTGCTCACCAAAGCCTCTCTATCACTCTCCTCCTCAGCTGAACAGAGGAGAGAAAATATAATGAAAGGCTCGTGGGTTGAGATAAGGACGGGAGAGATCACTTGGCAATTACAGTCACAGGCAAAACAGACCCAACTCGGGGAAATCAATTTAACTTATTACCAATTAAATCAGAGTAGGGTGATGAAAAAAACCCCAAAACCAAACCTAAATCTTAAAACACCTTCCCGCCACCCCTCCCTTCTTCCTGGGCTCAATTTCACTCCTGATTTCCGTGCCTCCTCCCCCAGCGGCACATGGGGACAGGGAATGGGCGTTGTGGTCAGTTCATCACAAGTTGTCTCTGCCATTCCTTCCTCCTCAGGGGAGGACTCCTCACACTCTTCTCCTGCTCCAGTGTGAGGTCCCTCCCACGGGAGACAGTCCTCCATGAACTTCTCCAATGTGAGTCCTTCCCACGGGCTGCAGTTCTTCACAAACTTCTACATGGTACAGTCCTTCAGGAACAGTCTCTCCAGTGTGGGTCCCCCACGCAGTCACAAGTCCTGCCAGCAAACCTTCTCCACCAGTCTGCAGGTCCTGCTAGGAGCCTGCTCCAGACCAGGCTTCTCAGGAGGTCACAGCCTCCTTTGGGCATCCACCTGCTCTGGTGTGGAGTCCATAGGCTGCAGATGGATATCTGCTCCACTGTGGAATTCCATGGGCTGCAGGGTGACAGTCTGTCTCACCATGCTCTTCATCATGGGCTGCAGGGGAATCTCTGCTCTGGTGCTTGGAACACCTCCTTCCCTTCTTCTTCACTGACCTTGGTGTCTGCAGAGTTGTTTCTCTCACATAGTCTCACTTCTCTCTCCAGCTGTAGTTCCACAGTTGGGTTTTTTTCTCCCCTTCTTAAATATGTTATCCCAGAGGTGCTACCACTGTCGCTGATGGGGGTCGGCCTTGGCCAGTGGCATGTCTGTCTTGGAGCCAGCTGGCATTGGTTCTATTGGACACAGAGGAAACTTCTATCAGCTTCTTACAGAAGCCACCCCTGTATCCCCCCCATTACTAAAACCTTGCCACGCAAACCCAATACAAGTATTTTGTCCAGGAGGCTATTTGTTAGACTTAAGTTTTTTTTTTTTTTAANAAAAAATTCTTCTATTGCTATTACAAATGATTAGGAAGAAATCAAATGCCTTTTTAAAGGACTGTTGCGCTTGTTCTACAACAGAGTCTTACTAGAGATGTTTATTTCTGTTGAATGTGTTCATATTCAGTTTTATGTCCGTCTGATAGAACTCTTAGCTTATTCTGGTCTGACAAAAATAATGCTTCCAGTCTTCAGGTGTTTCTGCTCCATTACTTAGATGTTTTTATATCATTATATTATTATGGTGCTATTGCAAACAGCTCTGCAGCAACTATTCTGGGCCACTGACATAGCCCAGATTGGTTACATTTTGGAAGACTGGAACTCTGAGTCTGGCTTGTACAGTGTTTGAAAATACTTCTCTTGCGAGTGCCCTATTATGAGTGTTACAGTGTGGGGCTATGCAAGGCCAAGGTGCACACATTCTGCAGGAATAAAGATTATTCAGATGTTCCAGAAAGGATGAGGAAGTGTTAGATAAAGAAAAATGTCAGGAAATGCAGCAAGAGCTGTGGCAGCCTTGTCAGAGCTGCCGTTTCTCTGCAGAGTGCAGTCCCGTACCATCTGGGGCTCACCAGCAACGTTCAGCTGACAGTGTGTCCCCATGCCCCTTAGGAAAAGCACCTTTGTCCAACAAAGCAAGTAAAAGCTTCCGAGGATTCACAAAGGGCAGGTCTGTGGTAGGGCGGAGATACATACCTTCATGACCTAGCTTGAGTTACTGGAATGCAGGCTCACCGCCGCATCTGTAAAGATACATATATTACCGTGGTCGGACTGTTTTTAGGTACCCAAGTTATTTCAATACATTGTGTTATGTTATCCACAGAAGATGAAAGAACTCGGGTACTTTACAGATCAAGTGTGTGTTAAAATAACTCTCTCAGTGGACTGTGGCACGCCGCTTTCTTTTCTCCATTGTACCTCAAATAGCAACAGACTACATGTAGATAGGGAGCGGGACGCTAGCTGAAAATAGCAGATCACCTTACGATTATGTACATGCAGCAAGAACTACAGAATAACAGAATGAGTATGCTGAAACTGTGCAGCATTCCCTATCATTAACTTTAGCAAAAAGCTGCTGTTCAAATTGAAGTAAATCACAATTGCCTTCTATTACAATCAAACCAAAACTGGAATGAGGCTATGCACCCAGCAATACTGAGCATGTACAACGAATTTATCGAGAAGTAGAACTGCTCCTAAGCAATGTGGTTATTTGATATTAAGACTACATAATGCTATGGGACTATTATTTCAAATGTACTTCAAACTTTATTATCTACAATAGAGTATTTTTATGTTCCTACTTCATCCTAATGTTTTGGCTTCTACATAGGCCCAGTCGGTTACCTACGTGTCTAGGAAAGCTTTCTTAATTGACTTAAATATTAATTCCTGTGCTTTACCCATACTTGTGCTTCCGCATGCAGGCTATGGTTAATGGTTATGCGTATCTGCAAATTGACTGCTTCCTGTAATAGCTCCTTTTGCTGACACCAAACAGATTGCTGAGTGATGTGAACTTTCCCCAGAAGATTGATACCCTGATTCTTCCCTCTCAAAGCAGCTGTCATATTGGCATCCTGAGGCTGAAATAAACTTGGCATGCAGCCTCAGGGAGACAGGATCCGAAGGGCTTGCAAGCAGTGCTGACAGGCATGGGCTTGTACCATGACCTGATCCCACTGCGTGGCAATTGCCCTGCCGTGTGCAGTTGGTCAGCAAGTGCTTGTAACATCTGTCGATTGTTGTTTATTGTCTGTAGAACACTCTCTGCTCGGATTTCTTTTCTAACCACTGCACACCTGGCGAATCTGGTATTTTATTTTCACAAATACAGGCAAATCAGTTCCGTCTCCCAGCAATGGTCAGTTGGCTCCAGGGGTGACAGTAAAGGGCTTGAAAACTATCATTTTGAAGGTTGGAGTGGAACCGAGAGAACTCCTGGAGTCTTTAAGTATTACGTGAAAATGAAGTGATGAAGTGGAACAGAAGAAATTTTTTGATGCTTATTCTCCAATTAAGTACAGCTGCAACCCACACTGTACTGCAAAAATTCCCAGAGATGGAGAGTCAGAAAGCTTCATGAGGGACATTAGTGCCACCTACAATGACGCATGCTTCTTACTAACACAGCACTGTACCCAAAGGCTGGGGACTGTCAGCCAAGCATGCATATATTTGAGTATCCCAGCTCAGCAGCTGATAGCTGTGCAGAAGTGAACTGGTGAATTTTCAGATTTGGATGGGGCTTTTATAACAAAGCAGTGGAGGAGGGAGAATCCAGAAACCAGATCTGGCTGTGGGTTCTGCTACAGCTTCCCTCTGTCATACTGGGGCACTCTCTTGCCCTTAAGTAGACCATCAATCTTTTCCACTTGGAAATGGAGATTATGATACTGCTATACCTCACAGGGGAAGAATGAAAATGCTTTGAGATAGTCCTTATGTTCGCCATGGAAAACACGTCAGTACGTTAGAATAACTGCATTTTATTTGATTAATGTTAAGAACAGGTCCACAGTGAAATGGGTCAGTGTAACTTTATTTGCACTCAAGAAGCAAATAATCATGCCTTGATCTAAAGGCCAGTTAGGTTGCTGAATTGCTTAAAAGCGGACCTTGATCCTTGGAGATGCTGATTGAGTTTAGAAAAAGCTGAGTAACAGGAACTGATGCATGCATTTCACTCCATGTAGGCAGAAATTCACAGAAGTTTACGTGCTTGTGTGCTGGAAAACATATTGTTTGTCTGGTATGTACTAAAACCACACACCCACAAGTAAAGAAAGCAATATATGTGTGCCATGCAAGAAATGGCAGGAAAGGTACTAGCCCTAGTGAAAGCTGAGAACACCCCTCCCTAAATATATCATCTTACCTTCCTCAGTTATTGGTCTTCCCAGATGTATGGAATGAGCTCGGATAGGTTTGGGATGTTCTCTTTGAGACTGCTGATGTGAGAGGCACATAAACAAACAAGGCAGAGAACTCCCAGCACACCCACACAGAGACTGTTAATTGCAGTTGAAGAAAATGTATGTAGTTGTTATGTGTATTTTAGAATAGTTCCTCTTATCACATAAAATAAGTCCGGGCTTGTTTAAAGATGAATTACCCTACAAAAGTTCAAAACCTGATTTTTCAAACTCTCAGCAAGAAAATTTTTCCTGACAGAATTAATCTGGAGAGAATGACCAAGCAAGTGAGGGTCTGAAAATAAACATTAGAGTAGTATAGAAATGTGAAAATGTGTTTGTGCTATTTATGCACTTGTTTGTGCCATTTGTGCAATTGACGATGTTACTGGAATAAATGTTTAAAACTCACTGCCTTAAATCTTGGTTCCTACAAGGCATGAGACATTTTGCCTTTTCCTATGAAGGGCATTTGAAATTTAGATGTATAAAAAGATGGGGAAAAAAATAGCGGAAAAAACTGAATACACAATGAATACAAAATTAAAAGCTGCGTTTGAAACCTTTCCAATACAATATAAAAATTTGCACTTTCATAATGAATGAATGACCTTTCCTTCTTTGCCCTAGATTTTAGTTGTTTGCAACAAATAAACAAAAGAACAAATCACTTGAAGTCAGCAAAGCTAACACAGCAGTTCCATAAAACTCTTTGCCAAACTGATTAGATTTGCAATTCACTCACTAAGCCTGCCCGGTCATGGCAGCATCACGCAATGAATCTTTTCATTGAATAAAACTGGAATTGCGGAGGAACTAATTTTTTTTGTATGAATACTTCTGTACTGCTTGTTTAAACATGAAATTGTTCCTGATTAACATATGTGTGAGCAGTGTTCTTCTGGAATTAAAAAAAAAATCTTCTTCGTGTTAAGCTTAATGTAGTTACTTGTTTAATAATTAAACAGAGGCAGTTAATTGGAAAATACTGCACATGTAGACAATCCTGTCTGTTTCCTTTGGATGTAAATGGTTAGTGGTTGGATAAAGAAGTGGTATTTTTAAAAATTCTTCCTCGACAAAAGATTTTCTTAATTTGTTGATTTTTTAAATTTCTCGATTTGTTGGACTACATGAGAAAGTGAAAGCATCTGGTAGTTTTTGCATGTAAAATAGCAGAACAGGTAGATTGGCATGAAGGTAGAAGAATCCTTTGTTTCTGTATAATAACTTCCAAAGCTCCAGAAACTAAAAGTTGCATTGCTCAGCGGGGAGCTTGTGAGAACTAGAGTGTGTCCTCAGCCTCCACATAACTGCTATTCATATCCAAGCAAAGCAGGGAGAGAGAACAACCTGATTTTCATTCAGGCAGTAGCTCAAATCCTGAGCCCCCCAGCCTGGCCTTTTACATACAGACTTTATTTAGGATTTTTTTTTTTTTACAGCTTTTGCATAATTAACATTTTCATCATTGTTAGTGAACACATTAGCAAATGAGAGTTAATAGAACAAAAGATTGGATTTGTTCATTATGAATTTATTTAAAAGACTAAGATAGATCAAAATTATATATTGCCCAGAAAAGAAATATTTTAAAATTGTGATCCAAACAAAGGAAAACACATGATGGCGGTGCTTAGTTCTACCTTGTCCAATTTGTCCTTCAGAAATCAGGATATTAATCTAAAGAGAAAAGTGAATACATTTATTAGATTTATTTAAAAAAGAAAATACTTCTATTAGCAAAGAATAAAGTAAAGAAAGTAGAGAAGGCATCTTTATGAGGCTGCTAGCTTTAGACCTTAGCCAGAGAAGCAGCCTCTGCTGGCTTTGTCTGCAGTGGTCTGAAAGCCACGTTTAAACATGTCGTGAACACAGGTCCTGTTGAATCAGTGGCAGGTGCAGTTTGGCTGGTGCATGTGAATGAGGTGGCTGTAGTACCAAAATTGTAAAATTGGTAAAGACAGTGACTGTCAAAACATGTAAACCTATTTAAAAAAAAAAAGGGGGTGGGGAGGGGGGAGATTTCTTTGTATGGTTCGTGTCAATCACTAGAAACCTCTGTGCAAACTGGCTGGACTTCACCTCCTCCGTGGAAGCCAAACAGCCAGCTGGCTGCCCTCACAGCTGGGTCTGATTGGGACCTGATGGGGAAGCGGGTGTAACAAAGCGTGGTAATGACCAAGCAGCTGCTTCCACTGGTTTGCTGGAAGGGGAGGTGGGGGTCTCAGCTATGCTGTGCTGTTACAATAAGCTAGATAGTGACCTAGAGACCAGATTCCTCAAGCGTCTGTAATTCCTGGTCTTCTGCTTTGCAGACTCTGTCCCAGGGCCAGGTCCTGGGTGTCCAGCACTCGGTGCAGCTCTCGGAGGTAAGTGCTATGAAGGTTGTGTGGAGCTGTGCTTTGGGTGATGGCCAGAGAGTCGTTAGTCAGAGTCTGTGTGAGCTAGGAGAACAAAGGCGTTTTGTCCTGAACAATGATTATTTTTGGCTCTTGATGGAGTTAAAATGTGTCCCGTGAAGGTTCATCTTGCTTCCTGAGTTCCTGGGGAGAATCTCCAGGGAGATCCTATGAATATCTTGCTTGTAAATCTTCTCTCTTCCTCCCCTGCTCCCTGCCAGCACCTACCCAAGAAATACCTTGCTTGCTTTTTTAATCTCTGCTAGCCTGTGAGCAGTGGTTGGCTGCTTTGGTCCAAAATGGCTGGAAGCTGCACGTACAGATAGACGCTGAGGGAGAGTTGGCTAGAATTGCCCAAAAGTTTGCATCTGGTACCGGGTTATGTCTTTCTGCTCTGGTGAACAATGGTACAAGACAAGCAAGGTTTCACGTGCAAGGACACTGATGTAGATCAAGGAGCGTGCATGGCATAGATGAGGCTGGGATGCAGTCAGTGCTACAAGTTTCACCTGTGGTGATGTAAGAGGTTTAGGGATATATATGTCTGGCTGAGGGAGCCACAAAATGGGGTGCAGAAAGGCCTGTGACGTGTATAATGATGTTTAAGCTTGGACTGCCCTTACTGTGGGAGGGAATCCTACATAGTCGTGTATGTAACTAATGAATTAGAATACAGACATAAGTTCAAAATAACTGCAGTTTTATGCCTTAGTTATCAGTAATTTTGAAGGAACACCCTTAATTCTTTCCACAGCAATCCAAACTATGGGTGTTTAGTCCCCATTTGTCACCAGCATTTCTCTGATCTCTGCCTAGCTACGCTCATTAAGTGCCTCCAAGTATGTTTACAAAGATGTTTACTCTCCAAACAGTTCAGGCCGGTCATTCTGAAACTACTTAAGGAATGTACCTGACAACTTGGGTGGAAAAATACTCTCTCCATGTAAAAGGCTTAAAGAACTGCTATACAACACTGGTTGCAGTGTTCGCCAGAATTCTGAGTCTGGACTGAAATACTTCTTTCAACTTATATTTTTATATATGTAATACTTTGCATATTATATAGAAACATTAAGTTAAAGCCATGACAGTAAATCTAAAAAACTCAACGACTTTAAACCTGGAATATCACGTCAAATTCTAAACAATTTGTCTAGAGAGGTAAAATATTTTTACTTTGCAAGTCAGTAAAGAATGGCAGAATTATGTCTGTAGTTGTTTTGGACATCAAAGAGAAAAAGAAAAGTTATAAGAACATAGCAACATCTTCATCTGGAACTCTAGTTAACCTGATTTAAATATAGCAACAAGTAAAAAAGTTGCATCTTGGGAATCTTTCTAAAAAGATAGTAAAGAAAGAGAGATTGAGACATTCTTCATTCAGTTATAAATGCTGTAAATATGACGAGTGTCAATTCTATATAATTCAGAATGCCAAGTGTGTAAATGTAACTATTTTAACGCCCTGGTTTTCAGACTGTGCAGAGCAAGACATTTTGTTTACATGGTGTTGAGCAGTTTGTCTCCCTCACTACTGTAAGCACCTTTATCTCCTGTGCCGCTGTTTGCTAGTTCTAATGTCATTGTTAACAGAGAACCAAGAGCAGACATAGAGGATATACTAGCAAAAATAGTCTGATAGCCTGGCTGCATAAAAATTCAACTGTTTACTGTAGCTGTTGAGATGCATCTGTTCGACAAATGTAAATAATTTGGAGAACATGCAGTTCTAAAAATGGTATGTGTATTGCATTCAGGAGAAACCATCCCGAAGGTTGATCCAGGCTACTAACACTTAAAACTAGTTTATGTTTCTGAACTGAAACAACTCTCTAGCTTTAAAACTTGCACAGTGAATGAAACCTTTTTTGGCCTGTGTCATGTTTTCCTCTGGAATTACATCAATTATAAAATCAAGCCCCCCCTCCCCCCCCCTTTTTTTTTTTTAAAATGAAATGGGAAGGGGATGTTTACATATTTTGGCTTTTCAGGACCATTTGATATGCTGCATTAAAGCTGCACAGCGGAGTATCCACAAGTTGTGTATTTCTTTGTGTACTGTGTTTTGTTCATATAAATGATAAAAGTCCAGAAGCGTACAGCATTGTGCCTAGCCTTCCTTCTAAGGAAAGACTAAAATGTCTTGCCAAGCTCTAGCTTTTCCATTCCACCCCTTCTGTTTTCCAGAAATTATTTTTTTTTCCATTGTAATTAACCACACAGTTGTATGGAGGAGGAAAGCATTGCTAGCAGTAAGGCTTGCCCAATCTGTAGACACAGCAGGCAAACACCTTGTAGCCCTTTGGCCGAGTATCAACACACCATTAATAAGCTGACAGCTTGAAAACTTGGCAATAGCGGAGCATTTGTTACCAAAAAAGAGAGAGGCAGCTTTGATCTGGTCATTGCATTTCTTAGAATCGCCCCGTTATTTGGCATAGCGGAGCGCTCACGTTTAATTGGTCGCCATACCTCATCTTGGTCCCCCTTTATACAGGGATGGTACAAAAGGAATTCCTGAAGTATGTGTTGGTTATAGATAACCCACAGTGTGTTTGTTTTGGAGGAAGAGCAAAGGAAGGAAACTGACATTATTACAAAACTTTTTTTTTTTTTTTCGCCTCTCCTCATCTAGAGCAAATGAAAATAGTACAAAATGATGAGAGACCATCCAAGGTAACTCTAAGCTGTTTGTGTGCAGTTCTGCTCCTCCCTGTATATGGTCTATTTTTGTTGTTCCTGCTGTGGTCACTTGAGACAGGTTTTAATATAACTATGTCTTGGAATGCTTGTTTACTGCATCTGGAGATGAGAAAACTCCATCTCCCTTCAGCAACCTCTGTGGATACCAAACAGGTAGAACGTGCCCAGGCAGCGCTAGTTGGAGGGAGGGAGAGGGAGGGAGAGAGAGAGAGAAGTCAGATGAACGTCGTGCACTGGTATCATTCAGATGGCCCTGGATGAAAGTATTTCTGCGACTCCTTACACAAGTCATCAAGTACAAGCATTACTTAAAAAAGTAACTATAGTTACTGTGAGAGTATTATAAGCATGCAAGTTTCAACGGTCCCGAAGGGCAAACTGCTCAGACCTCAACACTATTTTAAAAGGCTTGTTTTCAAATCTTAACTAATTACTGTGAAGTACATTGATTGCAGTAAGCCTACTTGTAATTAGGCTGGGACCCTTCCCTCTTATGGGTCCTTTAGCGAAACTGTAGGGCAGTGTTTGTGCCAGTGCAGTTTTCTGCTGTAGCGGTGACGCTGAAGTGATTGAACACTGGATTAAGACTTTGAATGAGTTGGGCATGAACAGCAAGCAGGGAAGGACTCTATTAGCAATAAATATCTGGGAGTCTAATTTAACAAAACGTTTTGTTTCCACATTAGATGCACATTGCTGGTGTGTTTTCTCCTCCCTTTTGATCGAGGGTGTTTTGGACTTGAGCCAAAGACTTGTCTATACATGGAGTTATCCTAGAATAATTACTCTGAAAAAAATAGCCTGGATTAACTCCATGGAAGCAGAGTATTGTTCCAGAAGGAGTTATTTTGGAGTAGCAGCGTATTTGAGTGCTCTGTCTCAATTGCTCTTTTCTCACTTTCTCTGGAATCTCTTGTGTGAGAAGCGAAGCGTCTCTCTGCATATCCTGGATAGGGGTAGAGAAGAAGAACCGGCGTATAGTTTGCTGCTCGGCACTCCCGAGGTTTCAAAACTTTGCATCCCCTTCCCAAAACCAGAGCCCTAAACCAAGACTCTGTTACGAACAGCCCAAAACTCCTCTCTCTTGGGTGGATGAAGTGCGTTAAGGTACGCTTGCAAACACCGCCTTGGAGTTAGGGGTGAAAGCGTGAGGGGGGAAAACCATCTGGGATCCAAACTCACGTATTGTTTTCCAACACTTAAAAGGTAGGGGTAAGAAATTCTCAGATCTTTTCAGAGGTAGGAGCTGCTGGAGGACACTCGTGTAGGCTGGAGTCTCCGTCCTCGTGCTCTCTGATGAGTCTGGAAAAGAGAGAGATACATGTGCACTGATTTTTTTTTTTTCCTTCCCCCCCCCCATGGCTGTGCTGCCTGGGGAACACAGATTGAGCAGGAGAAGCACCTGCACGCCGGGGTCGCGCTGCCTGTAGCTCCGCACCCCGCGGTGCCGCTGGGCACCACCCACGCCGCTCCCCGCGGGGGGGCCTCGGCCCGGCCCCCGCCNCGCCGCTCCATGTCCAGTTGCGACGAGCCACGACCCCGGGGCTGGGGGCGTCCCCCCGCCGCCGCGGCCTCCGCGGTCCTTCCTGGGGGGCAGGGGGCCGGGCCCCGGGGACGCGCCGTGCCGTGCCGCC
>VZSF01006449.1:101079-213272 GCA_013398295.1 Chionis minor
CGGGGGGGGGGTGAGGGGCCGCCCCGCCCTCCCCGGTGGCCGGCGGGGAGCCGGGGAGGGAAAGGGGCACGCGGGCAGCAGGCAGCCCCCCGGGAAGCCTTCCCGCCCGGGCAGCGACAGCGGGGTCCCCCGGCGGGCGGCTGTGCCGGGCGGAGGCGGCAGGGAGGCGGGGGGCCCGCGGCGGGATCCCGGGGCAGCGCCGAGGGGCTGCGCCGGGGCTGCGGGGGGGCTGTCCGGGCCCTCGGGGTGGGTCTCCCCGCGCGTACCCGGCTTCCGGTAAGGCAGGGGCTGCTCTTCAAGGCGGAACCTGCCCCGGCAGCGCGGGTGGGAGGTGGTGCGAGGAAGTCGGGAAGGATAGACCGGTGTTGGTGGCGTATGGATGGAAGCTGGGAACTTCTTTTGGGAAATGCAGAAGGCGAAGGAAGGCTGCTCCGTACATCTCCAGGATCCTTGGCCGTGTCTGAGCAGTGCCTGACCCCACCCTACTCAGCAGTGCAGGATGGAGTGTCTTGTATAAGGTGGTGTTATTCAATAAACGTCCTCTACCCAAATATTTGGTTTTAATTCAAGGGAGGACAAGCCCATAATCCATATAGAGTTAATGGGAGAAGGAAGATGGAAGGAAATCATACCCTTCATAAAGATAGCTTGTAAATTTACTTAAAAGTCACGTGGGCCCATTTTGCTCACGCTTGCTTTCTGTGTGATTTCATAAAAATTACAGTATGTAAAGGAGTATAAATCACAAATACCCACGTTCTGTCTTCCATCTAGTAGACAAAATGACCCATGGTATCCTGAAGAATTAAATACAAATCTGCGAGCTCCTTTCCAGAGGCCTTTATCTTAATTTTTGACAGGATTACTCTTGTGTTGATCTTATTTTAGTTCTACTACGAATGCAGTGCCTGAAGCTTATTAGTTTCCTACCTTATTGTCAATACTCAACAGCGGTCACAGTATTCAAGCTGGTCTATAATAATTGGCTGAAATGCTTCAGAGATTATTGGCATGAAAGTTCTGTATTGTGTGTGTGGCAAGTGCTTCCTCAGGCAATCCAAATCCAGGGACAGAGCAGAGCCAGATGCTATCTGCATTGACATGACTTTCTGAATCCAGGCTTTCATGAGAAGCAAAGGATTGCTAATAACTAGAGACGAAACCAGGCTGGAGAAACTGCGTTTTATGGTGATGTATGCTTCTGAGTATGAGACATCTTGGCCATTTTTAAAATCTATTCATGAGTTTTAGCATAGAGAATTTGAGTGCTACCCTGGGTAGCTGCTGGGTAGTTCTCTTGGAATGAAACCTTTTACATTGCACAGGCACGTTATAGTTGCTTTGAGCGTTGTTTTTCTACCTGTGAGAGTAGTAGTGTGCAGCTGTAAGAGAACAAGAACATGCTGAACTGTAGCTGTCTTTCATAGGGACAGAGGTGTGCTTAGCTCACTTTGTGTAAGTTCTGTCTCGTGAAACGTGGGAGTTTTTGTGGGGAAACTTGAAGTGAAGCCTGCTATGTTATGCTGCATATTTACATCATGTAAAAATGAGCGATGTTGAACTAATACCAAGTGATTTGTGTGGCCTGTTCTGTGCAAACCATGTTCACTTTCTAAATAGCTGGCCTCTTTATAGGTGGAACAAACGGTGTTTGCTGTCCAGGTACTCGGGGAAGGTGGAAAGTTATGGGAATTGAGGTCATACTGAGGTCTCCTACTGAAAAAGAAGTATGTCTAATGCCTGTATGCTGCTGTAACAGCAGCAATTTTAGTAGTTGTTCTTTGGGGTGCAATGCCTCTGCATTCCCAACTGCGTTTTAGTCTGTGTCTTATCTCTACTGCAAAAGTGGCTTTATGTGTAACTATCTCTTAGTCAGATAGAAGTATTTATTTTATCCCTTCTTCTCAAATGGATGCTAACTTCAAAGCTCGGTTACGGTTTGAGTGTGAATACTGTTTAAGTAGTTGCCAAAAATACACAAACCCCATTTCATCATTGAAGCTCAATTAAGGTACACTTGGGTTCTCATCTGGCAGGGTCTTCCATTCCAAAAATACCTGCCAGTCCGAGCACCCTCCTGCCCCTCCAATTTTACAAAATTAGAAATGGGTTGTAACACCCACGTGCAAGATCAGTCAGTCCTTGAGGGGAAAAAAGCAAATGAGAGAAGGTGAAATAGGTGAATTCTATTCAAGGGCTGTTTCAGTCTGTGGCTTGGAGCAAGGCTTGGTAAAACAAACTAAATGATGTGTAGTTTTTCTCTTGCCTCGCTTAAGTGGTTCTTAAGTGAAATGGTTCCCTTTTCCCCACGCCGGATAATTCAGTGTTAATCGTTATGAAAATCTTCTGTAAAGATAGGGGTGGAGAATGTCTAGGAAGTGTGTGACAAATAAAGCTACAGCTGAAATAGCCTTTGATTAAACATGGTGTTTGCTTTTGATCACCTTTTTTATTAGTCACAGGATACTGTGGATTGCATATTAGCTTTGAATGGCAGTCCTTTCATTTGTTAGTGTTAGCTACTAATGCCACGTTTGCTAATGAGGAATTACTTAACTCGCAACTGTGTGGGTAGATGACTGTTCAACTGCCTGTAAATGGTACAGGAGTATAACATTATGGACTAGCAATAGGATTTCATTTTTCTTTGTGAATACCTTTGTGTGAGAAAAGTTGGAAAGTTTGTCAGTTGGAGAGGAGAAAAACTTTATTAATTCACAGTGACTGAAAGGAGACTGCTAATGGGACGTGAGTGTGAAAGACAGCCGAGTGCAATCTTAATGGGCATCAGGGGAGCATTAACACTGGAGGTACTAAGGGCAGCCTGCCTGGATTTCTGCGTGCTATTCTGGTTCATTGTCAAGCACAGTGAATCAGGTAGCAGAAGAGGCTAATGGAGCTCTAAGAAAGCTGGGCTTGTTGCCCTGTGTAAGATTGTTCTGGTTTTAATCTGTCGCTATGACAAAAACAGGAGAGTTCTGCTTCTGCGAAAGGGTGGTGGCACAACAGCAGCGCGTTTTGTCTGCAGACTGGAAGTAGGTTTGTAACTTGGAGGGGCCTGAGACTCAGGGACAGCATAGCTATCGGAGCAATGTGGATAAAGTTTAAGTATTCCTGTGATGGAGAATGTGAGTGTATCTAGCATCTGTAAATGGGAACTACGCTTGCTATATATATATATATTAGATACTATATGTTATAAATATGTCGCTACTATGTATTGTAAATTTGTTACTATTATAATAAATATATTATTTCTAGCTACTCACTATATATAGTCACATATGTGTAGTTTTATACATGTGGAATATTAAAAAGAAAATGTATGTATACGTATTCCAGGTAAGATGTCCTGCAGGTCCATTCAGTCCTTGTTGATAGTAGTTCACAATGATCTAACTAAATATCTTGAATTGGAACACAAGCCCCAAGTATACCTAAATTTCCATGTAACTTTACTTGCATGTAATTCTGATATTATTTTCAGTAGGAATATGGAGCTGAATTCATGCAAGCTTCTTGATAGTGTTTAAGGCAAAACAGGATGAGATTGTAGTAAGAAACATTAAGAATCTTATCAGGTTGAACGCTGTAGATTGGCACTTTATGTCAAGACTACACTGACCATTTGCAGCCACAAAGTCCTAAAAATTGCAGTAATTTTTACTTGTGGCAGGTTTTGCTGATACTGCGTGTCTCTACTGTCAGCTGTTACATCAATACACAGTGAAGTTACCTTAGGTCGGCCGGGCTGCTGACAAGGCTGTGCTGCTGCAGTGCGTCCTCAGTGGCATTTAGCCAGTTGACTGAAGGCTTGTGCTCATCGACACTCCACTACGGCAACAAAAGAGCTGGATTATCTTGGTCTGCAGTGGAAAATGACCATTTCTGCTTGTGGAGGTGGTGTAGCGTAATTTGAACTTTGGGTGTACTGAATAAATAACTGCATATTTACATCTTCAGGGTTTAAATGCTTTGATAATGCAGGTCTTTAGTGTTTCTGTCAATTAAAAAGAAGGATTTATTACTAATTTTTCTTTTTTTTTTTTTAATTAAAGACTGTGTCCTTCTTGTCTCGTTGCACTTAGTGTTTTTTTTTTTTTCTTGAGTGTCCCTCTGGTTTTGTCTATGCAAGCTATTCTTGGATAACCTCTTTAGCATGCTTGATTACTTTCTTAATTTGTGGTAGTAGAGGAGTTTGTGTTCGAGATAGACGTCCTGTGGCAAAGGTCAGGATGCAGTAAAGTTGGGAAGAAGGAGGGAGGAGTAGTTCAAGAGTAGTCATAAGGAAGAGATTTTTAAAAAGAAGAACCGTCATACTAATATCGTAGGTGAAAGAAATGAGAAGATAAATTTAGATTGCATAAGGGGGAAGAATGTGGAATTGCTATAGATGGAGTCAAACTGCAGAAGACAAGCTTTTTTTTTCCCCAGTGCTGGATTAGAGTTGTGCTGTGGTTTATCTGTGTCAGAGACGCAGCTGACAGGTTTACAGGTCAAGTATACAAAAGATTGTCATATATCATATAATTGTCACTATCTGCCTCCCATTCTTGCAGATGGAAAAGAGGTCCACATCTTTATTTTTGGTTTGGTGTTGTTTTTGTTTTGTTGTTGTTTTCCTCAAAGGAACAGGAAAGAATTGTGCATTTAGTTCTGCAGGACTCTACTAAAGCCAGAAGGATGAAACGGAGCATTGAGCTGATACACACTAGGAAGTTGCACCAGTGTAACCACTTCCGTCAGTGTGGGAAAAGAGCAGACCCTGCAAGGCACTGGAGAAGTCGCAGGCCATACAGCAAAAATGTGCTTCTATCAGGACAGTTTAGTCCAGGTCGCTCTAAAAAGCCTGTGTCCGGAAAGATACGCTGTGGTACAGTCCTTTGCTGTTAGCTGTGTGAGTTCACAGGCTCAGATTTGTTGCAGCATTCACGGGTGTGACGGATGTTCCCAGCGTACAGCTAGCCTTCCCAGGCAGCAAGCGGCAAACCTCTTATCCCAGTCCTCCATCCCCTTGACAAACTTGCTTTTCAAGAGGTCATATGCTTTTGTGATAATATTTTTTTGTGTGGTCACCTGTAAGTGCATAAGAATCTTAAGTAACCCTGTGGTAGATGTGTCATTTTTCTTATGCTGGTGTTACTAAGAATTAACAAAATCCATGGCTGTGCTAGTGGGAGCCTTCCATGAGTAAGGACTGTAGCATATGCCTTTTGTCAGCAGCGATGATAAATGGCCATATGTGCAGGCTTCAGCTGAGAAACAGCCTGGGCTATCAGCTTCAATTACAGCTCATAGAATTGTTATGCTCTTACTGTGGAAGATGCTTGTACCTGATGCTACTCCTTGGTTTCATAGCTTTTTGGTTTTGTCTGTGCCGAGCCTGCCATGTCTTTAGTCGGCTTGCTAGAGCATGACATTTACAGGGTAGAGGTGATGATGGGTTTGGAAGCATTTTGGCTTATGCTTTCTTACTTTTAGATGTCTCAATACATATGAATGGAAATTTCTGGAGGCACCAATTCCTCTGTCTTCAAGCTGTGTATTTGGAAAGAGAAGGGTGTTATGTAAGCTGTTACTCTGTGTAAAACAAGGACCTGTCAAGCTATTCCAAGAGCATTAAAATGTGATGGCTCAATTAACCAAAATTGCTTTGAGTTCCTCTGGTCCAAGTCTGTTGTACTCATCCCTTTCGAAAAGGATGGAGTTTATACCAAGTAGTTCCTATTAAATAACATAGGGATATAAATCAGCCCTGATGAACGCAGCATATGCTAGCCCAGCCAGCTCTTTTGCAGCCAAAGTATTAGACACGTCTCAGAAACAGATCAAAAACTTAATCTTGCATCCTCTATACTGGCAAGGTTAAAATAGTGTAACTGGAACAAAATAACATGATGCAGGCAAGGACAGACCTTGATTTCAGGAAGGACAAGAAAGGCTTTTTTCTAAAGTGAATGAAAACTAATGAACTGCACAAAATAGGAGTTAAGGACAATGGAGAAGCATTCTTCTTGACAGGTGGTTGTGTTCTGGAGCAGGGGCTGTGGGTCCTGACTGCTCGGCTTAATGATGCCCGAACGCTGGGCAGAAAAGTGTTGGGGGGGAGGGCTTGTAGTTGGAGAGACCAGCAACTATTCTCTTGCCTGTCAAACTAAGCTGATGCAGATGTACACAGATGGGCAAAAGTGACTCTCTGCATATCTGACATAAAGCCTTCAATGAAACTGTCCATAGGGTATTTCATTGTTGAAAAGGAGTTGTAGTCCTTAACGGGGTTTGCTCTGAATTTTGGGGGGGAGAAGTCATCCTATACCCTCTTAGTCTGATGTATAGTTCATTTTGAGAACTGTAGTTGTAAGTTGTGTGGGCTAAAATGTGTTTGAGGAGCGTAACCGCTTATCATCTAAAATCTGGAGTGGGAGTGAGCTGGAGAAGCATTTTTTTTCTGCAGTTCCTTCCCTTCGTGCAGTGAGAGGTGGGTGCTGCCTGAATGCTCTGCCCCGGTTCTCGGCTGTGCGGGCTGGAGCTGAGTGAAGAACGAAGGCTCTCTGTGGCGTTGGCATCTTGAAAGCTTCAGCTGGCAGACTGCTGCTTGAAGCTCACTGCTGTCCTGATCTTACAGACTGACTGGCACAGGAAAACTTATGGTGCTCTTTGGGCTTAAATTGTGACCCCATCAGCTGCAGAAGGGTAGAAAGCAGGGCAGAGAGTGAGAATATTGCTGGCGGTGCAGGGGTGTAGAGCGAACCATTCAAGTATCTGAAGTAGGTAGCACACACGACAGGAGGCTGCTTCCTCTGGGCTGCTCTGATCCAAAGCAGCAGGTTTGGGGATCGATGTGCCAGTCGTCCTTCTGCAACAGGGACATTAAAGGCAGCACTGTATTGTTACATTATCTACAAGCTGGAATCTTAAATTAGCATTTTTATTTGAGGACAGAGTTTTCCTTTGGTCTCTGTTTTCATTTTCCGAATTTTCTGAGGCCGTGAGAACAGCGAAGAGCTTTCAGACAGGTGTGCGCAGAGAGGTGGGGTGTACTGGTAGTGTTGGGCAAAGAGGCGCAGCTGTGTCAGAGTTCTGATGGGAAGATATGCTACAATTTCTGTATCAAAACTTGTGTGCTGGCTACCTTGATGGTGCATAAGACTCTTCAAGCTGGCGTATACTTAAAGAATAAACCATAAGGCAACCCTGTGGTCAGGTATGGATCTGTCTTCATCCAGGAGTTTTGGGGACTGCATTGTTTACTGTTTAAAAATGCCGTTCACCTGTGTAGACAGTCCTAATTCATCCCTTTTTTTTCTTTTTTGGTTGTTTTGTTACAACCTGGTAGACAAATGTCTTGTGGCAGGAAATAATAAATAGTCTGTGTTGTATCTTCTTCAGAAATACTGGTTAACCCCATCAGTCTGCACCTGACTGATGGGTCTGGTCTGTAACTGTACAAGGCAAATGTAAATCTTCGTAGTATGACTGTCAAATTAAGTGGTTTTATTTAATTAAACAATTTTTATTTAAGTTTCTGAGAAGTCTCCATACTATCGACTGCACTTTAATAAATATTCTGCAGTTGTGTGGGCTCTTTCATCCAGAAATCTCAACATAATCTATAGTGATATTATTTCTTTAACTGTAAAATAGGAATGAAGAGGAGCACAGACTCACTGTTATGGTGCTTGCTAAGATGAGTGCAATTTTCTGGGTAGTGTATGTTACTAATGCTGCTGATAATAATTTGTAAATAACAAAACCTTATGCAGAAGCAGGACAGTCCTTCCTATGGGAAGCAGGCTTCCCATAAACTTTTGTTTCTTAAAGGATAACAAGCACAGAAGAATGGTTTACTGATCTAATTTGTTGCTGTCTGGATCCTCCACAAAATGAAACAGAACATTTCCAAAATTAGTATATTGGGTTGCCTGGCATGTTACAACAGTAAGTTGTTCACCAGTCAGCAGGGGCCATTCTTTTCTCCTCCATTAAACTCTACCCGAAATCCTTTCTGTCTGTGCCAGAGCAACTGGCAGTTTTGTAAGGAATGCAATCTGGTAAGTTTTCACAGGAGATACCTCATTCATTTCAGAAGAACTGCTGTTAAAAATCAGCTGTTGTTTAAATGTTTAAGAACCAGCCTGGGGCTGGATGAGTCATCGTAGCTATAACTGTAAAAATGCCACATTTTGGGGACGTATTCTGCAGAAAAGATAGGACTGAGACTAGGCTATCAGGCAAATGGCTATTTAAAAGCAAGTTAGCAAAAATCCATATTATTGAATGAGCAGATGGTGGTCTGTACTGTGAAACATTAGCTGGAAAATTAACACCTCATAGTGGTATTTAGCAAGGGTAGATACGATAAGAGGAACAGGAATAGTTGAAGAAAGAAGTATACCGAATGGTCTGGAAAACATTGACTGATTTATTAGCATTGAAGATTGTTGATTGAGTGAGATACATGTGTATATATATAAGCAAGTTACTGCTTTGAAAGTAAAGGCAGAAGAATTTAACCTAGAAAAGCAAATGTCAATGTGAAAAAAGTCTCACTTTCATTTTTAAGGGAATTATTCAGTATATTAAAAATTAACTGAACCATAGGTTAATGAAGCTCCTTTCAGAACTTTAGCATACAGTGTATTGTATCCTTGGTAAAACGCACTTCCCCTGGGTTTAAGGTATCACGAGTATCCCGTTTTCTAAGACTACTTAGAGAGTTCCATAACTACTGCTTTGGAAAAGAGCATTGCGCTTATGTTGGTTTAGTTTGAAGAGCAGGCTAGATGTATTCTGCTGGGAAGTACCTGAGTTTAGATTTTGCATCAAAGTGATAGTAAACCCCAAAAAGTACTGATTCTTGTATTGTGGGGTTTGGTGTGTGGTTTTTTTTTTTTCTTTTTTCTTTTTTTTTCCCTGAGTATTTGCTTGCGTGGGCTGACCAGTTTTGGCTCTGTTGGAGTGTTGGCTGTTTTTCTTGTTTCCCCTTACAGAACTGCATCTAAAAATATGTAATTTCCTAATATTGATTTCCGTTAAGCAGTTGTACTAATGTGTGTGAGGATGTTTTGACTGTGTTAGGAAGGTCTGCAGGATCAGGAACAGGAGCAAGAGGGCTTCACGGGATGCTGCCTGCCTAAATGCTGCCCACAGCCACACGTTTGTGCTCGGGTCCTCCAGGGCAGCCCGTATGGATCCTGCGCTGGGTTTCACTGTCGGCTAGTGAGCTTCTAGGTTACTTCTCAGCTGCTTTCTTTGCATTTGTTTTCTACTTTCAAGGATTTTGGAGATCTTTTAAGAAACAAGGAACAGCAAATAGGAATGTTCCAAGTTGTTGTTGAGTTTGCTGATAGATAGTGTCCATAGGAATGGCAGACTTCCTTAGAGATTGAGTGGTGTTTCCTTTTCAGTGAAGAGGACAGTTTTTCAAACGGAGCTAAATGAGCTTAGCTTCTGCCTGCTTCAGCTGGCATTGTTACCCTCCTGAAAAGCAGGTCTATAAAATCTGTCTTTAAAAACCAAAGCAAAACAAGATTACAGATATCTGGGAACGACTCACCCCTGTAATGAATGCCCGAGGTTGTTTGCTCAGCAGCACATGTGCAGGTCAAAGGTCTGAGGGAAATTCATGTTTATCCTGGAAAGGCTCAAAAGTGGCAACCAGCTGTTGCTGATAGCAAGCACATTGTCGTCGTGTGTAGTTGAATTTTCTGTGTCCTTGTTTTCTCACAACTCTTCACATTACTTTCGTAAGGGAATTACAGAGATTGGTTAGCCTTGTACTTTGTCATTGGTGCTGCGGAAGCAGCAGAGGGGTTAGATGTGCTGGCTCTTAGGCGTTAGTTGTGTCTAGCAGAGTGTGTGAAAAGGGATCATGGCTCATTTAATTATCCATGTTTGTTTAGTGTGAAACAAACCTTAAGTGAAAATCACACTTATTTCTTGGCCAAAGATGCTAAGATGAATTTACTATATTTTTTTTCTTATGTAACCGACTCTTGTAGCTGCTACTACAAATATGGCATAATTACGCAAGTCCCTGTGAATTTTTCATCCACTCAACTTATTTTTCTGCTAAAGAAATGTTTGATAATTATGTGGCGTGGCCCCAGAATATTGCTGAAGAGGTAGTTCTTTTCCTCTCTTCTCAGCCAAGCTGTTATTTCTGCATGTAGTGGAAGAATACTTCTCTGTTGTTGTCGGGTCAGATCCAGTCCTAGTAATAGCTGCAGTACTGTTTGCAGTACTTTCAGCGTACAGGAACATAGAGTGTTAAAAATACTTGAAAACAAATAATTAATTCCAGGTTCTGCTCAAGTGAGAATGTGGGGAGCAGTGAAGGATGGAAAAAACGTACGTGTGAGGGAGGCGTGTAAAAATTAAGCGTGTGTGTGTGGAGAGGGAGCGGAAGAGAATGCAGTGGGTTTCTTGGCATAGTCTCAAATACAAGTTATTTTGCAAACAGAAAAATCTTGTTCTTAGGTTTTGAAAGCTGGTTGAAATTCTCAAGTTTGTACATTCCTACTCACAGTAAAATATAATTGCTGCTTCTTCAACAAATGTGTATATGGAGAAGTTTCTTGTGAACATAGGGTTTATTTCTGTTGAGCTGTTTCATCAGTGTTTCAGTATCTGCATGGAACGTTAAAGAAAGGCTCCATAAGTGTCCAAATTGCATGGGCATTTGTATGAATGCCTGTGTTTTCAGTTAATTTGAAGGAGTGGGGAACTATGTGTCAGTACACATACCAAGTGACACATCTGCTTTTGTGATTAAGTTCATGGCTTCAAGAAAAGCCTTATTCAAACTGTGGATTCTGTTACGTGCATTTAATGGAGGGCTAGGATGGTTTTAAGACTGCAAGAATAATTTGAAATCTGTACTTCAGCGTGCAAGCGACTTTCTGCTGTTGAAGTGTGTGTTCATTGCCTGTCTGTGTACTGGTTCTCTGGAACATTTATTAGGGATTACGTATTGGGAAGGTACATGCCATTTCTACCCAGACAGAGCTCTGTAGCCCACTGCCACCTCTCTGTGGTGCCATGGACTTATGTTGGCATCTGGGAGGGAGGGGAGAGTCAGAGTGCCGGTGCTGGTCTGGTGTGGGTGAGCTTCCCACCAGCGCTCTGACTGGCACTCTTTAGCTGAACATGATGGGGTGGCTTTGTTCAGAAGGTGAATCTGCGGAAGTCCTGTATTACCATTTCTGTGCTTGTGTATCTAGTGCAAGAGGTTTCTACCTGTCTTGTTTTCCCCCTTACAATTCAGAGGGGAAAGGTGGTAAGTCTGGAAAAGAAGGAGCAGGAGAAGTCTTGTGAATTGGATGTATGGGTGAAGGAACCACAGCTTGGGTTAGCTTGAGGAGCAGTCACTCTTCAAATACTGCAGGGCTGTGGGAGCAGTAGCTGTAGCATGTTACATTGGCCATTGATTCTCGTGTGAAATCTCTGTCCCTCTTACTGTACTTCTTTCATGCCTTTTAATGGTTTAATTATGCTCATAAATGAAGCTGATGTACTTCATTCAGTGAAGGAAATAGAGGAATGACATTTCAACCCAAATATTTGTTCTACGCTGTATTAAAACTCCTGCAGGTTTTTTTGAATGGCTTTTGGCCTGTTGATGAACAGTATGTGCCTGTTATGGTTGTTACCACTCTAACAAGTACTGCCTTCAAATACTGACTGGGATCACTGCGCTTTCAGATTGCCCTTTTTTTGCTATTTCTTTTTTTTTTGGGGTGGGGGGGGGGAGGGGGAGTCGTAGTCTGAACAACTGTTTCTATATTTTGATTACTTCCATGTTTGTTTTCTAAAACATGTACCTAATAGATGACGTGATACTGCTGTCGTTTTTCATGAAGTTCAAATGCTGGTGGCCTGTGTTGGGGGGATAGAAGGACAAGCCCTGCAAATGGCAAAGAAGTTTAAATCTGCATTCAGAGGTTTTCTACGGCATGAATGAGCAGCAGCCCAGGTGCCGGAGACGACAATTCCTGATTTCTGTCATACACTTGCTTACTTGAGCCTGTCGAGTGAGCATGTCCACAAACACTGATCACTGCACCAACTCCCGCTTTATTTGTTAGCGGCAGCAGCCACTTCTTTACCAGCCGGTTTTGCTGCAGGAGCTGCGGCAGCGCTGGGTGAAGGGACAGGCCGGGGTCCCACTGTGTGGGGGCTGTTGGCATGGGAGCGAGATGGTGGTGTGCGGGCTGCAGGGATGGACAATTCACTCTTTTTGTGCTTGCAGGTAGCTGGGAACTGCTGGGTCACCCTGGCTCGATTGCAGCCGCCCTTGCTCGGCTTGTCCTGGTGCTGTCGGGGTCAGCACGTTAACCCACCGTGGTTAACCCACCATCGCTGCCCGCACTGGAGAGGAGCTGGCTCATGCCCAGCTGGCTGTGGTGGGACTGGGGTGGTTTCAGTGCGCATAGCGCAGGCGGGGTGGCTGTGGGCAGGGGCTGGGCTGAAGGTGCTAGGGCACCGGCTCCCAAGTTTGTTTCTTTACATGGCACACTTGTCACTTCTTGAGTTAAAGCCCATGTCATTTTAAGAGGATTTCATGCAGTAACAGGCACTGCTGTGTTATAAAATCTGGGTGAAAATCCCTTTAACATTATTTCTTCCATAAGTTTAGCATAGACTAATTATAAAGCTGTCTAATACATGTTTTACAGTATCACTTCATGCTCGGGTCTGTTCCTGGCGTGGCTGTTGTTCTTTCTTTTAAATCTGAAGGAATGCATAGCTTGTACGGGAGAAATTAAAACTGTAAGTATTATACAGGTTTCACTTGCTATCTGAGAGTACGAAAAATGAGAGGTATCTCCTGGTTAAAGCCAGAGCCTGGTGTCTGAAATGAGAAACTGTATTTTGAAATGGGACTTTGGAGCAGACTGGACCGTTTCTTGTAGAAAAAGTGCTTTCTACCAATGAAAATGAGATCTGCAAAAACTTATTCCAAATCCATACTGGCTGGGCTCTGGACTGTGAGGGGAAAGGCTTTATTTTTCCATGTGACTTTTGGAAAGTCAATAATAAGTGGCCTTTCCAGAACAACAGGTATCTTTGTAGTTCCGGTTTTGCTTTGTAGTAGCTTGCCCTAGTCCTTATGCTGCTTTTGGCTTCTTTTCCCAGCCTCTATGATAATCTGCTTCCTAAAAAAGGCTGAACGAATAAAATGAAAATCTCAGTCCTTCAAGTGCCAAGCCTCCGGGCAACAGAGATTAATGGTGTACTTGGCCATGGCTTGCATTGGTAGTTGGAAAATGTAACTGTGGAGTAGCAGATTAGGAGAATCATCAGTCACTTAAAATAGCTGTTAATAACAGGCTGGCAGTGATGGGTATCTCTGTAATAAGCATCACAAACAAGTTCCCTGCTGACATTGTTACTGGCTGTGTTTTACTGGGAGAAGGGGTTTTTTTTTGAGAAGACCAGTCCCATGGTTCAGCTCCAGTTCCCGTTAGCAGCCTGAGTGTATGGAAGGACGATCTCCCTGTGCTAACTAGTCCGAGGTGCTCCTGTCCTGTGACTCGCTTCTGTTGCTAGAAGCCAAATCCAGGCACAAAGCAGAGAAGGTGCCACCAGTATTCAAACGCCGCACGTCCCATTGACTGGCTGTAGCTATGTTGAACTACTGTGGGGGTTAAGAAGTTCCCATCCTCCCCTTTCGTCAAGTCTGAAAACTGTTGAGACCAAATCAGTGCAGAGAACTGCAAACAGACCTCCAACGGAGGGCTCTAGACGTCCCCATTGAGATCGGGGGTCTCTGCCTGGAGGCTTTAAGCGTTTGATAGACAAGTAGTGACTCTGACTGGTGACTTAGTAGTAAAAATTAATCTTAGTTAGTCGTAGTTACTCTAATTTCTTCATTTTGTTAAACCCGGTGAAACTCTTTGCAAGCGAGTACTGGGAGTGTGAGAGAAAAAGGATGCAGGAGTCTTATCTGGCTAGTCAGAGGTGGAAGAAGTTTCATAGCATTTAGCTTCATCACTTTCCAAATTTGCCTCCCCTTGTGTGTATGGAGTCTTTCTGAAAACACAATGAAGTGCAAAGTCTGCAGCGGCAACATTGTTATCTGAGAACAGCCACCTTAAATTGGACATTTGTGCTCAATGAAGGTTGCAAAATTGGAAATTACTTACACCGCTGACTATTTTATTTCACCTCTGTGTGGAAATGGCTGACGGTTTGTTACCCAGGAAACACTTTCAACGATTTCTACTCTCAGTCTGTTAAAGCTCAGAGCTGGCACTATTGATGTGTTGCTGGTGCTTTTAAAGAAAGGATGGCAAAGATGTGATGCCTTGTTTGGGGTGAAAGATACCACAGGAAAAGAAAGAATTTAAGGAATGAAGAAATCTCTGGGAGATAGCAGAGTATGTGAGCTCAGTGTGGGCTGTGGTATTTTTTGTATTTGTTAAAATCAAAATGTAATTTACTCAATGGAAACCACTTACTTTGATGAACAGGATTTGCTTTGAAAAATGTTGAAGATGTTCTCCCTCCTTTGACTTGAATTCTTTTGAGTAAGTGTTTATTCCAAAATAGAACTGTAATGAATCACTGACAGTTTTTCTTCTCTGAAGCGTGTTGTGAAAATCTTAAGTTGTCCTTAGACAGTTCCAGGCTGTAAGTGAGGAAAAGAATTTCACTGTGGAGTAAGGGAACACTTCCAGGAGCTCGGAGGTTTTCTGGATTTCCTTTGATACAGTTTTCTCCTCTTAACTGCAGCTTTTCTTTTGGAAGGGACCAGCGTAGTTTCATGAGCAATATTGGAGGGAGTTCAGATAGCTGTGAGCAGAAACTACTCCCAGTTCCCACTGTTGTTTTTATTAGTTGAGAAGGAGCCACAGCCACCTACTAAACTTCTCCAAACTTACTGATGAAAGCAGGGAGGGTTTTAAAACCTTAATACTTAACACTGACACTGCTTAATACTCCGTATATCTGTTAAAATGGAAAGTTACTTCTGGTGTATTTTGCTTTCAATTTTAATAACTCTACCTTTGATTGAATTAAGTTACAGCCTTTCTTCTTGATGTTCACCCAGCTGTTCTTGTTGAGCACCAGTCAGCAGCAGTTGAGAAGCTGAGGCCTGGTGCCTGCCTGCCTGGGGCAGCGGGTTCCCACCTCCTTTAACTTCTCTGAAATGTGTGGGTTTAGAAAGTATCTTTTCATCATACAGTTATCCAAAGGCACGGTCCAGCTCTAGATCAAGTCCCATGTCTTGACCCCTTTTCTGAGGCTCGAGTAGTTCTCAGCCCAACTGATGAAATGGGGTTTTTCTGGCCTCAGCTGTGTCAGTCAGGTGGTGGGTGTAGCTGTGTCCTGGGGTTACGTGGGGGGACATGGTGCTACACGGGTCCTTCTCTCTCTTGGGGGGCTCATGCCTGTCCCTGTTGTACGCTGTGGCTGCCCCTTGCCCGTGCAGGTACAGCTGGGGTCACCGCTGTCCGCGCAATGCAGGCACCGTCCACCCGAGCCAAAACTGGGTCTCGGTGAGGTCAGTTAGTTAAACTGGCATTACAGGCCAATCCTGGAGCTCTAATCCTGTAGGATTATCTCAAGTTTGGCCATGAATCCGGGGTTGTAACAGAGTAAATCTGTCCCTGGAAGCCAGCAGATGCTCATACTTGGCGGTGGGACTTCAGTCATTATCACATATCTCCAAGAGGTAATTAAGAGAAAGCAATAATTAGTCTAATTCGAACCAATAGAGCAACAGGACTGGTTTATTTGGTTTGAAATTAGAATTTTAGTTTGAAATTGGAAGGCGCATGTTTCAATTATGGGGTATAACTGGAGCTAAAGAGCATTGTAGCTTTGTGCCAGGGTATGAGAGAATTCTGATTTTTTTTTTTTTTTCCCCCCAGCATTTCCACATGGTAGACACTTCTTTTAATCTGTAGAAACATAATGTAATGAACTATTGATAGAAGTTCACTTAACACCTGTGCAGTCTGATTGGCTCAGGGAAAACCTAATCAGTTTATAGTCTGTATTTAAGCAAGACGAATGGGGAAAATCGGCATTCATGTAGTATGAAGCATCTGATTCTGTAATTTACATGAATAGTTGGCGTTTTTTTTTTGATGTCTTGAGTTTTAGCTGGTATGGTAAGCATTAGATACTATATAATCATAACTAAAATCATAAAAAGCTAAGGCTCCAACAGGAACTGATGCTCAGATGTCTTTATGTTCAGCACACTGTATGACTGAACTTCTGTTCTCTGCATAGTAATAAGGCAAACTTGCCATGAGATAGATAATCAGTAAAATGACCGCATGTTGGAGTCTCTGAGGTTTTCATCTTTCACGCTCCAGTCTTGACAGTCAGGGCATTGTTTTGGTATCTAAATATGGATTCTGGAGCCCGACTTTGGACATTTGGAAAGTAGTCCAAAAGTAGTGACTGTAGCCCTTGTACACCTTCAGGGAGAAGTCCCAGTGAATAAAATGAATCATACTCTGATCATGGGTGGAGAGACATGAAGAACTTACTCTTCTCACTGTTCATTTGCAGAGGAAGTTCTTTGGCTTTAATCTCAGTGTTTCATCTGCCAATATACGGATATAGCGATAACACCTCCTCTTACCTCTTTCCTTTTGCAGAAAGAGCTTTTGATTTCCACTGAGAAAGCTAATATGAAACATGCATAGCTGCAGAAAAACCTAACCCATTTTTGGCATAATGAGCTCAAACTTGATTAAAATTCTTTTATTGAAACACAGCCAAATAAGTAGCCATGCAGTAATGACTGGAATGTGTCCTCAGTCTGGCAGGACTCTGCTGAGCATGTAGCACAGCTCAGTGTGCGAGCTCATTCATTTGGGCTGCTGCAGTCATGCTGAAATACACACTGGTGCGTAGCCTCTGCAATACTTCCGTAGTTTAGTGTACGCTTTTATTTTTAAATGAACTAAGTTGGCTTCTATAATAGAATTCTGATTTTTCAAATGTACCTCTTGAACAGTAGGCAAGGTGAACAGCAGCTCTGATCACAAGTCACAATGTGATTGACAAGGGATTTTTATGTTTGGCTTGATTGATTCAGGCAAAGATTAGGTGCATGTGACTTTCTTACTTACATTCCTAATAATGTTGATAATCCTCATTAGCAATCTGTCTTGCAGAACCTGGAAGCGTAGGGTTGCTGTGATCTTTGGGGCAGATAAGTAGTGAAGAAGCACAAAGGAGTTAGACCACTTTTTATTATGTCTTTGGCTGCTACTTGAAAATACATTTCAGTACGCTACTTTTTAAGACATCTTTGGGTGCTACTTGCAAATAGTATTTACCATTGTGTCTGCCTGAGCTCATCCTTTGCAAGTGCCTGTTCACAGTGTGTGCTGCTGTTGAACTGTGTTGTGAAGAAGGACTTGCAGTGACGTACCTAACAGGATTCAAGATTCTTGTGTTTGATGAGACTTGAAGACTAGTGACAGGTTTCCTGACAAAAGTTGTTTGAAGTCTGGAGGGCTTTAACTAAGTCTGCTTTGAAATACTGTGTTTACAGTGGAAAATAACTTATGCAAGATTTGGATGGGGGAACGGGCACTGGGAGAAACCTAAGGTCACGTTTCCTTTGAGATCGTGTTGCATTGACGCTTTCCGTTTTTGAACAATTGCATTTTTCATCTATCGATCTCAACAGGTGTCTGTTTGAGATGCTGTGGAATGTTTGGGCCATCTTAGGTCAGGTGGCACATCTTTCCACTGGGTTTTCTGTTGGCTACGCTGTTTATTCCCTGATGCCTCCGTAGGTCTTCTCTCTGCCTGAATTGTCAGCAAGGTGATGGTCACATCATGGTATGTTGTAAAAGGTATCATTTAGCTAGGGAGAGGATAGTCTAGCTATCCCATAATAAAAAACATGCTCGTAATTTTCCTGATCTAGCACCACTGCTGTCAGTAGTTTGCAGATGGGCGAATTAAACCAAATTAAGTATTTCAATTCCAAAAGCTTCTAGTTGTATTCACAATGTTGAAAGAAAAGGTTTCCGATCAAATTTATGTAAGTGAAATTCAGTACATAATCTTTAACCCGCAAGCTTTGAATGAAAAAGTGGGAATAATGGAAGTTTCTATTTGTTAGGAAATCAGTGCCTCTATGTTCTTAAATTTATGGTTGTTAATGTTTAGAAAAAAAATCTCATCTCGCTTTCCCTGGGGATAACAGAACTGAGGAGAAACTGTATGTATTCCCACATTAGGAGTAGCTCAGAAACAGATGCTTTGCAAAAGAATTACTCTAAGAGATTAGAGTTAAATGCACTGTTGCCAAAATTAGAAAATGAAGTTATTAATGGCCTTTCTAAAAGCGTGGTTGTTTAGATTACAAACTCTTGTGATGACTGCTATGTTTCTGAAAAAAATCTTTGAAAAAGATGCCAAACATATGTAGGGGAAAAAGAAGGAAACACTTTAAACCAAAACCCACCCACACTGTGTATCCTGATTTTATATATGTATCTGTCAAAAGCAAATATTTTACCTGAAGGCTTCACCATTCAGGGGGTTACCTTCACGAGGGCAAATTATGGATTGTGGGAATTCGTTTCAATAGAAGTAGTGAAAACTTGGTTGTTTCACAATACAGATGTAATTTGCCGATTTTAAAAAAAGTGTGTTTTCTCACACCTGATTCATTTTGTGCCTCCTTTCTTTAGTGACACTGAATAAATGTTTTCTTAATAACAAAATTTCCATATTGATCTTAACTGATCCAGTCTCAATTGCTATATATGAATGAAGCTGAGTCTTGGTTTTAGTTAGAAAAGCATTCTGAGGGGCAGCAGTGAGCTTTGTCCCGCTGCCACTGCAAAGCGTGCAGAAAAGCAAAACTCTAAAGCTGAAGCCTTAAGGAGGGTCCGAGTTCGGCTTAGAGCCTTGTGGATCCAACTATAGTCCCAGCTTTACCCTCCTGGACACTGTAATGTCAGGGACCTCTTCTTTCATGTGTTCTATACCAGTCAGGAAGCCCGTGGAGTCTGGTTCAGCATCCGTCCGTCCATCCATCCATCCATCCTGCTCTGTTACACCTGTCCACACGCTGTTTTCTTGTCCTCATTTTTTTCAGCTGAGCATGATTTTTCTTGTTTCTCCCACAAAGTATTGCATACTGGTTGTTATTAATTAGCAGCTTGAGAGGCAGCTGTGCTTTGTGTGTGTGTGACACTTCAAAGAAAAATAGACAATGTAAGAATGTTTTTGGCTGAAACCCCTTATTTTGCAAGTAAACAGATCTACTGGTGATTTTGTGATAATGCTCATGGGGGACAGTTGATACAGGAAAAAAAAAATTGCTTTATTCAGTTTCTAAAATAAGAACCTTCACATTTGGCTACCAGAACAGTGTCTAAGGAAGCTTGTTAGAGCGGCCTTTTGTAGGAGAAGTAAGTCCTTTGTGGGAATGGCCTGTTCTTGATGAGAGATTTGTTGGAGAAAAACTTTTTCAACTTCAAAATGGATTATCTGGCCAAAGGAGTGGAGAGGGGGGGAGTGCATGTTTGCACAGAGCCCGGAATAGGTCAGTGAATACTTGCTTGGGCCAGGAGGGACCTTCCTTTTGCTTCACAGGTCGGAAATATTAAGGCACCCATAAATTCATGTGAAGAGTGGCACAGGACTGTGGCATAAAGCTAGACGGAAGCCTGAAAGCACTTGTATTCACTGTTTTGGGGGTTTGCGGTCATTTTACTATTAATACTTTTCCCACCCTTACCAACAATTTCTAGTAAGGCAAAAAATACCCCATTTGACTCCCTGATAGAAGGATGTTTTTTGCAAAACTGTCAGACACCTACTTGAAAAAAATTTTTATCAACCTCTCTCAGTGAACATTGCAACAATAATAGCAATAATAACAATACATTTACTGGTCTGCAGGTCCAATCATTGCAGTTTACCAGTTTGCAGCCCTCCCCTGCTTTTTTTTTTTTTTTTAAGGAACAGTGCTGTGGTGCAGCTTTTCATCCATCTTCAAATGCACATCAAACCTCTAGCAACATGGTGAAAATGCTTCCTGATTCTGCTGCCTTCCTCTTTTCTAATATTGCCTCTGCAGACCCCTTGAAATTATTTCTCTTTCCCTGCAGATTGCTGGTTGGAGCTCCTCGGGAAAAGGCCTTTCCATCCCAGCAAGCCAACAGAACCGGAGGGTTGTACAGCTGTGACATCACATCTCCAAATACACGCTGCACACGTGTCATATTTGATGAGAAGAGTAAGTTCTTCAGTGCTTCCATTTTGGATTGAAACAGTTGTCATGATTTTTCTTATTTGATGTGGTCCTTTCCAGAGGCAGTGTGTCAGACCGTTGCCTCTATGGATTTACACATAACTTTTTTTGCGCCAGAATAAGTTGTGGCTTAATTGCTAAGATAGCATGAGATGCTTAAATCTTGGTAGATTTGGATGGCCGCCTCCTTTTGTAAATTGATGTGAGGTGAAGTAACCTGCTAGCAGTGTTTAATGAAATGGATGTTCAGTGATAAAATGTACAGACACTGCCACCTGCAGACTGTCTCGTGTACTGTATGAAGTGCAGTCCTGACAGGGAGTTGAAAAAATAACCCCCCCAGTAGTTAACTGTCAATATTTGAAGCTGTATTATGATACTCTGCAGCTGACCCCAAGACGGAGAGTAAAGAAGACCAATGGATGGGTGTGACTGTCCAAAGTCAGGGGCCAGGAGGAAATGTGGTGGTAAGTCTAAAGGAGTAATTCATAAAAACATTCTGGGTCTACAGTAAATGTTCTGAATGGTCTGCGTTGCTGTGCAGCTTTCTGAATGGTGACTTTGCTATGTTTACTCCTGTGATTTCTTCTAAGTAAGGACTTAAATGTCTCCCTAGCACAGAAAGATACTTGAGATTGTAAAAGCTTAAAATTATTTTTTTAACTGTGAGTTAGACTTCCCTTATCACCTTTGTAACAATCTAGGATAGACAGTTCATTTTCAGGGTGTCCACTTATTTTTTGTGATATATACATTGTTTCTTTTAAATACCACTGGCTACAGAAATAGGGAAGAACAGTGTGATGAGGCTGTAAAAATAGCAGGCTGTCATCAGCCTGTTTTCCAAGATGATCAGCCTCACTGTAACTTTCATCGGGGACTTTGCCTGAGTTGCTCCTGTGAATTAATGTGGCCGTTGCACCGCAGTAAGCCTACTAGCTATTCTTTAGGTTATACAATACAGAGAGAAAAAGCTTTCAGGATTTACCAGAGAACATTACTTTTTTAGCTCTTTCTCAGTTAAATAAACCTCCCATGGTGCTGCAGGATACCAGCTACATCATAAAATGGGTGCGCAGTGAGGCTTCCCCATCTAATTATATTCTTGCAGGTTAATGTTACTGCTTCCAAAACTGGAGGCAGACAACTTCAGGGTGTGAGTCTGGAGTTATTTAAGGATAGAGGGGCAGTAATAACTTGCTTCAGTCTGCCTTGGAAACCAAGGAGCAGATGGAGAGAGTCCTGCTTATTGAATAGTTAATGATCCACTAATGCTGTCTTGTCTTTTCTGAGAAGGAACGTTTCCTTGTAAGCGATAAGTGGGAAATGCATTTATGAGATGAAGTGTGGGCAGCCTGAAGGTCACTGTGCAGCAGGGCAGTACTGCAGTGCTCAAGGTGTGGAGCAGCTGGGTGTTTGCTCAATATTTAAGCCTTGATAGGAACCATCAAAAAGGTGCATCAGCTGAGAAACCTGGCTTGCTTGTGCTCTTCACACCCCTACTGCGTCTGGTTCTGCAAAAAACACTGCTGGCAAAGGGATTTGAGCATGACACCTCCTTTTGCAATGGTTTGGTGGCTACACCACTGAACCCAGTGGCTCTTCGCCCTTTGTGTTAAATATTTGATTAGATTTCTGTTCCCAGGTGAACAGTCTAAAAGGTTAAGGAACAGGTTGTGCTCAGTGCTGCTGCTCTCTCCCAGGGACAGGTACCCTATAAGTGGAACATATAACGTAGGAAGTAGGAAGACCTTCCCTCCTCTTCACTGGAAAGCTTTCAGCCTCTGCTTCCTGGCACTTTTCTGGAAGGAGTGAGTTCTGAATAGTCTCAGGCAGATGTTAGTTGAACCAGCTTCTCACGTCCTGCACAAGCATGGAAGTCATTTAACTGACAGCTGTGGGGAAACACGGCCACTTCCTTCTTTGAGAGATACGGTGGCTCTCTCCTCACGTCTTGAAAGAGAGGGATTAGGTATCAGGGAAAGCTTTAGGGCTGAAAACCCTAAATCCCACAGCGAACAGGGATTTAACCACACGTCCTTCCTTGACCGTGAAGCTGGTTGTGTTGACTTGTACCTGTAGATGTCCAGCTTTTGCCATGTGTTGCCCATAGGGAACAGTGGACTCTCTCTGCATTGCAACACAGAGGTGTCTACAAGATGCCTTACCTACAATGTTGCTAGCATGGAGTACTGCTAAAGGAGACCAGCCACCTTTGGTGACTTGCATACAAACATACAGAAAGCATCACTTATTATTTCTTCTATCTTGCAGACATGTGCCCATCGCTATGAGAAAAGGCAGTATGTAAACACAGTGCAGGAAACCCGGGATATCATTGGAAGGTGCTATGTGCTGAGCCAGGATCTCACAATTAAGGATGATATGGATAATGGAGTATGGAGTTTTTGTGATGGTCGTTTAAGAGGCCATGAGAAGTTTGGTTCCTGTCAGCAAGGTGTTGCTGCTACTTTTACTAGAGACTATCATTATATTGTATTTGGTGCCCCAGGCACTTACAATTGGAAAGGTACGACCTGGCTTCCTTCCTGCCTACCCTTCCCATTTCCTCTGAGATTGCTCACCATGGTTGCATCCTAACTTGGTTGTGGGTTGGGTGGGGGTTTTTTTGTTTGTGGGGTTTTTTTATTTGTTTGTTTGGGGTTTTTTTTTGTTTTGTTTTTTTGAGGGGGGGGATAATAGGGATCTAATGATTTTACTCTGCTTTCACAAAATGCTATGCTCCTGTATCAAACGTATTTACTGAAGTTCCTTTAGGTATCTTTGAGGGAGTGCTTACGAATGGATAATGGAACTTTGCACATACGTACAGCAAATTTTGCCCTTAGTCTTAATCTTATGGTGGGATTGAGTGCTTGCTTTGGGACTTCCATACTGGAACAAATTACTAAATTATTTTGAAGTTATTTGACCAACCTTTTTCCCTGCATTTGAGCAAATGTTAGATAGCTGCACTGAGATCTTTGTTTATCCTGCAGGATTCTCTACTTTACTCTTTGGAAAGTAGTACTTCTCAAATTAAACACTGGAGGATTCCAGCAAGATAACTGAAAAGAGCAATACTACATGTATTCTTATGTAAATCCATGGATATCCATGTAAAATTCCTTGGATAACCTGTCTGACTAAAAGCGAAGTACTCTAGATCATCTAGGAGATGTTCCAAAACTTAGGGGAAAAAAACCATAGATGTTCTCCGTTAGTTTATATTGAGAAGCATCTAAATGGCCAGCTCTGTCCCTCTTTCTTCAAGTGATTTTTTTCCCTGTCGCGCTTCATTACACCAACAGCTGTAAATACTTCCCTCTTTAGAATATCTGGTCCTTGAACCATGCATTTTTTCCCATTGTAGACCTGTGCCTGCTATATGAACCATGCAAAATCTTTGAGTTAAGCTCTGGCACACGGTGTACGTTAGTGAAAACTTAATCTTCCATGTATCTGTCAACACAATCTGACCAAGCTGAAACAGCGTATGGAGTTTGGACACTTTAATTGCAGAGAAGTGCTATGACAGTCTATCAGTCATAGGAGTACTCTTGTATCACGGAAAAACATGTTTGTGCTTGCCAAAATGTTAAATATGCCTGTTGATAAAAGAGAAGCACACATTTTATCAAACAGTAGCTTTTTCCCCCTTAAATAATGTTTTCTGAATATATCATCTGTGTTTGTCATAGCTGAACAGTAGTTTTCCTTTTTGTGTTTTTTGTGTTTGTATTCCTGCGTACTTACCTGCTTTTTGAGAGAAGCCATATGAGGTTAGGAACTGTGGGATGAGGGTGGTTCCTGACCAAGTTGGTCCCATATTTTTGTTGAGAAGTTCCTTAGTACCCCATGTTTTCCAGATCATTGCATGGCCTCTCTGTAGAGCAGCATGAGATTCTGGCACACAGATAGAACTTGGGAGATTCACTGCCTTTTGAAAACACTGTCACCAAGTGCACTATTCCGTGTTTGTCCCATTTAAACAGCAGTCGCTCTCTCATTCATCGTAATTAATGTTATTTGGGAACCATTTATCTGTTATTTTTTTTTCCTTGCCATTCATTTGCTTTTATTTTATCATTTCATTTCTTCAGGGGTGGTTCGAGCAGAGCAAAAGAATCAGACATTTTATGATCTGGGTATCTTTGATGATGGGCCTTACGAAGTTGGTGATGAGAGCCGCCAAGATAAGAATCTAGTTCCTGTTCCAGCTAACAGTTACTTAGGTAGGATTATGGTAAATCTCTTTAGGCTTCTTAAACATTTGTGATCCCAGCCTGGTGCAGTGATACGAAATGGGAGCAGAAAATCCTTCATTTGTGGACCCTGTAACACGTTGATCATTTTGGATAATTCACATCTCCACCTGCGTTTATGGGCCAGTTTTAAGTGTAATCCTCTGCTGAGGTACCTAGAAGAGCTGTCCATGAAATGAGAAATTTAAGAGCTGTGATGAGGACCTACAGATTCCCAGGGAGGGATTCTAATTGCTCTAATGGTTAAGTACGGTTTATGGATCTGTAGTCCTTGGTCGCAAGATCTCTGCCATGTGGTATCAGAAGGTTTATAAAAATCTGAGTTTCTAGATGTAACTGTTCAGACTGCAGTTTCTCTCTCCTGGTAGGTGAGTGCAATTTTTTTATTCTTCAAGTTTTTACAGGCTGTTAAAGTGCCACAATATGAGTTGTGTTTATACTTTGTGTGCGTGTTGCAGGAGGCGAGTCTCTTGCACTTTGTCCTTAGGGCAGTGGATGTTACTGTACACCAGTGAGATACATTGGTGCAGAGGAAAGGCTACGCTGCATTTTTGGAAAGGCGTCAAGCATAAAGAACCTTCCTGTTCTAGTACAGATTTCTGTGGTGTATTTGCTGCTTTTGGCCTATGCAATACATACAATTTTGGTAACTTTAAACAGGAATTTCTGAGTGGTGGAAAGCTGAACAGATGGGAAGGGCGTTGCCAGTACCAAAAGTAAAAGCAAGTCAAGAAACGAGCCAACGTACAGGCACATATCTGTTAGAAGAAATAGAACATAAACATCCAGTAAATATCAGCAGTAATTACTGGGTGGGGGGAAAAAAAAATAAAATCAGAAGAGCTTACCTTAGACAGACAAGCTGATAGCCTCTTCTGGTGAACTAAGCATTGGTAAGGGGAGGAGTGCTGTGGAGGGGTCTTTTGCTGTGCACAGAGTAATACTGACTTTTTGGAGTTTCGTAACAAATGCATTTATCTCCTAAATGTAAATGGTGCCTTTGATTTGTCACAATCAAAACCTCTTCCAGGCAACTCTGCTGTTCACTGGCATTGCTTTTCCCTCTGTTTAGACAGTCAATAAACATGGTTATAGCTGCTTTGCTTAACTCTGTTTTTTTCTCTTCAATCTTTCACTCGTGTTTACAGGTCTTCTATTTTTGACAGCTGTATCTGATACTCATCCAGATCAGTTTGTATACAAAACATTGCCTCCCGGCATACAGGTGGACAAATCGGTGGATGTAATGATGAATAGCTACTTAGGTTTGTGACCACTTGAGGTGGCAGCATCTGGTCAGACATAATCTCCAGACCTTTGACATGATCCTCTCCCCTCCATTCCCCTCCTCTCAAATGCATTGCAAGTAAAAGCATGTAAAAACAGGGATTCAGATGAAGAGGAGCTTGCAAAATAACACGGCTTCAGAGAAACACCGATTTGTCATGCATTTCTCCAAACCCTCTCATCCTTCCCCCAGATGGGACTCCCTCAATTTTTCTGAAACTGTCTCATTGTGAATTGCTGTAATTGAGAATTTTCATAGTAGTGGTGAAGTGTTTCAGAAGGGAGATTTCTGTCTGCTGGCTAGTATCTTTCTTCCTTGCAATGTGCACAGTTTTCTACTTTGGCCTTTATTGGATATGTTGGTATATGCAGTATATTCTTTTAACTCAGTTTTTCGTGTATTGTAAAATGTATTGACATTTATAAAGAACACGTAAGACTAAACTCATTTGAACATGTCCTTTAGGGCTGCATTAAATCAAAATTGCCAATTTCACCATTACTGTGCAAGGTCATTCTCAAATACCGTATATGTCGTTCATGTAAAATACTGTGCTTGTGCAGTACATTTTGCATGTTTGCAATAGAACGATATTGTCTTGTACTTAGGGAAGTTTTATTATAATTTTGTCAGAGGTGAAATGCTTGAGCTATATTCAAGTGGTAAGGTGTAGTCATTCCTAGGCTTGTATATTTAAAAATGATTTTGTATTTGGAGTCTGTGAAAAGTAGATCTGAGTGAGCAGTGAAATAATACATTTTGTGGGGAAAATACTTAAATGTCATGTATGGAGGAGTGTAAACTCGTAAACATGTATCCACCAGTCCAAATAGAAACGTAGAATTCCCAGTATATCTTACTCCATTTTAGACAAAAGTTCTACTCAATATACCACTTTAATATAGTAGGGGACTTTCTTTTTCCTATTAACAGTACAAGCTGTTCGTTTGGTTATGTTTTATTTCTTCCTCTTTTAAAGGTTTCTCTTTGGACTCTGGTAAAGGAATTGTCTCCCAAGATGAGATGACTTTTGTGTCCGGTGCCCCAAGAGCCAACCACAGTGGAGCAGTTGTTTTACTGAAAAAAGAGAAAAATCAGAGAGCGCTTTCACTCGAGTACATGTTTGAAGGAGAAGGGCTGGCCTCTTCTTTTGGTTATGACGTTGCTGTTGTGGATCTCAACAATGACGGGTATGGCCTTGCTTAACCCTGCCGTCTTTCATTATATGGGCAGCAAATCGGGTTTATTTCTGATGTGGTTTTTCATGTGAGAAATACAAGGAATGCCAAACCCCATCTTTCATCTTTTGCTGAAGGAAATGTCGAGCATCTCAGAGAAGCAGTCAGGACACAGTCTACATTTCTGATTATAGAAAAGAGTTTATGTACATTTCAACAATTATTGTAGACAAATCTCATACCCAGAGAAGGCCCCAGAAGATCTTGTATGTCACAAAGGGAATATAATTAGCTTGCAGTATTAGTAGAGCTGTTGGTCAACTAGTTTAATGTACTTTTTTTTTAGTCTTTGTTCAGCAGCTCTTGGCTCACTGACCTTGAGACCACAGCTCGATCACTTATTTTTCACAGTTCTTCTGTAAAAGCACTGCTTTTTTTCTTTAATGCTAAGATGGCAAGACATTGTTGTTGGAGCCCCGCAATATTTTGACAGAAGTGGAGATATTGGTGGCGCTGTGTACATCTACATTAACCGGCAAGGCAAATGGGAAGGAGTAAAACCTATTCGCTTAAATGGAACCACTGACTCCATGTTTGGTCTTGCAGTCGAAAATGTTGGGGACGTTAATCAGGACGGATATCCAGGTGAGTGAAAAACAATTACAATAAAGATGTATGCGGCTTTTCTGCTAATGCCAGAGTTGGACTATCTTACCCTTATCGCGATTGCAAGCTGCAGAAAGAGTAAGAATGATTTGAGATGTTGCAACTTATTTTCAACAGATATTGCAGTAGGGGCTCCGTATGATGGTTTTGGCAAAGTATACATTTATCATGGATCCAAGAATGGAATAAATATAAAACCAGCACAGGTAATGAAATAACCTTTACGTATCATTACTCTTGCACAAAATTAAAGGAATGACAGGGCTATCTTCTCCCTTTCCAGTACTATTAGTGGAGTGGTGGGTATGCAGAAAAGTCACAGGACTCTTCAAAAATTGTACTGTTGACCAAACAGATTAGTAATTCTTGATTTAATAGACATTTTTCTTCTGGGGCAGTCCTTTGGCACCAAGAGCATGTAGAGAAGGAAGAAGGCACATAGATGTACAAGTTCTGGTTTTTTGAAGGAAATTTGGGGATTTGAAAATAATTAGTTTCTTTATTTTCACTTTCCTTACTACTACTTAAATTTCTCTTTTAATAAAAAATGTTTATGTCTTTTCCATTTTTTCTTGAGGACCACTGTGTTCCATTTGCAAGATGAGAATGGAACTTTACTATCGTAGAATACTGTTAGAATACTTTTTAGAACACTTTTTCAGTTTCAAGTGCCTATATTGCATAAATACTATAAAGATAAGCTAGGCAACATTTTTATGCAAAACAGTCACTTCTGGTACTCGTTGCTATCGCAAAGTAACTTCTTGGAAGAAAATCAAATTATCTTAGTACTCCAGTGTCATTTACCTGAACACAGAGGTCCTATTTCCTTGTATCTCTTCTCTCCCCCTCTTCCCGCGCCCCCCCCCCCNCTTCACTTTTATAGCTTTTAAATGTCTGAATTCCCTCAATCTGTTTGCTCTTCAGATTCTTGATGGTGAAAAGACAGGCACCAGTTTCTTTGGTTACTCAATTGCTGGAAACATGGACCTGGATAAAAATTCCTACCCTGATATTGCTGTTGGTTCCCTTTCAGATTCGGTATCTGTGTTCAGGTATGATATACAGAACTGTAGCTAATCACACCAAGGTTTATATTTTAGTTTTTTAAAAACTAACTGCTCAGAAGTAACAAAAAGCTGTTTGGCCTGGAGTGTATTTTTCCCTCTAGGAGTTGGAAATTTTGGGGGGGGCCCCCATAAATTGGTTTGTTGCTTTATCCTCCTCTTCTCATTGAGAAGCTGCCTTACTGTCAGTACAGGGTAAGAGGGTGAGTGCTGGCAGTTAGTGTGGAGCGTTGATGTGAGCAGTGTGTCTGTACCCCAGCTTTGCCCTGTGGTAACTTACTTGAATGCTCATGTCCTTTGATGAAATTAAGGGTGCTAAGTTTCCTCTTTTTTTTGCCTTAAGAAAGGGGATATTAACTGATATATTTGCTAGAGCTTTTGTTTGCTGCTGTTATATAAATCTAATCCTGCTTTACTGAAGATGGAACAAAAACCCAAACCCCTCTTGTGGCCGAGGGTCCAAAAGCAGTGAGGCATACAGCTTTGCTGAGGTTACTGTAGGGTCCGTGACACGGCTGTAAGGAAGCCCTGCAGATAGGATCCTTTTGGATTTCTGTAGCACATGCCTTAATTAGGGATGAGGTCACGGTCTTTTGCAGACCTCTGCTTTTTTTCCAGTTTAACATACTGCTAGTCGCTAGTAATGAGCAGGAAGAGGACTGTCTCCTCATCAGAGCTGTGAATGCTGCATCAAGTTCAGGCCTTTGGTAGTTCCTGTCAGGTCCCAAAAGAGGAGGAGCAGAAACTCCAAAACTGGTTATCTCAATTTTGAGGATGAAAACAACTCTACCTCTCAGGCAAAATGCTCTTTCCTACAATTTTTTGATGGTGCCATCTCCAAGATGTAGTATCTGTGTACATAATTGGAATGTTCTTAAACACACTCAAACAGCACCCAACAAAAGCAACTCCTATCGGTTGTGGAAAAGAACGGAGTAGGTGGAAGAGAAGTTGGTTCGATTATTAAGTGTTCTGCTTATTCAAAAGGAGCTTTAATTATTTGCTGGTAAGAGCAGTACAAATACTCTTACAAAGGTGAGAACAAGAACCTTTATGGTGACATAGAAAAGGATGAGGTGGCTTAATGGCCACTTTAAACAACCCTCAGATGCTTCGATGACAGCAGGATCAGCTCATTCAATTGTTCATGTGAACTGTCTTTTCTTGTCACTTCCAAAGAGGAAGAGAAAGGAAGAGTTGTCAGACTGAATTATGGTTACAGCCTACGCGCAGAGAGGTCAGGAAATGACAACATTGTTTCCCACAGCCACCCAGGCTCCACATTAAAGCTGTTGGGGACATTAATTTGAGTGAACTTTAGTACTTACAGTTGTTCATAGGGGCTGAATTACCGTTGGGATGGGAGCCATCATTTTGAATTTTCTGGTTTTTTATTTGTGTATAAAATGACAACCACAACATTACATTAATGTACGTGGCCTCCCTGTCAGGCATGTAATACAACTGTAGTTGGTTTTTATGATTTGCTTTCCTTAGCTCCAAGTAGTTTTCTTTTGTTTCTAACCATTATCAAAGCCAGACTCTTGTGTTTCTTGGGGTGTCTTTGTTGCAAATTAGTGCAGGCATGGAGGGTATCTGTGATTCACGTGAATTATTTCATTAATCTTAACAGAAATTCTTCCTTCCTTTTTACCCCTTCTTTTCATTTTTCATGTTGCTGCCAAATGAAGATCTCGGCCGGTGATAAGTATTAGAAGAAGCATTACAGTACAGCCTGACAGAATTGATCTAAAGAAAAAGAACCCTGAGGACCCTAGTGAAATATGGTAAATGGAAAAAAAAATAATATCAGAAGCCATGGTGTATTGAGTTTTCTGTTGTCTAAGTTTGTTCAGTCAGTGGTGATGTAAAAGTGAAGGGATATGACAAGTCGTGCAGGTTAAGCAAAATGTATCTGCATGTGATCATTTTGACTTCCTGAATTTGCTAGGACTACTGTGCTAACGGCAAGGTGTGGGAGATGTTCTGTTCATAACGTCCATTTTTGAAAATGAATGTCACTTTGCCACTTAAGACTTTTAATACTTACAAGTATCTTAACTTGAATGGCTTTCTTATGAGTAGAGATGTAAGAGCAAATGCCAGAAAATATTTTTGCTAATTTCTTACTAAGAGTTTTTTCTTGGTTTGTAATTCAGTTTAGTAAGCAGCAAAGTACTGTTCTAGCATGAAAACCACAGTCATAAGATTGATAATATCAGTCAATGGACTATTCAAACTTTTCAGCCCGTTGGACCGCGCCTTATTGAAGTTAATATTAATTTCTTGGTACTTTTTACAGGATGGATGTGAAAGCATGTTTTCAATATACTGCAAACCCCAGTGATTTAAATCCAAGAATAAGTAAGTTTTGAAGATAATATTTTTGATCTGTTTGTCATGTGGTTTGCTTTTTGTCTTTAGAGTGTATAAGGGAAGAATAGTACTCAAATTATAGTGACTAATCTCAGACTGACTCAGATTTAAAGTGTGACTCAATACTGAGGTCAATCAACTATCGTGCTATCTGTATTTAGAGTAACATGTATTTAGAGTCATGCTGGTGTGGTAGGAAGTTCTGTGGATGACAGACTGAACTGAAGGTAATACAACTGTCAGGGAGCAAATGGCTGCCATACAGACCAAAACCATTTTGCCTCTTAGGTTACTGCTACTTCAGAAAATAGTTTTAAAAGCCCATTTTATATATCATTAATAAGTATTATTTCTTATTGGAGACTTACCGTATAAAAGTGTTCTGTATTTGTCAGAATTGTTTTGTGGAAATCAGTAACCGAAATAAAAAAATCTTTGTATTAATAGGAGCCTGGAAGACCCTGCCATTAATACAGTTAAAAATGTAAAGCATTAGTTTCTCATGTCTCCTGTTTTTTCTCTTGTTTCAATGTTGCTGTTACTACGCCTCAGAAAACTGCAGGATTTTGAGAGGAAATGAGAATTTTAAGCCCAAACCTCATTCTCCTCCTATGTTGTCCTGAATTTCTCAGTTAACTTGTAAAATCCATAGGATGTGCCTGGATAAGGTCCTGGTCCTTCAACAGGTCAAGCTCTTCCAGCTCTCAGGGGCAGCTCACGTGTGCCCATTTGCACTCTCCCAAGGTCTGGCACACTGGGTGCCGTTTCTATCCTTGTATTCACTGAGCTCATGCAACCTTGCAGAGATGATTAAAAGACACGCAGAGTTCAGATCTATCAAAACATGCCCCAGCATCAGCTAGAAAGCTCTAGTCACTTTTGCTTTCAATGTTAAAATTAACAGGGTACCTTGACCTCAAAATCCTGCCAGCTGCTTAGGTGCTATTTGGGACAAAACAGAAATTGAGGACAGCCGAGCCCGAGTACTTAAAAAGTTTCGTATCTGAGCCCTCTACTGGCTCCACAGCAGCTATTACAGCTCCTCCAGCCAGCTCTGCAGGCTGGTAAAATAACGGGGTACTTCTGGAAAAAAAGAATTTTGGTTTAGAAGTTTCCTTTAGACACATGCACGGGGCACCTGGCCCTCAACTGGAGAGGGACAAAACTGACAGATGGAGAAAGTTTTGTAGGTAACTGAAAACAGTTTGTGAAGCCCAGCACTGGCTAAAACAAACAGTCTTCTAGAATAATGTTCTAAGATCATACCCGGAGATATGAAAGTAGTTTTAAATAAGGCAAGTGATCTTTTTTTATAGTGACCTACCTTATTTCTTCATAGAGATCAACTACACATTTGAAGCAGAAAACGAGAGGAGGCAGTTAGGCCTGCCCTCTAGGGTACGGTTTAAAGACTACCTGTCTGATCAGTTTACTGCAAGTACAACCCTAAGGGGGCAGAACTTAAGAGAGTGTGTGACAACCAAGCTCGTACTGCAGGTAAGGCAGAGTATTTTTATTTTGATTTAATTTAGATCCCTTTAAAGTAAAAGCATGCTTTTTTTTTTTTCCCCAGCCTCTTTGTATAGAACTTAAGTCACATGCAATATAAAGCTTCAAAACTAGAAAACAACCATAGTTAAGTAGTACCTTACTATTCCCTGCACACATGCTGCTTCCTCCTGTTGCCCTTCTTACGAAGTATGAATAAAAGCTGTAGCCATTGCAGCATGCTCTGGACGTCAATAGAGCCGAACTAATTTAGAACAATACGGAGGGAATAAATGCCAAAAATGGAGAGCTGTTTCCAACGGAAGTAATTGTTGCAGAATTTAATGGACTGGCTAGGAAAAGCATTCTAACCCATGGGTTTTGGAGGGGATGAATGGGCAGGACAAGAAAGCTTGGTATGTGCTCTCTGACTTGGCTGCTCCACTGGCCCTTAAAGGTGGCATTGCTCCAGGAGCTGAACAGATTCTCTGTGGCTCAGCAGTAATGAGCCTCCAAGGTGCTTTTGACCCCAGCAAATTAAAGAGCTTGAACTTAAGCAATAGGGAAAAAGTGTGTTATTTTATCGTCGTAGTGTGGATTTCACTCGCCTGAGTTACCATCTGTTATTCCTAGGAATTCTTAATGCTGAGAGAAATGATCAGATCAGGAAAACAGAAAACATGAAAAATAGCAGGGCTAGGCTCCTTGTGTTTCTGCACATATTTTAAAAATCGTTGGGTTTCTAGATGGTAAATAGTTTTAATACTGCAAAATGTAGCAGAAAAGATTTTGCTTTACTGCTTATTCTAAAATGTGTATCAGAAGCTACTCTTTGTGTTTTCTTCTCTGCATTGTACACTAACTATGCTATTTAAAATATTTTAACAGGAAAAAATTAAAGATAAGCTACGCCCCATTCCAATATCAGTCAGTGTTAAAATTGCCGGCCTGGAGTCTAGCTCATCATCCACAAGAAAAGAGAGAGCGCTTCCGGATCTTATACCAATTCTAAATTCAAATGAATCTGAAACAAAGACCACAAAAGTAAGCCTTTGATACCACATTTTCCCATGAATCTGCACTTTCATAGAGCACTAAATTTTAAAGACTATAGAAATCTAAATTATAACCAAAGGAAATAACTGGGGTGGCACAGGCTTGCAACTACTGGCTTATATTTTGTTATGAACGTGTTACAAAATGTTATGAACTAGATCGGGTGTTTCTTTTGCAACAAAAGTGAAGATGGTATAGCTGCTAGGTATTTTTTTTTCTCTCCCCAACAAGTTTAGGAGGAAATGTAGTTTTAATTAAAAATGACAATCACAGAATGGGTAGGGGCTGGAAGGGACCTCTGGAGATCATCTAGTCTAACGCCCCTTGCCAAAGCAGGGTCACCTAGAGCAGGCTGGGCAGGATGGCATCCAGGCGGGTTTTGATTATCTCCAGAGGACACTCCACAACCTCTCTGGGCAGCCTGCTCCAGTCCTCTGTCAATCTCAAAGTAAAGAAGTTTTTCCTTACATGCAGACAGAATTTCCTGTGTTCCAGTTTGTGCCCGTTGCCCCTTGTCCTGTCGCTGGGCTCCACTGAAGAGAGTCGCCCCATCCTTTGACACCCACCCTTTAGATATTTATAAGCTGTGATTATAAGATGTGTTCCCCTCTCAGTCTTCTCCAGACTGAACAGACGCAGGTGTCTCAGTCGTTCCTCATGAGAGAGGTGCTCCAGTCTTTTGATCACCTTAGTGGCCCTCTGCTGGACTCTCTCCAGCAGTTCCCTGTCTTTCTTGAACTGGGGAGCCCAGAACTGGACACAGTACTCCAGATGTGGCCTCGCTATTGGCCTTTGTGGCAACAAGGGCATGTTGCTGGCTCATCCATCATCTCCTGCTGTGAACACTTGTCCCACATCACAAAATAATGTACAGTCTAATTCCTCCGTGGTTAGGATGCTCTAACAGCATTAGAGCTCTGCAGCAGGGATGTAAAAGAGAGGGAATATCTTGGGTAAAAGATCTCATTTGCTCAGCGCTCACTGAAGAATCAGACTTAAGGATGTTTTTCCTCATTAGAAGTGTACCTCTCACTTAGCACTATCTAATGCTGCCTTTTAGCCACATTTAAAGTTGTAAATTATCAGCATCAAGGGCTATGTCTCACAAAGAAAAACTCTCTTGACAGGCAATAAGTGTCAGGTTAAAATCTTACTCTACCCAGGAAAATGTCTCTGAGTTCCCTGTAGATGTTTTACGCAGTGCACATCAGAAATCTTGTTTTAAGCTAGTATCGTCTAGCATGCAGTAAAAGTGCTTTGGTTTTATTTAGGTGGAGTTCTTAAAAGAAGGATGTGGAGAAGACAATGAATGTCACAGCAATCTGAAACTTCAGTACCGGTTTTGCACTAGAGAAGGAAATGAAGACAGGTTTACTTATTTACCGATGTAAGCCTTGATTAATGCATTGCTAAAAATCAAGTTATTAACAAATGCTTAAAAGAACTTTTAGGAGAGAGTTTTGGGAGGTAGAGCAGCTTTTGTTCTGTTAATCTGGCAAACACAGCCCTGCGTAGTTGCACTGATCTGTCAGGGTGAAGAAAGGTGGGGGAGTGGGAATGAGCTTTAGAAAAAGAGGAATGGTACAAAGTGGCTACAACTGTACCGGTGTGGGCTAAAAGTTAGAAACAAGGGTCCTAACCCCTGGAGAAATGAGATTCTAAACCAGCCTTGCGATAGTTATTGTGTGTGCTACTGTTCACTATGTTTTTTGAGATGAAATTTGATTGTGAGTATGACAACATAATATACTATAGCCTAGTAGCCTAAGACAAGCAGTTAGAGAGAAGTGAACAGAGAGATCCTTTCACTGTAACACACACCTAACACCCCACTGCATCCCTCTTCCCTGGATGGCCAGTGAAATTAGAGAGGAGGTGTAAAACAAACAAAGGCAAATATGTTTACTTACTGTCAACAGTCAGTCACCTTTAGCAGTGAGTGTCACAATCTGACTTGGAAACCAAAAGCGCGTATACCTTACAAGAAAAAAAGTAGGTCAGCAGATGTATTCAGAGAAAATTCATCAGTATTAAGCATGAGCCAGATGCAAGTGCTGGTTCAGAAATACTGTGTAAACTCTGAATTGTTTGAGGGGTGCATCAGTCTGTTATATACTGTTAACTGCTGGTCGCTTTCAGAGACCATATACTCATCTGGGGCAAAAAAACCTACAACCATTCATGTGTTTATGGTCTTACAGTAATCCTTCCCTAATAGAGGGAATTACATTTGGGTAAACCATAATAAGAAGCCAACTTTGATACACATTTGTTTTCCTAATGCACACAACCCTGTATACTCTGTTTCTGTAGTGAAAATGGCATGCCAGTGCTTGTTCTGAAAGATCAGAAAGATATTGCCCTGGAAATAACAGTGACAAATAGCCCATCTGATGCAAAAAATCCACAAAAAGATGGTGAAGATGCCTATGAAGCTAAACTGATTGCAACTTTCCCAGACAGTCTGACGTATTCTGCATTCAGGGAGATGAGGGGTTATCCTGTAAGTATTTTTTTTTTTTAAATGCACTAAATTTTTAAAATATTTTCTGCATGTTTTTACTTATAAATGTATTCTGTTTCATCAGGAAAAACAGCTAACATGTGGTGCTAACCAGAACGGTTCTCAAGCAGAATGTGAACTTGGAAATCCTTTCAAAAGAAATTCCAATGTAAGTTACACCTCTTTTAACTGAAGTTATAAAATCTGATTCCTGACTGCAGTCATCCAAAGTTTCTGTGTGTTGTAACTGGAAATTTGATTTGGATCTGCCTTAATTCTAGAACTAGATGGTGTATTTCTATAATATTGCATATACTGATATATTTTGTAAAATGTGTATATATTTCATGAATGTTCTTTCTTGTCCAGGTAACTTTTTATCTGATCTTAAGTACCACTAAAGTTAATGTTGATACAACAGACTTGGACATTAATCTGAAGTTGGAAACGTAAGTTTTCTTTGTGTGTGTACACTATGTCTTTGTATACAGTTGTAAACATTTTGAATTAATTTCTTCGATTCATAAAGACAATTTAATAGTAAAGTGAAAGCCACTAAATTTGTAAAGTAAACATCATTGTTTCCTTTTCATTGTAGAACAAGCACTCAAGTTAATTTGACTCCAATTACAGCTAGCGCTAAAGTGGTTCTTGAATTGCTTTTATCACTCACCGGGTAAGTGTTGATAGCATAACAAATCGGGGGGGCTGGGGACCACAGTTTTGCTGCAGACTTCATTAAAATGTGCTTATTCTCCTTCCCCACCCCCACCTGCACAGAGTTGCTAAGCCTTCTCAGGTATATTTTGGAGGTAGCGTCGTTGGTGAGAGTGCCATGAAATCTGAAGATGACATTGGAAGCCTCATAGAGTATGAATTCAGAGTGAGTAATTTAGATTAATGCAAACGGCTGCTTTTAATCAAATGAACAGCTTCTCTCTTTATGCATATGAATACTTGGAAAAGTTACTGGATTTAAAATTGGCTTTTCTTGTCTGAAAATCCCAACTTCCCCATCAGAACACGCAGTCTGACTGCAGACTAGAGCTTCTTTAGGCCTTGATGTTTTACAGTCCTCTTTTGAGGAAGTGGCCTGAGGCTGGCTGTATGCTGCTTTTTTTTTTTTTTTGAGCAGTTCATGCACGTTCAGTTGTACAGCCAAAAATACAGCATAAAACCCCATGTGGGAGCGGAACCTTTAAGCCCAGAACCCTGGTGGTGGCATGCCCAGGTGTTAGCTGAGGGACACAGACAGCGAATGTGTGTACTTGCTGTGTGCAGCATTGAGCAGGCACAAGAAGACACCGCAGGAGCCACTTTGAATGTGTTGGTCTATTTCACTCCTTTGGTTTTATGTCTCAAAATCAAGGAGAAAGCTAAGAGAGACAATTTTGGTTCTGCAAAATCTTGGTTTATCAGCAAGAGTGTTGCTTTTTCTACATCATTAAGGTAAGCCCTGTACATCGTAGTTTGTCAGGATTAAAGTCCATCTCTGTCAATCCTTTACTTTCTTCTGTACCTACAAGCATGCGGTAAAGTAGCAGCAGTTAGAATATCTGCTTTAGAACTTGCTAACATGAACAGTAAGCAAAAAACACATTGGGAAACAACTTCCAGACTTATGAGGGCAAGAGCTGTTAGCTTTTGCTCCTTATAAACTTGCAGTTTGCCTCATTATGTAACTAAATGATTTGTTAACTCTAAATTGGAATTGTTTCACATGAAGACAGATTTCTAAAAATCAATAGCTTAAAGATCATGTTAGGGAATTTTAATCCTTATATTTTTAAACTCTTTATTTACTTGCTATCTAAGTATGCTGGTTTTAATATATGCTTTGTCTTTATACTCTGTTGTGACTGTTTTTCATGTTTTAAATTTCCTGTTAGCTACATGCTTAAAACTTGCCCAAGTCAGTAACACTTTTGATCGCAAAGAAAATCCCTTTAAAAAGTATTTCACAGTTTAAAGAATGTCTCTTTTAACAGGTAACTAACTTGGGCAGACCGCTGAAAACATTTGGTACCGCTTCCCTGGACATCCAATGGCCAAAAGAAATTAAGAATGGCAAATGGCTCCTTTATTTGATGAAAATAGATTCCAAAGGTTTGGAAAAGGTCTCCTGCCAACCCGAGAATGAGATTAATAGTTTGCATGTTGCGGTATGTTACCCTGTCTTCTGTTCATGAATTAGTACAACGTGAAAGCACTGCAGCATATGTGACAGTAAGGCATAAGAGCTTGCCTCCAGAAGGATTTTTTTTGGTCTTGAGTGTTAGTGCAATACGTGAACATATTAAGGCTTAAGCTTGTTAGGAGACTTCGTAACAGCTACTGAGGGTAACACGCTGAAGGGTAGATGCTGTGTCATGGTGACTGTTTTTGCAATGGGTGCTATTGTCATACGCTCTTACAGGATAAAATTGCTGTTTGCTTTAATGAATTTCATCAGCATTACTGAAATCTGATGGAGTTCTCATACAGAAAACAATAAACAAGAGGAAGCATCTCCCCATCCTGGGGAAACTCCCTGTAATTTTTTTTAAGAGAAAGGGCTTGCACACAAATTTAGTTTTTTACAACAAATATGATAAAAAGAATTACTCAGGCAAGTTTCATGGCCCTTCATTGTGCCTATCTACCAAATTTTTTTCCCTAAACCCTGAGCCTTCATTTTCTTTTTTTTTTAATATAATCTTAAAATCATTTAGGAGGAGTTCTAATTTTCACCACTGAAACTGATGCACATAAAGCCATTCTTGTCAGATCACTACATCAGTTAATGAAACTTTCAGTCAGTGCAACTAGTACACAGTGAAAGAACACCATCTACTGACTGTAGCACAATCTTACTTTTTTAGTGTAGTAACATTAATACCGTTTATATAGAACAAAAATGGAAATATCATTGAAAGCGTTATAACTTAACCTCCCCCTTGACCTATTAAAGAAAGTAGTTGGTTGACCTTTCTTTAGGTAATCAAATTCTAGTAATTGTCCTGACTGTACTATTAGCAATAACTAGATAAGTAGGGATATATAATGATGTCACTTATGTGCTGATCTTGGAACAAGAAAACACTCACTGAACTCTGCTTGTTTGGGGTCAGAATTAAGAGATACTTAACGATAAACTACTCTCTTACCCTTTTTTCATCTTTCTTCTTTTAGGAATCTCATAACTCAAGAAGGAAACGTGAGGTTGCGGAGAAGATTATAGACGGCAAGGCCTCTCCTTTATTCTCAGAAAGAAAATACGTGACCTTTGTAAGCACATCGCATCAACTATAGTCTTGTCAGATACCTCCCCCTGCACTCATAAGAGGGCTTTTCTGAGTTTGGCAGGGTGAAAGAAGGTGTCTCTTTGCTTTGTTTTTATCTTAAATTCAAGTATCGATGCTCCTAAAATTTGACCGTTTAGATTATCTACTGTTGAGGGAGAAATAGGAAAGTATTCCTGCGTAGTTACTACACTAAAATAAACAGGTAATAGCAATTTCACTGTATTTTCCTGTTGCTGTCAGTACAAACAAATTTTAGTTCTTGCACATAAATATGATGCAGAAAATCTAATTTTTAATCTTTGGGGTGGGGGTGTATGTTTAAACTGTGAAGATGTGTTTTTATTTACATGTAGAAATGTGTAATTGCAGGACTGCAATGTGAATGCACGCTGTGTGGATATAAAATGTCCCCTGAAGGGTTTAGACAGCAAGGCCTCTATTGTGCTGCGTTCCAGACTGTGGAACAGTACTTTCTTAGAAGTAAGTCTTCTCATCTGCCATTTTTGGAAAGTCAGAGTTCTTTCCTGTTCTCTGTCTAATGTCCATATTTTATTTTGGAACAGGAATACTCCAAAATGAACTACCTGGACATTCTTGTTAGGGCTTCCATCAGTGTTCCTGCTGCAGCTAAAAATGTTAAGCTCACAAATGAAGCTGCTCAGGTAAGTTCAATGTTTAGCGCTACGTTATGGTTGTCATGTTTCCAGTTTATCTCAAAGACTGGGAAAAAACCTCACTATTTTAAAACAAAAGTAGCGAAAAGTTTAGCTTTTTGACTAATTTTTCAATTATTGATCATTTTTTACCTTTTAATTGCCTTATAGAAATCCACTACGATATTGAAACGATACCAGTAGGAACTTTTTCTTCAAAAACATTTTGTAGATGAGAGAAGTCATCTTGTTAGAGAAAAGATAAAACTGTATAAATCGCAGCTTTATGTTAAACACGGATGCTTCTGAAATGCTCTTTCCACCTTCACATACTTTCTTTCTTTTAGGTGCGTGTTACTGTCTTTCCTGCAAAACCAGTAGCACTTTATACAGGAGTACCTTGGTGGATCATCTCAGTGGCTATTTTTGCTGGAATACTGATGCTTGCACTATTGGTATTCTTACTATGGAAGGTGAGTTTTTATTCATTTGGTTATTTTACATTTCCTGGTCTATAACTACAACTGACAAGACAGCAAACTAATTAAGCAAATGATTAAATATTTTGGTTTGTGTTTGGGGCTTAAAATGGAGCAAAACTGCCCAAACCATACGTTAACCACTATCAGTTTCTCACTCTTGCAATGTTTGGAAGGAAAATAGTTACACAGGAAGATTTGTTATAAATTTTTTTCTGTTTCCACATCCTCAAAAAAAGCATTTTGAGCTCTGAGCAAAATGTGAGACAAATGTTCAGAGACCATAGTTACTTTGATATGGATGGATACAGCTAATCTGGGCTTCTGAAGTTAGGTGTAAAGCTTCACGTGAACTATCTACAAATGTTTTAGCAGGGCTTTGTTCGCATAACCTTAGAAATACCATTAAACTGATAGTAGATGAAAATAACCAAAAGGTACAGAAATAATACATTGCCAAGTGTGTTGGTGAATTTCTGTAATATTGTTTTTTTATCTTGGAAACCTTAAAGGAGTAAATGAATGTGTATAACAAAAGAAAAAAAAAATCAAGTACCTGTTTTTGTAACTACCTTTGGCGTTTTTACAACTATGGTTCCAAGTGTAATGGGGCAGTGCCTTTATAGTCTTAGTTTTTACAGGCATAGGCAGCTAGAATTTGCTATTATGGGATAGCAGAAGGTTATTAAGAAAGAAGAGGTAAAGAATAATATCCTATCTGTCACTTCCTTCTGGAGAAACTGTAGCAATTGGCTTTGCTGAGGAGCTACTATTTGCTGCAGGTTACTTCTCACAGGATAGTTCCGACTTCCCTGTTTTCTAATAAACGCCCAGCCCCTGCTGCAAATCTTCCTGATGAATTAATACTTCGGGTGGGCTGTTAAGTTCTGGCTACTAGTGTTTTACTGCACATGAAAACACACTCATTTTCACATATGCATATACAGGGTAAAATGCTTCTTTTGATGACAAATGCTGTGCCATTGTATGAAGGACAAACGTGGTACTTAAAAGGCAGTTACATGATTGGTTTAGGACAAATGCCTGTGTTGTACAGGTCAAAGCAATACTCGTTTTTGTTCTACCCTATGTTTTTTGTCTATCCTGTGCACTAGCCCCCAAGCAGGTTTCTGTATAGCCTTCTGTATAGCTCTTCACAACCAGCTTTAGTTGCTATGGATGCATTCTACAGTAGCTTTTCTTAAAAAAAACACCAAACCCAACAGATGCATTACGAATTTATCAAAATGCCTCTAAAATAACATTCTTTACCTTAGGTAACTCTGTTATTTTACAGATTGAGTTAGTCCAAGAAGTTCTCAGATGGAGAAGCAGCTGAGTTCTTGTGATTTTCTTTTTTTTTTTGAAATTTTTTTTTTGGGGGAGGGGGGCCTGTGAAGGGAGAATGGGAAAGATAGTTCAGTAATTTAAGTCAGTTTTAATAGGTTTGACTTCTAGTCCACAAAAATTGACTAAATACCTTGCTTCCTTGTAGTGTGGTTTCTTCAAGAGAAATAAGAAAGATCATTACGATGCCACATATCACAAGGCTGAGATCCATGCTCAGCCATCTGATAAAGAGAGGCTTACTTCTGATGCATAGTATTGATCTACTTCTGTAATTGGTAATTGATGATATTTTTTAATTTTTAGCTGTGGCACATGCTATGGTTGTGGTGGCTAACTATGAAGCTTTTACTGCATATGTTCTATTAACTTTTGGATTTCAAACTACCGTACTTGCTTGCTCGTTCTGCCGATAGATTTTCAGCTTTTGGTGCACGTGAACAAACACAGGTGTTTACCTTGGTCTAAAAAGCTTTTTGGTTATTTCTTATAGAAAACATCTTGATCTGTTGCAATGGTTTTTAAGTCTTTATATTTAAAAAAAAAAAAACAAAACATTTTAACAGTACCAGTAAGTTTTTTAAACTTGAGATGGTAATCAACATTGCAGAGTTAAGAATTAAAGCTAAGACTGTGTGGACGATAAAAAAACTTGCTTTACTAACATTTAGTGCATGCTAAAAGAGATCCATTGCTTATAATGAAAGGCATATTTCATAATGAGGATTTAATTGCTGTGGAAACATCTGTTTTCCTTCAAAACCTTTCCTTTCAAACCTTCAAAAAAGGTATACTTTTCTAGAAGCACTTTCCTCTGCTGAAGCTACTAGATGCCTGATGATTTATGCTTCTAGCAACCTTTATTCAACTTATTACATGCATGTACACTATATTAAGCATGTACACTATATTAATAAACGATGCTTGGGATCGGGGTGCAGAGGAATTCTTAACTAAAATACATCAAAACAATGTTTAATGAAATTTTAACTAAGAGATGGCTAAAGATTTGGTCTATGTCTGGATAGAATTGTTTTAAAAATTCAGTTCCATATAAGTTCTAATATTATTATTTAAAAAAACCCAACAAACAAACCCAAAAAACTCACCACCCCAAATACTGTGAACAAAACCTGGCCCCTTTGATCTTTTTTTTTTTTCCTAGCAGTGTCTAATGACAGCTGGATGGCACAATGTCTCTTAACATCTTGACACTAGTAACCCATAAGTTTGTAAAGTCAAGTGTCTACCAATCATCATCTTTGTAACACTGTGGACATAATTCCATTTTGTTTTGAAAATTAATTTCAGTCCATTCCTCAGTAGTTAAATTGAGATTTTACAGTATCTGAATAAAAATTTGCAGCGCACAAATAAGCTGTACTAGATTTCACCTAGGGAGACTTGTGTCGGGAACATTACAAAATTTTCAAGTATGTCTGTTTTTTATCTTATAGCAAACTAAGCAAGATTCAAGTTTAATACTGCATACATGTAGTTACTTCAGGTAACTGTAGTTGAGATGGTGCTTTCAAAAACAAGGCCTTAGTGTAACTTTTCTTGAAGGCCCTGGAAGTCTTTCTGTAGGTTTTTTAAAGATAAATCACACCACCATACAGGAAGATACTGAAGTACGTACCTACCTTTGATTCAGGAGAAGCAAGCTTCCTGGACTGTATCTATTTCTTTGTGTAGCATTAAATTCTGTCATTATATGAATGAATAGCTTTATAAAGAAGACTTAAAAGACTTGTAAAACAAATTTAGAAAGTTAGTGGATGGAGTATTTTTAAGGTATTGGATTGTCAGACTATGCCATTTGTCTTCAGCTGCTGTTGGAACAACTAATGTAGGCCTGTGGGCTCACGTTTTTACAGCTACATGCGCTACAATTTTTGCCTGTTTATTTTTCTTTTCAATTTTCTTACCTGTATGTCTGTGCAAAGGAAGAATTTACTGCCTCTGTCATTGTAGTACTTCGGCAGCAACTTATACCTAAACTGTTCTTTTTCTTCTCTGCCCCAGTGCGGGTTCTTCCAGCGTTCTAGGTACGAAGACAGTGTCCCCCGATACCATGCTGTAAGAATTCGAAAAGAAGAGCGACAGATCAAAGATGGGAAATGCAAAGACCTTGAGACAAAACAGTGGTTCACAAAGTGGAATGAAAATGAAAGTTATTCGTAGGAAAAATTGTTTTCATCCACAGAGTTGAGATAGAAGTTAATATTTTCATTAATGGAATACAGATGGAGTTAGATCCGTGAACACTATGGACATTCACCATTTGATTGTAGATATTACTACTTATATTGAGGCTTTTGTCTGCACAGTTAAAATTGCTTCAACAGACTTTATTTGCATTATTTAATTTCCAGACTGCCTCTTTTCCCCTTCAAATCTAACTCACGCTTTAGAAGATACTGTGTTGATTTGGGGTCTTTTGTGCAAAATACGCAAAACCAATATAGCGGGCCTTTTCCTGTGATCTTAACCTTTTTAGGTATGCAAGGAATGCATGGTTAAAGATCAAGACGGGTTCTTCATCCTTCCCTCAATGCATAGTCCATTATAAACACATAGTGGCCTTACACACTTTGTCCAATTATAATCTGAAGACCTGCAAATCTACTTTAGTCACAACCTTTGCCTGCTGCAGTAGTTAGGGCTTAACAAAAAGCATCATCTTAAATTACATGTGCAATAGGTCTTGTTGCTCCTTATTGTTTTTTAAGATCAGATTGTGTGATTCTTGCTCACAACAAATTTTTTTTTTTGAGAGGCTTGAATATTAGATGTACTTTTTGTATATATATATTTTAGTCATTTTTGTATTTATTTTTGTTATAAATCATTGTCTTTGACTAACTTTTAGGCCAAAGACTTAACTGAACCTTCAAATCCACTGTGTTTTTGAACTTCAGATTATGAGACCTGAGGCTTTTGCTGCATTGTAATACTTCACTGAAGGTGCCAGTGCTTTCTAAAAATGTAAATATTTATTCCAATGATGCGTACGGGGGCTTTTTTTTTCCTGATACTTTTAACTTTATGTAATGGAATGATCAGGTCTTGTAACACAACTTGTATATTACTTCAGACTATTTAACAATTTGGACACCAAGCAGAAGTTAGGGTTTTTTAGATACAGTTTTATACTTACCGCAAGAAAGCGAGAGGTTCTCTGGAAGCAGCTTTCCAGCTTCATAAGGACTTCCTGTTTGGCAACAGGCATTGACTACTGCAACTGTTCTAGAGCACTTGAAGGAGGCTGTAAATGCCTAACTTACCTTAACTACGGGGATCTGAGCTGGTCCACGTTGAGACTACTGAATCGTCTTGAATACCTGAATGTTGATAAAAGTAGAACCACGATGTTGTGTTTATCAGTAATCTAGTTATTGTAACATAACTGATGAAACTATTTAAAGAGTTTACTTTTTTTACCCATGTTCTAAAGCGTTGGTACTATTTAAGAACAAATATTTAGTTCACAATTGTTTATTCCACATGAAACAAAATTCTGCTCAAAAAGTCCACACATTAATTGCTAGTAATTTGAACTATGCAAAGACCTCTTGGTACTTCTTTCCCCTCATAGGGTAAAAACCCGCCAGGAGGGCAGTTGTCAAGTGTCTTATTTTTACGACTAACTTTGAACATGCTTTCTTGGAACATATGATCACCTAAAAAGTTATCATTATAGAAAGTACATTCATTTAATAGACTTTTCTTCTTCCCACTAAATAATCTCAGTATGTTTTGACCCTGATTTTACGAACACTTACACGTGTATTTATCTGTTACACAGTTTTTGAGCTTTTAAAATTCTGGCTTATTTGCTGAAAGACTGGGCAGCAGCAGAAGCCAGACTAATCAGGGGCTAAGAAGCTTGACCAATAGCCTTGGATATAGAAGCAGATTGTGGCCCTCGCCTAAGAACGTGAATATCTTAACTGTGTTAAACTGAAAGTTCTTGAAAAGTAAGTCATGTCACCGGTATACTTTTATCTCAAAGATTTTTTTTTTTTACCAGCTGTCAGTGCTACATCATTCCATGATTAGAAACTACCTGTGGATGTTTGTATAGAAGCGTGAAATAAATTCTTTTTTAAATTAAACATTATTTTGGTAATAGTGATTTCCTATCATAATTAACTGAGTTAGCCATAGCTAAGTTCACTAGCAGAGCAAACTGAAAGCTGCGAGCTTTAACAAATCGTCTCATTCTCAATATTGCAGTAACTCTCAGTGCCCTCCCCCATGCACAGGCAGCTCCAGGAGATAACACACAGTCTCACCCTCTCAGGCTGCAGTTTCCAGCATCAGTAGGAATCAGGCAGAGAGTTGGGCAGAGCAGGCTCTGGCAAAGCAGCAAGTGTCAGCACCTCATGGGGCAGAGCTACCCTCTCCTTCCATGCTTCACTTCCGCTGCTCGGGGCTTCCTTCAATGCAAGCAGTCTTCTAAAAGCTCTCCTGCCAGACAGGTGTTTCAGAAACTAGGGGAGATGGATACATCCCCCAAAATTAGTCAAGCACTTCACACACCTCTCTGTATTTAGCAGTGGAAGTTTGATATTGACAGTCAATTATACGATCGCAGGGTACAGCTTCAACTCCAAAAAAAAAACCCCAAAACACCCCACCAGAAAAGCCAAAAAGATGCAGAAAAACCCCCCAAACAAACCCCAATAACCAAAAAAACCCCAGAGAAAACCTCTAGTTTACTTCCATTTTTAAGATGTTAACCCTCATAGGATGCCTTTGCTGAAAAGACTTTTTGATGCAACAAGGCCTGAAGATAAGGGTGAGGAAGATACCTGCTAGACCAGCGTTTGTTGTCGCAGCCAAGAAAGTTCTAGGACTAGAACTGGAAAATGCTGTTAGATCTTTCAGAGTCTGTCAAAGATGTGGACAATCTGCTTTTACTAAACAATTACTCTTACTTACATAACTAAACCCACAAACATTTGTCCACAACAAGACAAAATACAGACTGGGAGAATACTTAAGTAGCTGATCATAGCAAGTATAGTAGAAACACAGTATATTAGATTTTATATATGCTCTCATATACACATACAGTACTAGATATAGTAGAATACAGTATATACAGAGTAGTACACTACTAAATAGTGTATGTGTATAATGTATATATGAACTACATAAAATCTAATGCACTGTATTTGCTTTATAGATGTGATGTGTGTGTGTATATATCTAAGATGCACACGTGCTACATAAGCCTAAGGTACATAAACCAAATGCTAGTAAACTGCCATACCATCACATGTTTAACTGTCATAGCACAGGAGACATCTTACGAGAGAAGCTGTCAATATAACGGATGATTGCAGAATACTTTCAATAACCACCTGTGCAGAAGTTGTACGTGGAAGAGGGTTCCCAGATGCAAAAGTCAGGATTTGGCACATAAAGTGAAGGGAAGCTTTTGAAAGCAGCACCAAAACTTCACTCCCCCACTGAAAGCACCCACATTACAATACTAACCATCACCGCGTCTTAACTAAAATAAACATATTACAGGGAACCAAAACACTGCTTATGTACAAACAACCGAAATAACTTCTCCCAGCACGGAGTAGGTGAGAGTGTCAGCAGCTGGTTGCAAAACCCAGAAAAACAAACTGTGCTGAAACAAACACACAGCTGTAGCCAGCGCTCCGAGCCAGAAGAGGCACATGGACACGCTTCAGCTGGCGTAACAGACAACACACCCGTGTGTGACAGCCGGAATGTGAGCAGCGCATTTCCCTATGGTGGTTGTGTAAGCAACCAGTTTGTATGCCAGTCCTTGGGCATCTTTAAATGTCCCTTTGTCTTCCCAGGCCCTGGATTAATAATTACTACTCATAGAATCACAGAATGGTTTAGGTTGGAAAGGACCTTAAAGAGCATCTAGTTTCAACCCCCTGCCATGGGCAGGGACACCTCCCGCTAGACCAGATTGCTCAAAGCCCCGTCCAACCTGGCCTTGAACACTTCCAGGGATGGGGCATCTACAACTTCCCTGGGCAACCTGTGCCAGTGCCTTGCCACCCTCAGACTGAAAAATTTCTTCCCAAGATCGACTCTAAATCTCCCCTTTTCCAGTTTGAAGCCATTACCCCTTGCCCTATCACTACATGCCCTTGTAAAAAGTCCTTCTCCACCTTTCTTCTAGGCCTCTTTCAGATACTGGAAGGCTGCTCTTAGGTGTCCCCAGAGCCTTATCTTGTCTAGGCTGAACAGCCCCAACTCTCTCAGCTCGTCCTTATTGCAGAGGTGCTCCAGCCCTCTTGATCATCTTTGTGGTCCTCCTCTGGACCCGCTCCAACAGGTCCATGTCCTGCTTATGTTGGGGGCTCCCCCAGGTGGGGTCTCACGAGGAGGGAGTAGAGGGGCAGAATCACCTCCCTTGACCTTCTGGCCACGCTTCTGTTGATGCAGCCCAGGATACGGTCTGCCTTCTGCGCTGTGAGCGCACATTGCCAGCTCGTGTTGAGCTTCTCATCCACCAACACCCCCAAGTCCCCTTCCTCAGGGCTGCTCTCGCTCCATTCTTTGCCCAGCCTGCATTTGTGCATGGGATTGCCCTGACCCAGGTGCAGGACCTTGCACTCGGCCTCATTGAACCTCCTGAGGTTGGCATGGGCCCACCTTTCAAGCCCGTCCAGGTCCCTCTGGATGGCGTCCCATCGCTCAAGCATGTTGACCGCACCACACAGCGTGGTGGTGTTGGCAAAGCTGCTGAGGGCGCACACAGTTGCAACATCCATGTTGCCAAAGATGTTAAATAGTTCTGGTCCCATTATGGAGTTACATTTTGTTAGAAAATACAACCTCATAAGCCTTGCTAGAGTCCTAACCATGAGCCTCTGGAGAAAAAACACAGCAACTCCTCACCCTGAGAGCCCACCACAGAAATCAGCCTGAACTCCCAGCCAGGGCGTGATATTGTCACTGTTCAAGGGTGGGGGATCTGCAGTTTGCATTTTCCTTACTTGAAGACAGACCCCTTTCTTCCTTCATTTTCTAACTCTGAAAAATGGTTGTTTGCAAGCAGCACCTTTTCAGGGCCCTACATGTCACAAAGACCCTAGAAGACAGGGGCAGAGAACTGTCTTTTTAACACGCAGAGGTGTCCTTGCTGCTGCTTACCTAACTATCCAGAACAATACAGGTCTAACTATTTATTTCCTCTCATCTCTCAATCTCAGCATCTTCAGGGGACAGGGGAAGAAGGGACAGAAAAGTCAACTCATTTGCTAGGAGCATATGAACTAAGCAACTAAGTTGATTAAAAGAAATGTAGAATATTGCTTGGTTTCTGGAAGTGGAGGGGACCAAGGGGACCAAGGGTTAATGTCACAGAGCTGAGAAGTGTATCATTGCCACCCAGCTTATGAGACAGACTTGCGATTGATTCCAGCTTAGCAAGGAGGAACAACATAAAAATAGCCATCCCGGACTGGACCACAGATCCGCCTGAATCCGCGTCCCACCTCTGACAATGGCCAATAGTCACCATAAGCACACGATGGTGATACTTTGCTATTGCTGTTCCCACAAAAAGCTAGTGCTCGACTTCAGTAGCTACTGTAGTATATTTTTCCTATGGAAGAAAAAGGTGTCCATTAAAACCATAAACTTTCTCCACCTGTCTTCTGATCTTGAGTCACAAAGTTGCATATGGCAAAAATTCACAAACTTCAAAGTTTAATTATATACTGGATAAAAACAAATAAACCCATCTGTATACTCTTCTTTAGTCTACTATGATTTTATAACATACAGAAGCTACGCCATATTTTTGACCAACTTTGCCGTCTGTAAAAAAAAAGAGACCAAAAGCCAATGTAACCCTAAGATTTTCTAACATAGCTGTGCTGGTTTTGGCTGGGATGGAGTTAATTTTCGTCATAGTAGCTAGTATGGGGTTATGTTTTGGATTTGTGCTGGAAACAGCACTGATAAGCAGAGATGTTTTTGTTACTGCTGAGCTGTGCTTACACAGAGTCAAGGCCTTTTCTGCACCTCACACCACCCCACCAGCGAGCAGGCTGGGGGTGCACAAGGAGTTGGGAGGGGACACAGCTGGGACAGCTGACCCCAACTGACCAAAGGGATATTCCATGCCATATGATGTCATGTTCAGCATATAAAGCTGGGGTAAGAAGAAGGAAGGGGGTACACGTTTGGAGTTAAGGTGTTTTGTCTTCCCAAGCAACACTTACATGTAATGGAGCCCTGCTTTCCCGGGGATGCCTGAACACCTGCCTGCCGAAGGGAAGTGGTGAATGAATTCCTTGTTTTGCTTTGCTTGCATGCACAGCTTTTGCTTTACTTATTGTCTTTATCTCAACCCATGAGTTTTCTCACTTTTACACTTCTGATTCTCTCCCTCATCTTATCAGGGGCCAGCGAGCACCTGTGTGGTGCTTAGTTGCCACCTGGGGTTCAACCACAACAACAGCAAAAGCAGCTGAACTTAATGAATAAAAGAACAAGGCACTGTGCAGAGTAAGTACACAAGCTGAAAAGAGACATGGTTAGGTGGACCAGAAGATTCTGCAGGCATCATAGCAAAGCATATAAACCACAGAGGGAAAAGAGATATTCTGTGGGTATCTGTACCTGGCAACTTAAGTTTCATTCTTAATCTACGATGCGCCTATTTTGAAGGAAGGGGAGGAAGAGGAAAAAAGCACCAGTACATGCAGCAACCAAGAACAGAGACTTCCAGTAAGGGGCTGTTTATAGTATTACCTTAGCAAACCAAGAAGTCTTACCATGGAACACCCTGCAAGAATGCTATGCTTCCAATTATCTTATTAAACATTAAACTGAAAAAAAAATATGTATATGCTTAGGTTAAAACTAAATGCTATGTTTTCAATCATCTTGAAGTCTGATTTGTTCTATACCATTTAAATTATGGATCCAGATGTACTATCATTTCAGAAACATCAATAAGCAGGCATATGAGGAGAAAAATGCCAAATGACAAAAATAATACATTTCTTTTTTTTTGGTTTGCATAAAAGTGTACACAAATTGGCACATCAGAACTCCAGCTAGCATCACGCTGGATCAGATCAGAGTAAGCCCACAGAAGATCATCAGTGAGAGAAACTGAAAAAAGGGATGGGGGGGGGGAGGAGAGCTGAAGAGAATTCAAAATATTCTCCAGTATTTTAATAGAACATGTTTACATGGATGAGTATCTATCTGATCAGTAGTTTAAACAAGACCAAGAAAATGCCTTTAAGTAAACAGAGAGGGATTGTTCTGCTCTGAACACAGCATTTAAAGAATTATCCACAATTATTTATCCATAGTTACTTCTGTGACTGCTCATCCTGCATGATTTTCCCTGAGAGAAGTGCTCACTGTTTGCACTATTGAGAATGGGCTCTAGCTTACAAAGTGCAATGATTTATTTAGCCTCTGACAGCCTTTAGCACATCTTTTGGCTGGGGACTTGTCCAAAGATAACTTTAGGCAGCAGGCCAGTTTTTAAGGCATGCCTGTAAGCTGAAACATCAGGCATCGAGACAGTAACATATAAGCATAAAAGATGAGGCCAATCCAGAGCCACCGTAAGATACGGCAACAACTTACACATACCAACTTACTGCTTGTAGGCACTGCTTTAAAGTAGTGCTGGCTCACAACACTATAAGGCCATTATAAATTGGTTTTAAGCACAGCAATTCATAAATAGGAGCCCTGAACTATTACAAACTTCAGTAGCATGAGCTACTATTTAGTGCTTCTGGGGAAGCAGGGATAAAGCAAAAACTGTTAGCAGCCTGTATTTGTAGAAGTGTAGAGACAGACAAGCCGTTAGTTTGCCCCATTAGCCACCACTCCCCAGCCACAGCAGAACAAGCCATTCATTTTTTGGCACGAGATGGAGGTACAGTCTGATTACAAACCAAATGAAGCAGTCTAATCCTGAACTACCGCTTCATTCTTACATATTATTGGTGCAGTTACTGCTCAGAAAATTGCTTCTGGAGGCAGACCAAATCAATGTTTTCTGTATTTCAATGTCACATCACAAAAAAAAAAAAAAAGGCAAGCGCCCTTAATTCATTATGGTATCTTCATCTGCCTAATGGGAGGCTCCAAGCAAGCCAACAAAGCACTGAATGGATTAATGTGTTAGAAATAGCAAAACGATTCCTGCTCTAGCGGAGGCCATTGAACATCCATCCCTGCTACCAGGTTATGGTCAAGTCCCAGGTACGAGGCATATCTAAAGGAAACCAAGCAATACTTCAGAGCCGATTTCCTAAGACAGATTTATTCATAAGGCAAATACAAGTAACCACAATAAAAGAAACACATGACATAGGGCCAGATCCACTACTGTGCTGTATCGCATACAATTTTGAATTTCAGGATTCAACATCTACAACTGCAGTAAGTTTATAAGGAACCCTTATAATCACTCTTAACTGACTTTTTTGTTAATGTTCTGGATATTTCCACCTGAGCAGGACAAGAAACTATTAAATACCACTGTTTGGTACCCCACATGTGGCATTAGTACCTGAACAGCCAGTAAAGTGATTTAGTGTGACATAGGGGCCCAAGTACTTTGTAAACCAAAAAAGACATGTATTGTGTTCATTGTTGACCGATGGGCAGTATATCTGTAAAGACAGAAGTCCCATTTTTCCTCTGTTTTGTTTTTCTGTTTTGTTTGTTTGCTTGCTTAGGGTTTTTTATTTGGGGGGTGGAGGGGGTGGGCTTTTGTTGCTGTTTGGTTTTGTTTCTCCTGTTCCCGAGCGCTGAAACACGTTATCCCCCCGCCTCGCCGCTTCCCCTTGCGGGCCGCGACCCGGGGCGGGGGACGAAGGGCTGGCGGTGGTGGCAGCGCCCCTTCCCCAGCGCCCCAGGCAGCCGAGGGCAAGCAGACAGGTTAACCCGCGGCTCACAGCCCTCAAGGCGCGGCCCTGCCCTCACGCAGCGGCACGAATGCGGCCGGTGCTCCCGCTTCAGTCAGTGAGCGACGCCGGGAACCGAGTCCCCGCCGCCATCGAGGGGCCCCCGCTCCTCACAGGCCTCCGCCCGCCCGGCCCGGGCGCAGGCGGCGGCGAGGGGCAGCGGGCCAGCNGAGTAACACCGCCGTACCTGTCCGAGGCGGGGCTCCTCCGGGAAGCGAGCGCCGCCTTCCACCGGGAGACAGCCGGGGCGCCACTGCAGCCGAGCGGCCACCTGAGGGGCTGCCACCCTGCCCGCGGGGGCCGGGCTGCTCCGCCCCGCTCCTTCGGAGCCGCCCTCTTCTCCGCCCCGTCGCTGCTGCGTGGGGCTGGGCCGGGAGGAGACACCCACCCCCTCGGGCACCTCCTCCCGGCCGAGGAGGCCGCGGCCTGGGCAGGGGGAGCTGGCGTGGCGGGGAATGGCGGGCGGGCCGGGCTGAGGCGAGGCGCGTTGAGCTGAGCTGAGGGAGGCGCGGGGGGACGCACGACGAGAGCCGCGCCATGAGGCTGCTGCGCGCCTTGTTGCGCGGCGCCTCGCCGGGCAGCATCCCGCAGCAGGTGGACTTCTACTCGCGCTTCTCCCCCTCGCCGCTCTCCATGAAGCAGTTCCTGGACTTCGGTGAGTCCATCCCCCCCCTCCCCGGCCCGCCGCCCCCGCCGCGCTGCCCGCAGGTGCTGGTGAGGAGCGGAGCGGGGAGGCCCCGGCGCGGCCGTGAGCTCCCCCCCGCCTTCCCCGCGTGAGGGCTGCCGCCTTCCCCTGCTGTTGTTTATCACTTCTTAACGCTGTCCTTTTTGGCACAAAAAGGCTCCGCTTCCTTCTGGGAGAAGGGAGCCCAGTTGGCTCCTTCCCCGGAGCCGGGAACTGTGGCAAGGTTGAAATCTGGCTGAAAAACTCCCCGGTTTTTCGGCGTCGCGGAGGTAGTTTGTTTTGTTCTGCAAAACGCGCGGCGCTGGGTCGCGCAGGGGGTGGGGACAGCGATGACAGCCGGTGCTGTTGCAGCGGTGACTCGGAAAGGTGAGATTTGTCCAGCCTTTTGCAAGCCGGCAGCGCGCAGCCTTTTAGGGTACAGCACACACGAGGAGCGTGTGGCCTCCGCCGGCCCCGAGGAGCTGCAGCCATCGTCGCTTCTCCCTCCTCCTCCGCCACACCTCCGTGCCCCGCCAAAACACCTCACCCCCTTCCTGCCGCTTTAGAAGGTGTGCGAGAGCAGGAGAGAGGGCCGAGAGCCATCCTGGAGGCTGGGAATCTTAGCCTTCAAAATGAGAAAATGGGGAGCGGGATACTCGCTCCGTCTCTTAAGGCTCCGCGCTGGTAGCGCTCCCGGGTTTGACAGGCTGCTTGGAAACAAAAGGGATCACAGGACTTGTTCTGTTCAGCTTCAGAGCAAAGACTGCACAGAGAAAGGTCTTCTAAGTCACACCGAGAAACCTCCTCAAAGCCTGGGGACGGAGCAATACTATAATACTGTTTCTGTACCCCAGGCATAAATGTTTACATAAATGTTGTATATAAACACCTAACTAGTTAACAGTGGTATTGCTTTTTACGTTTTTGTAAGTAAAACATAACTGAGAATTAATCCTAGAACCTCAGATTTCGTATAAGTAGGAAGACTTCCAAGAAGAGTTTCTCTTAACTGTCTACTGTCACTCCGTCCATTCAACGTTTCACACATTGCCATGAAATGTATCCAATATTTAAAACTCTAGATTTGTACAGTACCCCACCATATATTCTGTTGCTACCATAGTTTTAAGCGAAGAATCTTGCAATTCAGAGTTTGCTGTGACCCGTATTATTTTACCACTAAAATACCAATAAAATAATGCTTACCTTAAAATCACTGTTTATTTTTAAGGCATAGTATTTCCTCATGTCAAAAGTTAGGCTACTTTTTTGCTGTTAGTACCCAAACATACAGCAAGGTAATCTTGAAAACTTTTTTTTCCCCCCTCTGTTTTGCTTAAGGATTTAATAACTGATAGTAAAAACTAATAGCAAAGGCAAAAAAAAAAAAAAAAATTAGAGTGCAACACTGAGACAGTATTTGTCCATAAGACATTCTGTAGCCATTACAATATGATGGTGTTTTCAATGGGGATTTTTTTGGCTCCTTTCTCTAGACTGAGAGCAGTTAAAGAGGAAATAAAATCTAGTAATGCTAACTAGAAGGAAAAAAAGGAAAGCTTCTAGTTCCTCCAGGTTTTGTTCTAGCAAATTAAATATTCCATAAGCAAATTTAGGTCTGGATCATATACATCAGTCATATCTTGGGTTATAAGTGCACAGTATTTTCTGTATGAGTCTTACTGATTCTTTGTCTAGATAGACCGTAGCTGCACAGGGAAACAAAGTCATTTGCCCATTCACTGAAGTCTTGCTTACCCTAAGCTGTCTTCCATATTTGACCCAGGATTACAAAGATACGGCCACCAGATACAATACTAATTTGTGGAATATCATTTGCTGAGTATATGAGGCATTTGAAGATTATCTTTACATTCTAGTACCTTCAATCTGACTTGTTCATGGAATTTTACCTGAGAAAAGGGAAAGGCCAGTAACAGTCATGCCTGAAACGCAATCTGACTAGGGAGGAGAATGAAAGGTTTTTGGGCAGAGGTCATATGTAGACAATGCATAATACTGGTAAGTGTCACTGGGGAGGAATTTCTTGTAAACTATTCACTTTTTTATTAAGTTAACTGGCATTCTCTCATCAGTGTAGTTTATGACATATCTGAGCCTGGATGCATTAAACTAAACTATTCCATTTCAATTTGGTGAAGATTTTTCCATTTTAAGACACTCCTAGCTTCCTCTTTTCCCATGTCCTTTCCTTTCATCTTCTTCCCCAACTCCCCCTTGCCAATTGGAAGGAGCGAACTGAGCAGAAACATCAGAGTTAATTTTTAGGAGCTACCTGTTGTGAAACACCAAGGTATGTATTTCACTGCAGCAGATGAACAGGTTAGTAAGTTCAGACGCTGTTTACATGACACCGTTGAAGTTTAGAAAGAAATCTGGCTGAAAATAAAGTACATAATTCCGTAGCTTCTTCCCCGCTCTGGATCCTCCTTTCTCGCCTAGTAAAATGAGCCTCGTGGGAGTAAATTTAGGTCTCGATCTTAATAATCACATTTAATTGCCACCCACACAGATGACACCTGTCCTTATAAAAGGACAGATTAGTTATCAACAGGTGCAGTAATTTAGCTTCTAGCTTTTAAAAATGTAAAAAAAATCGCAAGGTAAATGTATGGGAGAACTACTATCGTAATGACTAAGCACAGTAGCTGTCCTACTTTCATTTCTCTCTCAGTATTCACGTGAGTTCATTCATCTTGTGTTCTGTTACTTTAAGACAGTGAGTTTACACTACAACAGATCTAGCTGAGAATGAGATAATATTACAGGATTTATTTTCTGTAAGTGTTCGAGTATGAGTTACGGTAATTCAGTAAGATGAATGATCAAGCAGGGTGTATGGGATCACGATGCTTTCTCAAGCATCCTTCCCACACTTTCCTGTGCTGGTTTCTTTTGCCTCTCGGACATGCTCAGACTGACATACTGTTTGATCAGTGCTAGTTACAGTCAATGTTTGCTGCAAATAAAACAAACAATTTACATGGATAGAAGTGGTATTTAAAGTTGAATAGCATGGGTCTGCAACCATTGCACAAGTTACTCTTTTATATATTGAAGATTCTGGTTACTGCAACAGGGCTGGTAGGTTTCAATATGAGTTTACATTTTGAAATATAAATGGGCTGCTGGCATGGAAGAAACAGTGGCTTACCAGACTCGCCGAGTCAACTTTAAAACAAAACCACAGACCTCTTGTGCAAGAAAGTAAGAGTTTGTGTTGTTCTCTACCATAAGTACTGACTTTATTCTGATGTTGTCATATATTTATTTTGGTCTTAGGATCTGAAAATGCATGTGAAAAGACTTCATTTATGTTTCTGCGACAAGAGTTGCCTGTGAGATTGGCAAACATAATGAAGGAAATAAGCCTGCTTCCAGACAACCTCCTAAGAACACCTTCAGTTCAGCTGGTGCAGAGCTGGTAAGAACAGCATCGTTTCATGCCTTTAAGGGTGACCATCTGCATATACACAAGTTGGAGGAACTCATTCTCTTCTATAGAAAGAACATTTTATGTGCTCGTTACATGAACATCGCTTATTTAGACTGAGTAAATATCCCATTGTGACATAAATCAGAAACTAAATTCACAGACTTGGAAAAAGCCTTTAGGAGCAATTAGAGAACCCTCAAGGGAATTAAAAATCATTAAGTATTGCAGGCAGTAATTTATGAGGTTTCAGTAAAAACAAAAATCCACCAGAACAATGTTTGATAGGGGACTTACCTAAAATGAAGTTAGTTGAAGAAACCAACAGAAGCAGGCCAATACGCAAAATTCTTGCAAAAGATAGTAGAAACCGTTTAAAAGACAGGTTATTGCAGATTGAGTGTAAATGTGTAGAAAATATGAAGAGCAATAGGAAGCTCCCAAAGCCAAAATATGTAAAACAACAGAAAGAATACAAGGCTATTAAAATAAAGAAGACATCCTTTGAAAAGTAAAATTTGCTTTCAAGTGAGGAACTTAGACGTAAGCATAAACTTTTGTAAGATGAAAGCAAAACAAAGAGATTCCTTGGCAACTGCTAAAGGCACGTGGCTATCTGGAAAGGCTTTTAAAGTTAACGAGAATGGAAAATGTGCCAGTGAATAAGTGGGATTGATTAGATGACTGAATATAAAAAGAGCTATCAATGAAGATGAAGGCTTTTAATGAACGAGGAATGCTTAAATTCTCATGATACTAAATGACATTGATCAAATGGGAAATGAATTCCACTTGGACAAATGCAAAGTGGAGCACAGAGAGGAACTTCCTCTCCCTGTATGCTTGCTTGCTTACAATGGAAAAAGAAATTTTGATGCTACTGGGGATATTTTTCTGAATATGTCATTTGGTGGGCAAGAAGGCAAATAGTGTTATGAATTAAGTAACAAATGGGGAGGAATATAATTTTACCACTGTTTTAGCCCATTATTCCTCTGAATTGCATGTAGTTTTAGTCACTCCATCCTGAACAGAAAAGACCAAGAGGGATAATCAAAGGGTTGGAACAATTTTTACGTGAGGAGAAACCAAATAGAATTCTTCAGCTTAGAAAATGCACATCTAAGGAAAGAGATGGCAGAAATACTTAAATCATGAACAAGCTGGGAAGATTTTCTAATAACAGGAACTCGCTGGGGCTGCAAATAAGCGATCACCTACTGGGTTTAAAACACAAGGAGGATCTTTTATGCATTCTAATTAAATTGAGGAATTCATTGCTCTGGAAATTTTGGAAGAAAACATCATGAATAAATTCAAAAGGATCTAAGAAAATTCACAGGGGATAGGTCAATGCAGTATATCAAATACAATCATTTGGAAACAAGCAGCCTTGGAAGACCATAAATTGCCAACCAAAGGGATCTGGGGAAGCGTATTAGAATTAGTCTTTGTCATGTTTCTTTTGTTTAAAGGTATGTCCAAAGTCTTCAGGAGATCCTTGACTTTAAGGACAAAAGCTCAGAAGATTTGGGGGCTATTCATAGGTAAGGATTTGCTGTCATATATGTTAATGCTATGTAGAAGGGCTGTCAAGAAAATGATAGCGTGAGAAAAATTCCAGCTATCTCCAGTCTTTACCTAAGAATTGCAGTACCATCACCTCTTATCCCTAAAAGGAGGGTACATTAAAACAAGAAACAAAGCACTTTTACGCCATATCATTCTGGTCAGGGCTTTTTTTGTTACACTGCAGAAGCTATGACCAAATGTTTACCGATTCCTTAGTTGTGATGTTGGAACTGATGTATGGCACTTTTCACCTGTAGAGGAGGTTGGGTCATCGTTGGCTGACCATAACTGCCATTTGGCAGGCATGGGATGAGCTGCATGAAAATGGTTGGCACAGTTGTCTCTTGGCAGTAATCAAGATACAAATAAATAATAGTTTTTTAGGTAATTAATAATGGTTGATTACTGATTGTTTCAATGCTAGTCACTTGAAATACACTGTAAAGACTGACCAGTCATCTTATTGCTGTAGGCAGACCTGTGATAGTTCTGTACATCATGGTCTTCATTTTTGTAGGTAGATACTCTGTTTGCCAGAATATTAAATTCACTTGAAAGTGAAATACTAACAATGTATTAATTTTAGTTTTACAGACACTGTGATAAAAATTCGGAATCGACACAATGATGTTATTCCTACAATGGCTCAAGGAGTAATAGAATACAAGGAAAGCTTTGGCATCGATCCAGTGACCTCACAGAATGTGCAGTATTTTTTAGACCGTTTCTACATGAGTCGCATTTCAATTAGAATGCTCCTTAATCAACACTGTAAGTGCCATTGTTGAAAGGAGGGGAAATGACACCTGTACTATGTCAGTATATTTTTCTTTCATTTTTAAGTGCTTAATATGTACTTAAGTGCTGCTTAGGAGTACACTATTTACTTTCCTATTGACAAACTCATTTTTAATACGATTCTTAAAATACTTATTATTAGTAGGCTTTCGAGTATGGTAAAGATTGGAATTATAGGTTGCCTATACATTTATATTTAACAAAACTGAAGACACAAACTAAAAATATAATATTATATTGGGTATAAAGTAGTATTTTCTTTTTTGGCAGCATTACTGTTTGGTGGGAAAATTAATCCAGCTCATCCAAAACACATTGGAAGCATTGATCCTAGCTGCAATGTTGTTGAAGTTATTAAAGGTAAATTCAGTAGATGAGAACAAGAATCCTGAAAACTTACATGAATGTCTATGCTGAGAGCCAATACACATCTTGATATTCATATACCATTTAGTTCTTTCCTACCTGGAGCATAAGTTTCATTTGAAGTGTAATACGGTTTTGTCACTTTTCCCTATAAACCCCGTTTTTGTGACAAAGTACAAAATCTCCCTGACAGTGTGCAGTGTTTTCAATTTTTGTTTTTCTTTTTTGGCAAACTGTAAAGGAGGGGAAAAAAAAAGTGGAGGGGGAATTGTAGCTTTCTGTGTTTTTATTATAGATGGCTATGAAAGTGCCAAGAGACTTTGTGATTTATATTACATGAGCTCTCCAGAACTCATCCTTGAAGAGTTGAATGGTAAGTGAATATGGAATGAGAAACTCTTGAATGTAGTGATAGCCTCTTTCTAAAGTGGTGAGATGTTCTCCTTCCACTTTTCATAGAGTTAATGTGTTCTCTGTATCTACTGTCATGAATAGGGTTTTTTTGCTTCTTTTTTCGGTTTTAAATCTGGCAGAAGGCTTTCCCTATTTCTCCTTTTAATTAGAAAACTGAAACCAGTAGAAAAGGTTTGGCCACTACAGCTGTTGATACGACAGATTTTAGCAGCCTCCTCCTGTCCCTAAGGTTTCTTGTATGCCTTCACCCTACACTATCTATTGCATCTCAGCCTCTCTGCATTTCTTGTGACACTTTTAAGATTCATACTAAACAGTCCTTTCTCATTTTCTTGTTCAGCTGCCATGTTCTTGTAGTTGTAGTTAGATACAGCACGCTCAAGTCATGGTAAAAATTATTTGAACCCATTGGCTGTGACTTGAAACTGTTGTTATGAACTCAGAGGTCAGCTGTTGTCCTCATAGTCCTGCTGAATGCTACAGGGCCTTCCTGACCCCGCTCACTAGAGTACTTCTCAAGATACTAAATGCAAAGCTCCAACAGACCTACAAAAACAAGCCATCAAATTGCTTCTACAAGTAATTGCGAAAGCCAAAGTGCAACCACAGTAACGTAGCTTATGAAGCTAAAGACAAAGAAAGGGTGGCCTTGATTACACATACCAGATCCTTCTTCCTACTGTACCTGTCATTCTGTATCTAAGGTAAAAGGTTTACCTCTCTCCGTAAAAACATTTGTAGGATCACAGTCATGCTAGCTAATTCTCTGTACTGAGGAGTCATTTAATCGTGCTCCAAAAGCTGGAATGAATAGTTCAGTTTTTATAAAAGGAGTGACCTTTTGCTCAATGAATTGTGAAGGTGAGTTAAACCTGATTCAGGCTAAATGCACATTCCTTGCCCATAGCTGAGAGTGGAGACCATTATTTAAACCTTAGGCATGGGATCTGGGGGTGGAGGCATAGTGGAAGCGGTTAACCTGATGACAGGAACCTGATATATTTCAAAGTGTGATTTCCAACCCCCTCTCCCCCCTCTTTTATTTTGGCTGGGTACATAATTTGTTCTAGATCTTTTGACATCACTTGTCTTCAACATTTAAGTTTGTAAAGCATTGGTCACTGACACAGTCTGGTGAGAAATTATTAATTTGTTGAACTGAATGAACCTTAAGAGCCATCAGAATTTTCTGAGCAACTTTCCTTAATTTTTGATAAATGAGTGTGTTCCCATGCTATGTTTTCTACAATGTATTATTTAAAAAAGACTTGCAAAAAACCAAGTCTATACTAGTTTTATGGACAGAATTGTCTATATAATTTTTGTTAAGGTTTCTCCTTAGAAATCAGCTAATTTCTAAGTGAATCCAAGAATAGCCGGTGCTGTAGTTACCAGTTGATGCATTATAGGATAATAAGATAATTCAGGTTGGGATGGACCTCAGGAGGTCTCTAGCCTGACCTCCTGCTCGAAGCAGGGACAGCTATGAGGTCAGACCAGGTTGCTCAGGGCTTTATCCAGTTTGGTCTTACATACCCTCCAAGGATGACAACTACGTAACATCTCTGGGCAACCTGTTTCAATGTTTAACTGTCATTGTGAAAAAGTTTTTCTCTATATTCAGTCTGAACCGCTCTCCTTTCATCTTACACTCACTGCTTCTTTTTCTTCCACCACCTGAAGAGCCTGACTCTATCTTCAGGATAAACTCCTCCTAGATAGTAGAAAGCAACTGTTACAGGCCCTAGCCAGTGATGCCACATTGGATTTTAAGATTAATTTCTAAAGCAGCAAGCACATTTGAAAATCTTGAGTATGACTTTTGATTAACATACAGCTTTTCAAAAGATTTCTGTTCAAATTTTCCTTCTCTTGTAAATTCAACCATACAAATGTACATTTTGAATTACTGCAGGAATGAATAATGGATACCTAGTTTGCGATTTAATTATTTAGACTTTCTTTTCTCCAGCTAAATCAACAGGACAGCCCATGCAAGTGGTGTATGTGCCATCACATCTCTATCACATGGTTTTCGAACTTTTCAAGGTCTGTGCGTGTACCGTTACACAATTCTTTTATACACCTTTGTTTAGTGAGATTGTGTTTGTTTGACTTTTTGAACCAATTCTAGATAGCAGTGTGTTTTTGCCAATGCAAACCTATCGCTGTTTGACTACAGGAAGATACTGAAATTGTCCTATTTAGACAAACTGTAAGTGCATAGAAAATGAACAACTTTAGAAGATGTATCTCCTTTGCCTAGCCACTGAGTACATCTGATGCCTTCTGAGTAGACAGCTTTGTAAAAAAAAAAATCTTAAAATATATAAAGAGATTAGTTAATAAAGCAAGTAAGAATAAGAGATACAGGTTTTGGGACATCTTCAAATCTGGTATAATGTGTGACTGGTCCTGTAGAGCTTTCCTCAAGCAGTTAAATCCTAGACTTTTCTTGATCTTTGTGTCATAGTCCATTATAAAGAATTCTACAAATCAAACTGTACATTAAAATATTGTTTATTCTTGAAAAATATTTGAAGTCTGTGTAATCTAATAAACTATATAAATAAATACTGATACTGAGTAAACCAGAAATATTAAAAATCCCTATTCTAAAACCGTATACATTTATCCTGATTCTAAATATGTGATAAAAATAACTTTCCTAAATTGATGTTTTAAGATAATATACCGAAGCGATAAGAACAGGTTTTAAGTCGTACTTACTTGAAAATTGCAGAATGCAATGAGAGCCACTATGGAACATAATGCGGATCGATGCATTTATCCTCCAATTCACGTACACGTCACGTTGGGAAATGAAGATTTAACTGTGAAGGTACCCACTTTTTTTGATTATTTTGAAGGTTATTTTGATTATTTTTTTTCTCCCTGTCATAGGCAGTGTATTACTAACTTTAGCTGGTGATCTGGTCCCAGCAATAGATCGTATGTGATGATGTAGTATGTAAGTAACAAGATCATTATGGAATTTTGCATACTGCATCAGTAGGAAATTCATGGAGAGGTTGCAGAGTCACGCTGAAGGCTCTGCAATAGAATTCTATGCTTTTGTAACGTTCATGTCTTGTCTAGCTTATAAGCAACCACAACTAAAAATGAAGTAGCATCTTTATACAATTGCAGTATTGGCATTTCTGTGTGACAATGGCAGAGCTGTACAGGTGTGAAACAACTGAAAAAAAAGGAAATAAACATTGTATATTCAGTGCAGATCAAACCTCCCTGAAGTACAGTTTGCAGACGAATTTATTCTTTTTCTGCACAGCATCCATTTTGGGTTTCAAAGACCAACTGCAAGCACTGTCTTTTTCATAGGTCTAACTAAACCATAGTAAAAAAACCTCTTCTGACTTACTCCTTCAGTAACAGGGAGTAGTAGGGAGAAACTAAAAATTCAGTTTTAACAGATTGGATTTAACTGGCAGCATTCCTGATGAATAAAGATAAAAATAAAATACACAGAACCTGGCATTTGTGAAAAGATATGGCTGCTGACTTCAGACAAAATTGAGTTATGAGCAAGATATAAGCAATGCACAACTTAAGTAGAATTTTCTTGCTTCCAAGAGATTATGAATGCTTCTTGTGGTAGTATTTTATTTAAATGGCTTGGATAAGGAATGAAAGGAAAGGATTCATCTCTCTCTGGTCATTGTTGTAGCTGAGAGATGAGAATTTTTAAAAGCTCATCATTTAATAGGGACAACGTTGTGTTATGTTTTACCTGAACTTTCTCCAGATCATTGTTTGAGAGAAGCTGTCTTTTATAAAAATGTATTCAGGGACATAATGCTATGTGTTCCTTTTTGTTCCAGATGAGTGATCGTGGTGGAGGTGTTCCTATGAGGAAAATTGACAGACTATTCAACTACATGTATTCAACGGCACCACGTCCACGTGTTGAGACGTCACGAGCTACACCTTTGGTATGCAAATCTTTTATACCTTGTCATCTTGGGGATGTTTAATTGTCACAAAATAAATCATTTAGCCAAAGCTGTTAAGTGCTGATTTTATAGATACAATGAATATCACCATTTGGATCTTATAGCGTAATTCAAATATTTTTCTGAAATAACTGGAAAATTGCATATAATCCTGAAATACCAAAAATAATTTAAACTTGTTCAAGATTCTGTTTTTCTTTACCAAATACAAAGATTAGCTCCCTCAAGCAGAACACTTAGCTATGCTGTGTGTACTGCAGTAAGGACAGGACTCTGAATTCTTTTAGTGGCCACTGAATGAAAGGTGGTTCTTTGTGCCGGCTGAGGCCAAACCACGACAAAAGGAAAAATAGTTATAGCAATGATTTCAGATCAGTTCTATAGTTTCATTTGCACTGTGTAGTCAGTTGTACCATCCCCCAGCAAGAAGGAAGGTATGGAGATGTGACAGGGCATATGAAGAATCTACTTTGGTCTCATGTGAACTTAACAGATGCACAAGAAATAAAGCCTTAGGTCTCAGTAAGAAGCTCTGAGCAGCTTTCGTGAATTTATTCTCTCACATTGCATCATTCAAAATGTGTTTTTTAAATGTATATAGTGTTCTGCATCTAGATGACTATGCAGCTCATTAAACACCAGATCTTTATAGAGAAGTGTTGTGTATGTTCACAGAGCAATTACCTCTAAAATTTAATAGATTAAAAAAAAAAAAATACTTAACACTTCTGGGCTATGCCCTGCCACTGCAGGAAGGGCTTGACAGAATTTTAGTGTAAACTACAAATTCATAGATGTTGCTTCTTGGAGCGATGATGAAATGTGTCTGACTTAAGTACTCGGTGTTCTTAAGATTAGCAGCTCCCTGAGACATAAGACAGACTCAGTACAGTTTTCTCTAGCGGTGTCATCTCTTCTTGAAAAAGCTACCATAATACAAGAAGTGTTATCTAGCAGCCCTGTCTGACAAAGCAATAAATCTGTTTTCTTGTAATCACAATCATCCATGCGTTCTTCTGTTTCTGGGGTGTGTAATAGTTCTGGAGGGCATAATTGTTAACATTTGAACTCCTTCTCTTACTGTCAAATATCATGCTTAGTTTGTCTATTTACCTATTAAGTTAAAGCACAAAACACCGCTGGTCGATGCAATTAATGAAAATACACTTTTTCTCCTGGATCAGGCTGGATTTGGTTATGGCTTACCCATATCACGTCTGTATGCACAGTACTTCCAAGGAGACCTGAAACTGTATTCCTTAGAAGGCTACGGTACAGATGCCGTTATTTACATAAAGGTATGATTTAACACTTTACCATTTAAAATTTTATCAGCAACTCTAATCCAACTGCTAATGGAACTCCTTGTTCTGTTACCATAACTTTGATTAAAAAGAATAGTCAGCTACAGCCTTCTCTGCTTACAGGCCTTATCAACAGAATCCATTGAAAGACTCCCTGTATATAACAAGGCAGCCTGGAAGCATTATAAAGCAAACCACGAAGCAGACGATTGGTGCGTGCCAAGCAGTGAGCCAAAGGACATGACCACGTTTCGCAGTACATAACTTTTTCCTCAACAGCTCCTAAGAAGTAGGTATGTCTGTAAAGGGAATTTAAGAGACCTGATTTACACCAAGACCCTGAGCCACGTTTAATATGTGAAAATGATTTTAAGTGGAGTAACTCTTTTCTGGAATAAAAAAACCTAAACAAATCCCCCAAACTGTACATACTTCTAAATTTTAAGCGAGAAGGTCACACTTAACTTGTTCCACTTTTCTATTTATGACTACTTTCAGCAGCTGAATCAAGGGAGCAGTGATTTCAGGTTTTATAGGGACCAATGCAATCTATTTTTTATCTGGTGAGAAATGTATTAATCCATATAATCACAAAATTTTTTAATAGAAGAACTATTGAAAAAGCTCACCAGAGCATTTTTCCATTGTAGACTATTAGGGATTAATGAAAAACTCATGCAAGAAATACTGAGGAGTACATTGCTATACCTTTGCACCTGTATGGCACTTTCTCTTCTTTTCTTAAGCATGCCGAAGCCTAATTTTGCAAAGTTAGATGTGTTGCCTATACACCTTGCCTCCATCGAGGTTTTCTTTAGCTGTAGAAATCACACGTAGGTCTGTATGGATAAAAAAAAATAATCTAGCTGCTACCACTGGTATAATGTATCTCAGGTATCAGTCATATTTCTTTGGTTGTAATGTGAATATTTAATACACGTGAAAAACTTACCTTGCCATGATCATTGTGAATTAGCAAATACTGCTGGCTTGTGTACAGTAAAGAGACGCTGTCTTGCATTTGCTTCTATTTCTGTAGATCGTACCAAAACGCAATATCAATATTCTAGCCCTAGGTAAGATCTAGGGGGTATGTCAGGTTACAGCTGTAAATGGAAACTATTTTAATAAACAGATTTTTAAAATTTTCTCTCAGTAGGGCATCTCTTTTACTTTGACCATAGACACTACCTTCTCAGGAGTATTTAAGAAAAAGTGGAATTAACAGTTTTTCAAAAGTAACTTTGTAGTTGCGGTGTGCTTCTGGCCTCGTTTACGTAGTAACTGGAAGTCACACTGTAGCATAAATAAGGTAAGCAGAATGTGTTCATCAGTCAAAGGCAAACTCAGAACATACTGGGGAAGATAGAGAGGGGAATGACTATTACATTTCAGGTACAAAGTCCTTCTTTTAATAAAGGACTGAACTTCTTTTAATGCCTATTGTGCCAGCTTTGTTCAAATCACATCTTGTGTCGCACCTCGATCCCCATCATTCCTGAACATTTTAGGAGTGATGCAGTTAAAGATACTTCTCAGTTAATTCATTGCTTGTAATTCTGTGATTTTTGTTCTGCAGCAGACATGCATAATCCCTCTCAGAAAGAATAAGCCTAAATTTTGCGAGTTGACTAGCTCTGCATAGAGCAGGAGGTGATGCCCCAAGTGAAGGGGATAGCTGGGAGGTTAGAAATTGAAGTCATGCCCTTCTAGTTGTAGCTGAGCCAGCTGAAAGACGATCACCTGCCACCTCCCTAGCCTAGTTCTGCAAAACACTAAAATGGTTTTATACCCTGGTCAGGCTCATGTAGGTCACTTTAACAGGTGTCATTTACAGAACGGGTGATATACCCAGTTAGACAGACACGGAGGGAGGGTTATTCTAGCTTATTTGCCACCAGAACAGCAGAGTTACCTGCTCCACTCAAGCTCGTGGGCACTTTGAGAGGTCCCCCTTTTTTCTTCTTCATAAGGACGTGAGGTGGTGACTGGCTCACCTTTCGGTCTGCATGGCTACAAGCAAGGAGAAGCTGTAGCTGTTCTCTTCTGCAGCCCTGCAAGAGCAGGTAGATGAGAAATTCCACACGGTGTGAAGTGGGGCCTGTACCAAAGTTGAAGGGGATGCTTGCTGCTATTGCTTTTGCTAAACTAACGCTGAAAGTTACAGCAAGGGATTTTTTTAGAACTCAGCTCTGCAGCTGAACTCTCTAGCTTTTATGGTGTTTTAAATGTTTCACTAACGTAATTGAACTGACTTCAGTAATATCAGAGAACTACAGGACATGTTTCTGATGAAATGCTAACACAGTTTGTTTTCTAGAAAGTCTGTTAAAGTAGTTCATGTGGTATTATTGAAATAAAACCTCTTTCATGCTCTCATCTTGTTACTGATTGAATTCTGATTATTAGAACAACTTCCTGTGTAATTACATTTGTATCTGTCTCCTCACCCACCACCCCAACTGACTGTGATGAAAACACAAATGTAGTAATATTTTGCTTTACAGTATTTAACCCTACTTACAAGTTTTATCTTTGATTACTTCTGATTTAAATAGAAGTTCAGAAGATAATTTTTGTGGTTTATATTTTCATTACTGTACTGAAGTCATTGCTAGCACACTGGTTAAGTTGAAGTGAATCACTGTAGAAAATCAATACACTAGCTCAACCATCAAAATGCTGAGATTAATAGTTTTGTATGCAAATGAGCTCAGCCTTGCACTGTAAAATTTATCTGGGTTTGTGTTAACTTAATTTTTTGAAAGAATAACTACATTTATTCATTAAAACTATTTTAAAAATTAAACTTTTGGTCAGGTGATTGTGTGGCTTGGTACTAAGATAGTTCCATGGAGCCAGCGTTCTCATTTAGCATCTGCCAGATGTTAAATGCTGTGGTCTGTGATAATCAATGTTTTTATGCTCAGGTGTCAGGTGAGTTTATTATCTCTGCTCTGGCCTCTCTTTAGCTAAACTGCAACAGCTCTGCACACAGGCAGACCTTTGAAACCATCATTTCCATTAGTCTCCTTCCTGCAAAACTAACTCTTCAGAGGGTGCAACGTTCAGTTTAGTGGGCTCAAAAGGAAAAAAGGTAATATATGGTTCTATCAATATTCTCTGTCTTAACTGAGAAATAAACTTCCTTGAGTGAATTAGCTGAAGGGTGGTTTTACATCTGTGATCCGAAGCATTTGATCATTTCGTACTTTTCCTTCCTTTCTCTTTTATCAGTAGGGCAGCGCTCCTCTCTGGCTCAAGGTCTGCAAGTTGGGAGTACAAACTCAAAGCTACTGGAAACAAAGTAAATAAGTTAAATCTTGACCCAATGATTGTTTCTTAATGCACAAAACTGAAAATGGAACCTTGTTTTAAAAGTAATTATCACAAAATTTTCAAAATTTATTTTGGAAATGCACAGTGTGCAGAAGCATTTCCACACAGTCCTTTTGCTGAAATTCGTAAGACATTTATACAAAAAAATAACAACTGTGAAACACCAACAGTGAAGTTCATTCATTTAATTAAAATGAAAAACAGTCCATAGATTTAAAGGAGAACTTGGTCCACATAAACGAATTATGTAAGTTTTGTTCTAGTCCATTCTATGGTGGAATTGATATTTAAGCTAGTCTATGTTTCTGGAATAATCTAATTAAAGGAAGTGCTGTTGTAGTATCTCTAGAAAATAGTATGTAAATATACTAAACACCAATTCATGTTCTAAGCTATTCTGAGAATCAAATCCTCCTTTAAAGAGAAGTCATCTGTAGTCTACTATCGAACATTTAAATACAATGCAGAAACCCAGTGCTTCAGTGATAATTTTTCCTACAATTCTTCCCTTGGTATTTTAAGTCTGAAAAACAGTATCGTTTAAAATTAGCAAATATATAAATTTGGTCCGCAAAAATCTTGTAGCAGGTAGAAAAGAGAATTACATGTATTGCAAATTGATCTTATTCATAGTGTACATCTATAAAACTATGCCTTATTTAGGAAAATAGGTTAAAAAAGATCTTATTTATAGGTTTAAACCTTGTCCCAACACCGTATGGGTAGTGTACAGAAAACTCAGTATTATGCTTAGTATATGTAGTTTGTGAAAACTACTTAATATTTCTTGTTATTTTCTCAGTAAATTGCAACACATAGAATTCAAAAACAATGTGCTACTACAGTGAACTTTGAATGAAAATCCCAGAAATACAAGAATTTAAACAAAATAATCCATAGATTTGAAATACATGCTTTCTTTTTAAATTAATTTGACATTACCGTTTTCTTAAACTTAATTTTTACTATACATCTTTAGTGGCAACAGATAAACAGACTATCACAGACTGAATTTGATGGCAGGATTTTTCTATTGTCCCTCTATCAGATTCAACTCTATCAAATGCTAGTTGACTAATATTGGAATGATTTTTAATACAATGTTCTACTTTCCACAAACACCAATTTCAATGAAAAGGGCATATGAGGTCTCAGAAGCACAAATATTACTTAAGGCAGAAAGTTAAATTATTGTCTATTAGTACAGGCAGAGTCAACTAGGAATAAAAAAACCTGAAAACATTATTTCATTTTACTGGGTTGTAATGGGGAGGGAACCATAATTAAAAAGTAAAAAACCACCTATGTTAAACTGTTGCACTTTCCCTCCTCCCTCAATTGTACAATTATATACAAATCTGCTGAACTTCCTCAAGATGAAGCAAATCTCCGCTAAAATAAAGCAGGGTCATTTTAGCAGCTTGATTCAAGAGTGGCTACCACTCTGCCCGTCTTGCGAACTTCTCTCTCCTTCTTTTGAACCTTTTCCTTCTGCTTTTCCAGTTTTTCTTGTGTTTTTCTAATATCCTTAATTTTTTTCTTTATTGTTGATCGGTCATTTTGACTGGAAACTCCCAAAGCCTTTGTGGGGGGAGGAAAAAGAAAACACCTCATCATTAATTTTCCCAACAGCACCGTCAACAGTGCTTGTGCATGAACAGTTTGAGAAAGCGTTATTCTCTTTGCTGCAAAATAGTCTGTTTATTTGAAAAATAAGGACCTCAGTCCTCAAGAGCGTTGTAAACGATCACCTGGGGAACAAGGTAAGTAAGGAAACAAGGGCCTACTCTTGTTCGGTTGTGAAAGAACAGCTTCTCGTTGCATTTTACAAACACATAGACACCTGAGAATTTCTAGCAAATAGCATAATACGTAGTAGTCTCAAAATATTTTTCTAGCTCTTCTTAAACAAGAGGAATTTATATTAACTACTTGTTAATTTTTAATATTAAGGATTTTAAAGTATATTATTAGAAAGTGTATTCAGTAAGTAAACGGTACAGTTGGATTTTTCATCGGCAGGTGGCAGTACCCAATTCCAAGTTACAGGCTGCACCGCTCACCCTCTATGGAACTCTGAATGGCATTAGGTGTAAATTAAGCTTTAAGCATCAACAGCCAGAGTTCCCCAAATACAGACAGTCATTTGACAGACCAGTAAAAGGTACTTCCTCTGTGTCCAAGGAAATACTTATTTAACAAAATACAGGACATTTGGCATTGCACATCTATGCTAAAATGCAGGTATATTTTGGAGACTGAAGTTAAGACACCTTTTTTCCCCTCCCTAAAACACTCAAATCCTACTTTTGATTAGTTAACAATACTTTTCCTTATGCCAGAATAGACCCATGAACCTCATTTTGGTCACACATCTTGCCTGTCCAAAATGCAGACTAGTAATTGAATGAGAAAGAAAAACTGAAAGAGTTTACTAGAGCTATAAGGGATACATACCATGCACCTTCCAGAGGTAAAACGGCAAGAAAAGACTCAAAAGAAAGATTTAGAGCAGGTTTTTTCAGCAGCAGTAAAACCCAGAAACATTTAAAGGGTCAACAGATAGGATTTTAGCCTTCCCATTTGAAGAGGAGATGTGGAAGAAACAAATTCCTAGAACTGGATCCTGCAATTTTTAATTGGCTGGATCTTTTTTTGATATGACCTTATGCTGAGTGATGATAGACATAGTGAGACCCTTTGGGGAATTATGCTTACTTCCATTTCCTCAAGATGCAAACAAGGAGGAAATAGTCGGTATTTTTCTGATTAAAAAGGGCTTATCTTTATTTGTACAATCAATTACTAAAGTCTCATGTAAATGTATAGTCTCCAAATATTTCAAAATCAAAACTCTTATCTCTTAAAAAGCTATGAAAATGGGAAAACGGACTTTGTAGGTTAAAAATATGTCTGAGTAAGCAGTCAAATTTACACAGTTACAAATCTACTGTGGGATATTCACATACCTTTAACTTCTCACTGTCGAGCTGCATTAACTGCTGTCCATCTATGTTCATAGCTGTGAACTCTGTAATATACTGCTCCATGTTCATCCCCATTAGCCAGTGGCATACTTGCTGGGTGGTCCATTCAGAAATAGGTCTACTGTGCCATTGATTTTGCTTTCCTGTTGTCGTAAATTCATCGTCTAATGCCTAACCAATTGAGAAAAGTCACCGTAAGCAATGTTTTTCTTGATTATATGTTGAATTCGAGTTGCCAGTTGAGTGTGATTAACAAAATGCATTCTTAAACATACTCTAGCTCCAAAAGGACATAAGTTCTTGAGGTCACAGTTTATAGTCAGTTTGCCTAGGAGTTTGCTATAAACAAAAAGACACTGCAACATTCAACACAAACTAAGTCAGAAATGGAGGATATGAACAGTTTTCTCTAAGAAATCATACAGCAAAGCTTTTGCTTGAATTTGACGTATCCTAACGCTGAACACGCTTCCTCACTTGGTTAAGGTAGCTCAATCCTAATGTTAAGATACTGCCAGACACAGCATCAAGAAGAATCAAGTACAGGACTTCAACCGTACTACTGATTATTCTAAAGTGAAGGAAATCCAGAATAAAAGCAATTCTAGCCATCAGTAAATCTGGTGACAGTTCCAGGTACAGTTTTACTAAATTTGGTGCATTTCTAAAAAGACAGGACTGTTTATTCTTTCATCTGATGCCATCACATCAACATTTTAAAAGGGTCTGCCTAGTAGAAGACCATTTCAGAAACATAAGAGCTTGTAGCCTTCCACTGAAGATACACTTTGCCAGCTCACAGAGCTTTTGAAGCTCCCTGCTTCAATTTCAGTTGGCTTCTGAGGGGAAAAGGTACTGCTGTTCGTCCTGAAGCACTCTATTACTTCATCACAAAAGAAAAGCTACATAAAACAGAGCTCAATGTCTGTACAGACTGTACAGAGGAAATTCTAGTGCGATACTTGAATCGGTAGCATCAGAGTTACCTGAAGTTTTATTAACTATCCAAAATGATCTCTCACTAGCTCATGATTGAGTACAGGCTGCATCAGACTTGCAGACTGCTCCACTAGGCAGCTTCCACTGCTTATCAAAGACATCTGCAAAACAGCAGAAAGCGTACCCGCTTTTCCCAGTGAGCCTGACACTCGCCATTTGTCAACAGAAAACACGGAAATAAGCATCTTTCTAGCGACGGGTTTGAGACGTGACCCTTTAAGCTTCAGGGTCAACTATAACTTGTACAACTACAAGTTGTAGACCAACTACAGCTCCCAAATGGGAGGGATCTCACAAAATCCAAACCCCTTGTTGGAAAATTTGGGAGAGTCGATTGAATGTAACGAATTAATTTTGGCAACTGCAAGTGAAAGTGAGACGTAGGCCTGTCACATGATCCAATCACACAGTAAACTGGATCTGAGAGTGCAACATGGAACACATTTCTGAGGAGAAACAAACGCAATTTTGAATTTCTGATGTATCAGAGGACTACACGTGATGAGGAATGGTTTTGCTTTCCCTGGTCTGTGAAACAAAGGGTGGCGGTTACATTAGGAGGCAGTGCAGATATATAGGAACAAGTCTGTAAAGCAGAACAGTTTGTGCTGAGGTCCTAAAATCCATACAAGCATTTCAAAGGATTTTTCACTTCTGAAGAGCTCTAGTCTGTTCACACAGACTCAATGGCCACTAGCAGCTGGAATGCAATGGGAACGCTGTTGGAACACGTCTGACTTGATTTCCAAGATGAAACAAAGTAAGGCAAGTGGGGACGATTCAGGAGATTTACTTCAAAAATGAACTCCTAATCCAAATTAAAACGCTTATGTAGATAAAACAAGTGTGAACACATCCATCTTCCTGAAGTGCAAAAGAAGAACAGCAATTTTCATTAACTAATGGGAAAGGGCTCTAGAAGAGGTTTTGCTTGAAGTGCTCCACACAGCATCTGTATCAAGACAACTGGGACACAGCGAGTTCTCTATCCCGGCTATCAAGCTCAAGATGCTTCATACAGAGAAAGATGCATTGCATAAATTACTAAAATAATCTCAAAATGCCTGTGTATTTTAAATCATTTTAGAGAACAGTACTCCTCAACCTCATATTACAAAATAGCCCCCCCTACTAGCAAGTGTTCATGAATAACACACACAAAAAAGGGGAAGCTTTTTACTTTTCCAGGTTGACCTGTATCTCAGAGTTGAGTGGCTTCTGTCATCATCAAAAAATACAAAAATATATATTGCTACATATATTTTTTTATATATGTCTCCTTTTATCCGTTAAGGGGTATGTGTGTATACATGTATATGTATAGATATATGTATCTCTCTCCCTCCCAGCCCTGCCTTACACCGTGAAATGTGGAAAATGTTTTATTCCAGTTGGAACTCACTCACTAATTTTATTTAATCCATGATGGCCATGCAACAACTTCGCTTCTGTAATTTCAGAGTATAAATACTTGAAGAAAGTGTGGTCCTGTCAAACAAAGGGCCCAGATTCACTCATTTCACCAGGGAAATGCAGGCCCTCAACAGAATCTCGGTGGCTCTCTGCACCAGTTCCTCCAAGTAGCACAGACACACTGCCATGGAGGGACAGTCCTCCAGGCTGTGCTACTGACTCCAGACTGGGCTTTCAGCATCAGCAGTTGCTAACAAACTCCTCCTACTTCCTACTGGTAAAGACACAACGCTAAATCCCAAAGAACTTGCACCAAAAGCTGAATCTGTGTTAAAACACTTAGACATCATCTCCTCACAGAAGCGAAGGTGAACAGGAAGATATTTAATCCTGCATAATTTGAAATTTTCACTACTGCACAAGTGAAAAGCACAGTTTTAACTATTTTTTTTTTTCAGAATATCAAGAGGAAAGTGAAAAGTATAGAAGAATAAGATGAAGAACACTGATTTTTGAGTAATGCCTAAATAATACCTCTAGATCATTTTTTTTTCCCCAGTTGTTTACCACCCCTCCAGAGGCAGAGGGACTGTCTCAGGCTGTTTGTACATCAGAGTTACAGTCCCTAGAAAACAGCCACCACACACACACACTACAAAACCAGCTGCAAAAATCAGAAAACAGAATTAAATCTACTTATAAGGTACGGAGCATGAGAAAACCATGTGCTCCTCCATAAAATCGCAGGTGATTCAGAAAGCAAGTACAGAAATACTGAAGGCTCTAAAGATAAAAATACGAAACCCAAGAAAACACCGATGCCATCACACCCTGTAACAGGCTAAAATTTTTAGAAGGGTGGGAAGGACTGCCAGCCAGCTTGCTAAACAGCTGCGAGCAGAGGTGCCTTTGCTGCAACCAGCTGGCTGCCAACAACCTAACTCTTGCCCCACGCTCACTTCCCCAAACTGCCTGCGTGTACCTGCCTCGCAGAGTCTTAAGTGCTGCTCCTGCCTGGATTTCTACGAGGCGCTTCCATCTCCTGCCTACAAACAATTCCAGCATTTGCAGGGCAGCGTACAGTAGCCCATTCCTCTGCAAGCAGGGGTTGCTACACTGCCTAGAGTGATTCCTGATGGGTATTTATCAACCCGTCCAAACAAGCAGCACCAGGGAGAAGTTCTACTTGTGAAGGGCTCAAGTTAAGGATTTGAAATAACCAAAACTGCTCTAAGATTGGTTACTTATTTTTTCCTAGACCTCAATGTATTGTACTACTAATTAAAAACCCCCAAGAACAGAAGTACCTATTTTTCTTCGCACACGCTGCTTTTAAAAAAGAGAAACCAGCTCAGAGTTTATTATCATTACCCTCAGAACAGACCTTGATATCAATGTAATTACTGAAAAGGTACAACTTTCATTGGTCATACACATAAGCAACGTATGAACTAGAGAGAAAACTAGACTCAGATTCATCTATAACAAAAAAAGGCTTAAATCGTCACTCTACACAAGCACAATTAGTAATAGACAACTTTCATTTGAGTTTTAGAACCAGAAGTTTACTGAAAGTTGTAACACTAATCAAAGAACGATATTCAAGAGGATATTTAGCTTCGTTAAAATCTTACAATTTAGACTGCTGGAAAGTTTTAGAAACACATCTTCCATTCATAACCATTCCATTAAAAAACTGCAGGGAGCACTTGCAATGACAGATATTAACTGAAGTTCCTCTGCTTTTTGATAGATCTATGACTGATAAAAATCTGCAAGAAATTAATTCACTACCAAAACCTGTAAAATAGTTTTACAATTTTTGATGACCCAGATTTTTATATTAGTAATCTCATATTTATAACATTGTTTGTAAGACTGTTCTGACTTTCTACATATTACTGGAATATTTTAAGATTTTCACCAAAGCCTGGTTTAAGATAGCTAATAACAGACCCCCACATTCATGAACCACTATTTAATTTTTTTTTTCCCCCAAAAAAACCCTTATCACTACCAGCTTGGCAAGCCCTCTAACTCATTTCTGGAAGATGACTGTGTTCAGCTTTTAATGACATCTCCTAGTCTATAAAGAATTTAATTTACAGAGATGCCCATCAGTCAAACACTGAATAAGATAATCTCTCAGAGTGTTACCAAAGTGCAGACTTTAGGTCTCAGCTGTAGCCAAAGGAGTTAAGTTCTCCAGGGGAATGAATGCTGACTCTCAGGTATCTGGTTTCCACCTACATATCAGAACCACTATATTCTACCTGTTTGTTTTTTTTTTCCTCATTTGTTTGTCTGTCTTTAGATGACATTTTATGGTAAAACAAACCTGCACGGATGTGAAGGTCAAAAACACCGCAGTTTTCATTCACCGGGAAGTTGCTTTAAATTAGTGGAATAGAAAGGTGTTATATTGGCAAATTAAAAACTGCAATTTGATCAGAGGGAGCTTATTCCAATTTTTATGATATAACTAGGACCATAACACAAAGGCTGATACGGCATCTACTAGTCCGTGTCCTTAGTTCAGCGACAGCTTACAATGCTTTACAGTGCTCTTCAACATTCAAATATGGAAACAGCCATCTACTTTCACATTACACAAATCTGTTTCTATTAAACATGCTGTAGTGTGAACAACAACATCAACACAACACATATACACACTTTGAAACTCACCTCATTTGAAGAGAAGGTTAAAGTGTGTGAACGACCTGACAGATTTGGTTCTGTCACTAACCCTGAAAGTTCACAACTTGGCTTGCTATGGTATGTATCATCTATGACAATTCTACTCTGCAAACAAGTGGAAATAACGTTTTATTAACTCACTCCTTGGAAAAGCAGGTCATAAGGTGACATTCTAGTAATTATGATTTTTGGTAAAAAAGTACTATGACTCAAGTTAACTTTAGATCATTTAGAACTTTACGAAATACACTCGCTATATCAAGCATCTGACTTGTTTTTGTTAAATTTCTGAATTTGAAAATACAGTAACAAATTTAAAGCAATATCCCCAATAAAAGCACCTTGTGTGGAGAATTGGTCATCACCTGCAATGGTGTTAAAGTACACAAGGAAACACATGCGGTTACTTTTTCAGCAGCCATACCACATCCGGGGAAAAGCAATTTAAAATTCATTTGGCGGAATTATTCAACTGAAACCTACACAATCACTATGAACGTGCTCCAGAAGGTGCTGTTTTGTTGGCGAGATAAAAAACAGTCCTTGTTTATGATCATTAAGATTCCCATGGCACAGAAATGCCCCCATAACGTAAACATTTTCTGAAAACAAGAACTACGTTTAGATTTCATAGTTGCCCACCATCGAACCACTGTAGTTGGCAGCAAAACAAATAGACTGTCTTTGCCTGACATACATTGAGAATTGGAACAGCAAGGAGCTTCTGGCAGCTTGCAGATCAGGGTTCAAATTAGTTCATGAATAGAGAATACAGAGCTTGCCTAAGGACAAGCTTTCCCAAAACTTTAAATTCTGTTTTAAGATAGTGTATTGTACTGCATTGTTCGTTGTAGCAGCTTTGATAAGGGTGGTGAAACACCGGCACAGGTTGCCCAGAGAGGTGGTGGATGCCCCATCCCTGGAACAGTTCAAAGTCAGGTTGGATGGGGCTCTGAGCAACCTGGTCTAGCTGAAGATGTCCCTGCTCATTGCCGGGGGTTGGCCTAGATGACCTTTAAAGGTCCCTTCCAACCCCAACTACTCTGCGATTTTATGATTCAATTTTGAACCGGCTGCATTTGAGGCACAGAAGCATGTCACCTGAAAATTAGCATGATATGAAAAATACCATATACATGTAAAATATCTTTAGAAGAATTTTTATAATAAATGGACTGTATCAAGCGATGTAAAATCTTTACAGTTAAAGTACCAAATAGTGTAAAAACCACTATAATAAACCTCAACATTTCAGAAGTTAAAACAATCACTTGGACATCTTTACCAAAAATGGTTTAACACTGTAAATCTACAGTAATTATGCAGTTTGACAGTCTGGATAAGTAATTTTCAAAACAGAAAATTTTTTCTGAAATAAAAGATTTTGAAAAATTTATTCTTTTAATAAATGAATGAAGTACTGGGTTTTTTTAAAAAAAAATAGGTACCAAAATAAAATTCAGGTTAGAAATATGACTAACCTAAGAACTATCATTGAAAGAATGTAAAATCTTCATAGCATTTACTGTTTACATTCAGTTATTACACTTCCTCTGTGTTTAAAGGAAGCTTTTGGATCTGTACGCCTGCCTTAGCATCTAAAAGCAGCAGGATCTAGGTTCAAACTTATCCAGCAGCCAGCACTCAGACAACCTCAGCCAGGTCAAACAGATGCTACACCTGAAAACATTACAGCAGGTTTGGTAAGAAAATCCTTCTAAAGAATAATGTACGTGTTTCCCAGAATATTTCTAATTTGATTACCTCCATTATCAACTCAGATCCTGACCTCTGTTATTTTTCTCTAGTGAGTGAAAAATAATTCTGCCAAAAGCATGCCTACTTCTGCCTTTCTAAAATTTATTTCTCAGCACTAATCTTTGCTGCCTGCAGAGTAAGCAATTCTTTACCATTATTTTCCTAATTTTCACTGTCTAATCAACTAACTATACTTTGTAAGGATGCCATCCCATAACCCTATATGCAGAAATAATCTGAGATGATAAATTAAACTGAAGTTAAAGACATTTTTCTTCAGTAACTTAAGCTCCTGTAAGAGAACTTGGTTTTTGCAGATGTCTTCCTTGAGCACTTCTGTATCTGTGTTCTGATTTCAGTTTAACGCGAACTTTAAACTTTCTAGATTATGCTATTTTTGTTTTGGAGGTGGATACTTGATCTTTGCACTCCCTTTTACCCTAAAGTACTGATACACGTTTTCAGTCTTAAAAAAAAAAAAAAAAGGACAAAAAAAAAGTAAAGAAACCCAAAAAGCAACAAGAAAACAACCGACCACCACACCACTGCCCAACAAACAAAAAAAACCCCAACCCCAACTTGAGTTTTCCTGCTACCTTTTCACAGAGTGTGGTCCTGTATGTGACTGAAAAATGGTGTTCTATTTACCACGTAGATTATTTTATTAATTACATTAAATTTTAGGGACTTTTTCACTCATTTAGACGTAAAAAGTATTACCAGAAACAACAGAATACTTTGTCCATCAACCTACTCTCAAATTAATTTAAACACGAACTGAAAATCTATTCAAGAACTTTTCCTTTAGCCTCCCTCAGTTCACTCTTTCTACCTGCGCAATCAAGAGCAATTCAGAAACAAAATTGTAAAAAAAAAACCCCAAACAAACGAAAACCAAAAAAAACACCAAAAAAAGATAGGATGATATTGAATCAAAATATCTAATGAGACCTTAGGAAAAAAAATGAGCAAAACATAGCCAAAAGTAAAGCATCTCAGCACCAGTTGTAATGTTTTCTCCTCCCCCCTTTTAAATTGGTTTAAAGAAACAGTAATTTCCTTTTAAGGATTTAGAGCCAGTTGCAAATATTTTTGATTCTTGAAGAACACAGAATTTGGATAGAAGAGGTTTTATAGGTATGCTTCCTCAGATTTAAGGTACTAGGATAGAAATATTTTATATCATGGTATTCTTCCTTGCAATGAAAATGAAACACTGCACACAAACTTCCAGAAGCTAAATAATGCTCTGGAAAAATAACGACTATGAACAGTATGTATGTGTTTGTATTGTATCAGAGAACAGGACTAAATCAAGGGGCAGATTATGTAAAGGGACTAATTTAATAACGTGTAATTTAGAAATCTCATAAGGCTAAACAGTCTGCAAACACTCAGATCATAGGATTTTCGTTCTTGTGTTTCTAGTTTACACAAGCATCAAGAAGCTGGTTCATTATTTTGCCAAATTGTAAGTTTAAGACTAACTTCAGTATCATTTTAAGAAAACAAAATCTTTCTAGGTGCAGTAATTTATAGAGGCGAATTTTGCAGAAACAGAAAACAGTTAAAATACAATTACATTCCTTACACCATCAATATTAAAACACAACCACAGAAATTATACACAATGTGAAAGACTCAGAGAGTTTTAAATGACAAAGTTGTTATTTTAAGGTTTCTGCTTTTACCTGCTCTTTAAGAAATGCTTTCACCTGATCATATGGGGCACTACAGACAAAAAAACCCAATTAATATTACGGAGTTAACATCAAGAAAAAGGAGTATTCTTTCCTTAAATTCTGGGAAGATGATTTTGTCCCTGCTGTTATGTTGTTTTAGTAACAAGATTCTCTGCTGAATGGTCAAGCACATTTCTTTCTCAATTTTAGCGCCTTTTCGTAGTGAGGTTTGCCAGTCAAAGCCTTGTTTTTGTAGTGCAAACTGAATGATCATCTGTGAGTTAAGATCTACAAAGATTAGTCATTCCAAGCAGTAGCTACTGTCACATTACTATCTTTATAAAAGACCCCAAACGTTGCAAAGTAAAACCAGCCTGTCTTCAGAGAGGCCAAGTATGATTTTAGGATCAATTAATGTATGATAATCTGTTTAACAGGGTCAGCTTCCTACCATTTTACAAAACAGGCATATAGCTGAAGACTGGTATATTCTTCCAGCTGCTGGTTTGCAACCGGCACTAAGGAAAAGAGCAGCGAGCAGCAATTACATACTGGAGCATGAGAAGGAAACAAAAAATAAAACAGTAGGCAAGAAACCAGCTGAAAGGTTAAAGTAATAATCAACTTGGATAAAGTATACAATGATGAGAAGAAAAAGCTATCATTTCAGGGCAACGTGGAAAGGAAAAGAGGACCCAACCTAGTAAAGTCTATACCTTTTTGATTGCCAAAAAAAGCATCTATATAAACAAGTTAAGGGGTGCTTAAGCACATTATGGGTGCTTATAGCAGAAATGCAGCAGTGCAACTTTTACTGTGCTCAGACAAATTATCTGAATCAGGCAGAAAGGAGGATGAAGAGGGGAAGAATGGGTTCTTCTGAACCAATGACTTTGAAAGCCAAACCACTGAATGTTTATCTATACAGAAAACGTCTCTTGACAGCTTTGCTACAGCCTGTTAGGAGATCAACAATGCACTCCTATTTAATAAAATTTGTACCAAAGTGTATGCATATACCCTTCACCATGGATCTTGCAGTCCCAAGATCCTCAGGTTATTAACAGAAACATCTTTTGGCCACCACACGCTTCAACAGAAGCAAACAATGCAGGAGCTGTAAACACACAAGGCTGACACACACTGGACAGTAAAGAGTTGTTCTACTTCAGAGATTAAAAAGTCCCTGCTCTTCTTAAGTTCCTGTGTTATAATAAGGTATTGTATGGTTCTAAAACCACCTTCTGTATTTTTTACACACTATGTATGCAGACAGGTTAATCCTGTCACAGGGACTGCAAACTCACACTAAGAAAACAGAAAGTAAGTTAAAAAACTGCACTATAACCGCATTTTAGTGCACTGAGCATCTGGAAACATGGAAAGCCAACTTCTTATGTGCCATCTATGCAAAGTATCAGTGACAACCCGGCAAGTTTCTCTTCTAGATTTGTAACTCATTTACCTCAAATAACAGACAGGAAAAGGAAAAAGTGAAAGGGTATTTTAGACAACCAAAGTGAAGAAGTAGTGTGAAACTCAAGAATAAACCTAGCTTATGAGGTTACTCAAATAGCTAACAATTTTGAATCTGCCAAAATCCAAAGGAAACAAGAATGAAGGCAAGTTAATAAGACTGTTACTAACAGTCTTACATTGAAATAGGTTTTAACAAAATATTTAGACAGCGCACACATTAAACTTCTTACTTTTTACAGCTGTGTCTTTCAAAAAGTTTAAACTGTAAAGATGGTAACTTTACGGTTATAGACTGAGCTGTGTAGCCTCACTCTTAAGATCTGGTTAAAAGGTTTTTAATTATTAGGACATTATCTAATAATTAATATGCTCAGAAGCAGTTTCCTAGAAGAGACAAGTGTTCTACAGATATGTCTCTTGGCTTTCGATACTAAATTTGTTAATGAAAAACAGGATGCTATCTTCATCCGCCTGCCTGGTACTCCACCCCTACATACCGGTATGGTTGAACTGGTTAGCCAACTGCCTGGGAAGCTGACCTCTATTTATGTACACTTCCTCCAAGTATCAGACTGTACTAGGCAGGGAAACAGATTTGGCTTTTAAAAGTATACCGTTCTAAAGCTAGCATCACTTTTAGCATGATGAACCTGTGAACAAACATACCCTGTGATGCTACTTTAGCCTGAATAGCCTCCACTGATGCTTCAACTGAGCAGGAGGGATGGGAACACTCACGCGGTCTCTGCTTGTGAGGGCTGTAAAGTCTCAAACTTCTGCAGCAACGTTTCTAAGAGGTGATGTGGTCAAGGACTAAGTCATCACGCTTCCACATGCTAAGCACTGACGATTTTACTTTACCAAGATGCAACGCTTAAATATTCAAAGCACAAATTAGTCATCTTTACCTTGCTTCTGTTCTTCTCTTGACTGTGTTCACAACTGTCCTGCCCGCTCTGAGTAACGTGCAGGCTGCTACTAGAGACCTGAGGCTCCTTGTGGCTGTCTCCAAACCAAGAGAAAGGCATGCAAGTAGGGACGGGGGAATCTGAATCTGATGCAGACAGATTGTTGCCAGAGTCATCCAACAGTTCTCGGGAGCCTCTGAAATAAGTACATTAAATTGTGTTTAGACAACGGCAGCAAACCCCCCCCAACAACGACAAAACACAAACAAAAAACAAACTCAAAACACCCGCCACTCATTTTTACCCGTTTCACAGCACAATTGATATTTAAAATGAAAATTGACACTTGGCTTTAAATAACCATGCGAAATAATTTGAGTTGCTCAACAACACAAATTTAAGAGCTTTTGCGGTATGTCACACAACAATGTAACAATTTCAAATAACATGCTAATTTAATTTACTCAACATTAATTTTCCAAAGCAAAATACAGATTTTTATATTTAAGACAGGGTACTACGTCTTAATCTTATGAGCCACTTGAAAATGTAACCCTGCTGTACTGTTTCCTCTATCCTATTCTATGTATTTTTCTTATTTCATGAGATTAGAAGCTCATCTCCACATCATTATATTATACTGTTATACTTGGATGTACTTTAAGGTCAAACAGTAGTGGTAGTTTTAAATAAATTCTTAAGTTAATTTGAGGAATGCAGCATGAATACATTAAACAAACAAAACAACTACCTGCTTTCCAGAGAGCCTCTTAGATTTTCTTTTTCTTGTTTCTTGCCCTTGCCCCCAGATTTTCGTAATCCACTGAAGTGAAAAAACACAATTTTCATAAAGCATTTTACATTTACACAGTGCAACTTTTTTTTAATCAGCAAGCTAGTTTTACACTGATTTACCAGTCACAAAAAGCCACATTTATGATGTTACTCCGAGCATGATTTTACAAATTATGGATGCAATTAGAAAAGTACTATGATTGATATTTTATTTAAGAACCATGACAGAATTATGAAAGTACCTTTCAATGACCACATATAATAAAAATAAACACAGAAAATGCCCAAAGAAACTTAGCACATAGTGGATACAACCAAGAGGAAGAGCAGTTTTATTGGTATATAAATGTTCATATGCAATCCAGAGTGACTTGAATTAAGTCACTATGTTCGCTGTGTGCGAAATAAGTTATCGTTTTTGTTGTATATTATCATTTATTTGTTGCAGTACCAGTCTGAGTTTTTGATGTTAGCTGGCTTCAACGAGTTTTACATCTGGCTCCAAAGGAGCAAGGCTTACTGCAAAATTTAGCAACTCTTCTCTCAAATCCCGAGAGTTCAGTTATCACACTGCATTTCCAGATAATATGCAGCTTGCACTTTTGTTTTACCCCTGTTCAGAATCCTGCCTCCAAGGAACAGTTCAGTAAGCAGCTACTATAGACAAACATGATGTAATGACACCTCTCCTGTAGAAGGAATTAAGACAAGACGGGTGTCTATTTTAGTCTGTAATGCCAGCAAGACATAACACTTGAGAATGCTTGAGGCTAGCCTCCAACAATATTTTGGCATAGAACTATGCATGAATTTGCCGTTTGTTTCATAGAGAAATTGTGCATTCAGATAAAAACTGAAGAACCCCAAGAAATTCTTTGAGGAGAAAAAAGTTCAGATGAGTAAATCAAAATGTGGTGGAAACATGATCGCAACATTACAAATTCAGGATGAAAAAGACTGTGTCCAGTGTTGTTGCTATCAAGTAGCATTACTGGCTTTCCCCAAATTTTTCTTTATTTAGGGGACATGATAGTCTCCAAAAGTAACATTGAAAACCATTTATTTCCAAATCAAGACAAGTAAAATCTTACCCGAAATCTGGAAATCTCCTTTTGGACTTCCCTGCTGATGTTCCTTCATTTGTTTCTACTGTCTTGTCTTCGTTTTTCTTTTCTTCTGCTTTTCATAGAGGGATGAAAAATAAAAACATTATTCTAAAAATACCTGCAAGTTTCAAGTACTTATGATGACACTTCTACGTAAATAAGATACTAAAACCTGAGTAACTGTTAAAATTTACATTTACACATGCAGGTGCCAGCTGAAAATAGTACAGACTTATCAACATAAGTTATCCTCTATGGCATCCTCCCATCGTTCTGAGGATTGAAAAATGGCATTACAGCAGTTGCTTATGACTGATCAAAAATGTTGCTTTTGATAAACAGTATTTCTAAACCGTCTACAGAAAGATAAAACTTATCACAGTATTTTGCTTTAATGAACTACAAGCAAAAGATAGTTTAAGATACGTTTAGAAAAAAGTACCTTTCTTCTGCAAACTATCAACTTCAAGATACATCAACAAGATAACCAGGGTAAGATGTGTTAAAGAAAGTCAGTTTTAAAGCAACAGTTGAGCAAGTACGGCATTTAATCATCCTTAATTATGCTTGAAGTATTATAAGATGTTTATTTTGCATTTTTTCTGGTTCAGTAGTCCAGGATAGCTACTGGGAACACAGGCTACCTATGCAAGCTGCTATGTCACCAAAGTGTGCCTGACCAACTGATGGCCAGTACCTGGAGAGCACACAGATCCCAACAAGCTGAGTTTCTTGGAAACAGTATACAAACTGTGACTATTCTAAACAAATAATTGGGGCTTTGAAGCTCCTCCAAGACTGTGGTATTTCAGTCTTCAAAAGACTGGAAAACAACCTGCTAGGATCCAGTTTTTCACCAGAGGGAGCATGTTCAATTCCAGCTGCTCAATTATTATGTGAAATTAAGTGACAAACATCACACTACTTCTTCCCACGGACTGTGACAGATTACTGCAACTCTTGAATTCTCAGGCTACTACTTTGGTTTTTTTAATAAATAATTGAAATATATTTCATACTATAAATCAGGTGTTTCATAACTAAGCTGCCTATTAAAGAGATGCAGCCTGCTTTTTGTGAGACAAAGTAGGTTTTAAGCTCTGCCTTCAAGACAACTCCTGGCATGAAGTAATGTAGACAGAAGCCTTCAAGGATCATAAAAACGAAAAATCATGTTTACTACACACAAATGAGGACAACTCCCTACCACCCCATCAGCTAATAATCCTTCCTGAAAATACCTAACAGTTATCTCAAAAGTTTACATGCTGAATAGTAAGGTTTTTTCTTTTTCTTTTTTTTGGGGAGTGGGGGGGTGTATCTGATCAGTAGTTTCTGATTCACATCAGAACTTTATCTAAATAATTAACCACTCTTTCTAGACATGTAACATACAATAAATTATAATTACCAGTTAAGCTGGTTATTCTTCCTGTCAACTTAAATACAAGACACAAAGAATTAATTTTAACATTGGCATTTGTTTCCACCTCTCTCCCTCTCAGTAACATTTTAAGAAATGACTTAATTTCTAAAATGCAGTACAACAGGTTAAAATATAGACTGGTACATGAATGGATGTGAAGGTAATAGAAAGGATTATTTCAATGAAATAATAGATAGACATTTAAATACAGTTAGAAAGCAACAATCTAGAAGAAAGTAGCATTAGTGTAATTTTGCCTACAAAGAGCAAGCTTTCAATACTAATCCTCATCTTTGATGTACTGCATTAATTAGCTCTTCCAGCAACTTTGCCAGTTTTAAGAAAATGTTTGCAATGCCTCAGCCATGACAAAAAAAATTGCAGAAAAAGGCGCAAAATCACTCATATATTAGGCACTTGTTTTGATAAGATTTTTTTAAAAAACAAACAAACCAACCAAAGAAAAAGACGCTGGAGTAGACTATTTTTAAGACTTTACAGAAAACACACAGAATGAGGAGAGCGTAAAACAAATCCTGCTTTCAGGGTATCAAAAGAAAGGTTTTGTCTGAGCTGTACAGGAAAGACAGCAAGTATAATCTGCCTTTATACCTTGTGCTAGCTGACTAAAGGAAATATCAAGCATTTACAATATTTTATCTGATCCCTTCTTTAATTATTCATAAGAAAAAAAGCCGAGTATTTCTATCAAATAATGATTAGTAGTGACTAGGCTGAATATAATACTTTTAACCTCTTCCTAGTGAGAAATATCCTAAGAGGACAAGATGAATAATGCAGTAATTCCCATAACATTCAGAAGCCGTATCTTGTTTAAGCACCTGGATAATATCTGGAAGCCCAAAGCCAACACTGAATTTTTCTGGGAATCAGTCAAACTTACTATCTGGTACATTGCTACTTATGAGGTTAGTGTTTTGCAGAAACATGCAAGGACCTTTACTGGTTACCCACAGTCAATGACTTCGCTTCCCTCTAGCTTACATAAAGGCAAACATTTATACTCACTAGATTTATTAGTTTGAGCTTTTACCAATCTGACTTAGACCTATTCCTTTCTGTAACTGCTTAATTGAAACAGCATTTATTCTGCAGGCACCTTTTAGATTCTTGGTGCTATAAATTATTTTAGAAATGTTGAGTTTTTGCAGAAATTTGGTAACTAACTCATTGCAGATGAGGGAATTAAAGATTGATAAGCGTGTTTCAGAACAGACTACGGTTGTATAAAAATCTTTCACTAAATAAAAGTGGCATACAATAAACTTGCATACTTTTTTGATAACCTCAAGCTTTCCTGAAGAGTTAACAAGTGATTTTAGAACAGGTAATTAGTTTTGTAGTCAATTCATTTTCCCTTAAAGTAGTTTATTGTTCAATATCCATTTATATCTAAAATCTGTAATACCTTAACCCTGAAGGATCAAAATAATAATAAACCCTTAAGTCTTACCTTTGGCCTCTTTCCCTTTCCCTTTTGCTTCTCTTTGCTTAACATTCTTGGGATACCCTTGAGGAGAATTTGCAGCCATCTCTTCAGGAGGAGGTGAACGAGTGGTGGTTGTGCTATCTCCGTTGCTTGGTTTGTGTACTGGAGAAGAGTGTGTGGAAGCAGAAGGACTTGACTCTAGAGGACTCTCTGCGCTTTCTGTTTGTTCAGGCTTTTCACTCCTTTGATCCGTGTCATCCAGACGTGGGAGAGTTAATTTTTCACTTGTTTCTAAGGTCTTGGTTGGGTACACAGTGGAAAGTTCTCTATTGAGAACAGTATCTTCTGAATCCTCATCCTTCAGCAAATTCAAAAGTTATTTTATGATAAGCATGACAAATAATAATTCACTATCTGATCTTTTACAAGGATGTAAGGATACGCTATACTACACACAAACCTCCCCAGTTCAGAAAATTTTAACTTAATCACCTGTAGATATCATCTAAATCACATGAAGTTGGTTTTAGAGGTTTTCTTTTATCCACCCCTACACAGATCCTTCTGCACATCCCAAGTCATCTTTCTCTAGCCAAGACAGAAACATTCTGGTGCATCTTGGCCATTTCAATTCCATACAACCACTTTTCAGTCTAACTGAAGTAGTTTAGTCTTCTCCCTCTATGACAGGTTCTCTCATATACCGACTAAACACACCTCAGTTCTTCAGCTGTTTTCCAGAAACATGCTAGAACACTTTACTGGCATACTTTTTGTAAACTCAAATGATTATTTATGGAATAACGAAGCATTCCAGAAGTCTTTAGTCTTTGAAAGAAATGTGGCAACCAACTTGTTTCAGATGAAGGAATTGTAAGATAGATAAGAATATTTCACAACGTGCCACTATCACTGGATCAAAATCTTTCAGTAAGTGGAATATAACAAGCTTGGATACTTCTTTGCTAACTTCAAATTAACTGTGCCACACAGAACATGTCAGAGATGACATATGTGGTATGAACCCGAACAGGGTTTTTCATCTGATACAGCATAAAAATACCATGCTTTGGCACAATCCAAATGAAGCATCGACAACACTTACAATTGCAAATACAGATAAAACTGAGCATACATTAAGGCTAGGCTCATGAACATATAATTTTATCTACCAACATCAGTACCTGTAGATTTGTAGCCTGTTGTCCAGCCCCAAGAGATTCCTTCAGCTTTGATCGAGAAGGTGGCTGGCGTTTTACTTTCAAAGCAAGCTGAGCTTTTGCTTTGTGGGCACTGGTGTCTAATCTGGGAGTATCCCCAACAAAAGCATCAAAATCTGCAACAAATACGTACTACTTAAAAAAAAAAATAACACCACAATGACTGGCAGGCAAGTCGTCCAACCTGCTGTCAAGAAAAATATCCAGAAGTGAAATCAGAATTATTCTACCTGTTAATCATTACTATATGAAAATACTGTTATTTAATACTACAATATTTTAACATAATGTGATAGCAATTTCTAATTAATTTGAAATACATTTCTACCCAATGCCTTCAATTAAAAAAAAAAATTCCATCAGGATAAAATTATATTGTGGCTTGAAAACTGAGTTTTATTCTCAAATAGATGAGAATTTGTGCCCCAAAGGTACTATCTTAAAGAACAAGGATAGGAAGGAGAGTCTTTACAAAATATATAAGCATCTACCAAATCTTTTTAAAATGTGCTTCTCATTTGAATCATCACGTGGTATTTTACAACATTCTGGGCACAAAATTGCAAGACAAAAAAAAAAAATCATAGCATATTTTGGTGTAAATCATAGCTTAAAATCAATGGGATTTTAACTGACGTGTCTCAGTGTTTTAGTCCCACTAAATTTATCGGGTTCACTAATACAGAATCCGAGGAACAGTGAAGACGGATCTCTTCTCCTTCTATCCCCTCTTTTCTCCAGCATTTAGGAAATACAATACTACAGTACTGAAAATGTTGGGGGACCTAGAAAAGAAAATCCACACTAGCTCAGGTCAAACATTTACACAGTCAGTAGAAAACAGCAAACACTTAACTTCTTTTAACAAAAAACCACTACACATACACCTCTTCCTAATTTTTGTTCAAAGCAAATCAAATGTCCTACAATCTACTTACCAGAAATTAACTTATCTGAAGAATTTAGTCTTTCTTCTACTGATTCCGTTTCTTTTTCATTTTCTTCTCTTGTCTTTGACTGTTCATTATATTGGCCTGGACTTTGACAGCCATCTTCCAATAAACTGTCACCTCCAAACATATATGGCATGCTCTCATATACTTTTAATTTACTTTCAAGCTCTGAAATCTGCAAGAATTAAAATTCAGAGGTGAGATAAACTTCCGCATTCTTGGAAAGTTGTATTTCAAAATATAATACTGCTTTACTTTTTCCTGATATATTTTCAGCTGTTCTGCATATTGCTGGTCTCTCTCTTCAAGTAGCCTTGAATGATCCTCTTCTTTTTTCATAAATTCTATTTCTCTGGGGAAAGAAATACATACATATACATGAAACAATAACATATAGAAATGTAGAAAAATACGTAAAATTGAAATATGCATAGCTGCATTTACTAAAAAGCATTCTGTTAATAAACATTGAAAAAAAATCAGTCTGTAAGGTATAACAATTCATTAATATTGTATCATCACAAAATGACTTATGTATTTGTAAGCTTCTGCTTTCTTCAAAAGAAAGTATCACCTTTTGACCCTATAGTTTCCTCTGGGCTGAAAAAAGTATGTGTTGCAACACTTTTTCTACAAAGTTACAACCATCTCTCTACCTTTAAAAGCAGCAAGCAAGTTGCATATACATTCAAAGCGTGAAATATATGCACGACTCCAAACATTACATCTTACTCTCTTCCACAAAGATACATGCACACACAGTATTTTCCTTCCAAAAGCTATGGTACAATTCTTCTTAGGAAAATAAATTGCATTAAATGTTTCTACAGGCTTCATCCTCCAGAAATTGCAATGGCTGAGTTTTACAAAAAGAAACAATGATTACAAGAAGGAAACAAAAATAAAAGCTGCTTTTTCCTGCAAGTCAGATGGAATAACATACAAAACAGAAAATATGTGTAGAACATCTACACAAAATGCAAAAGCTTCAGGGACAGTCAAAAGGAGTAATGGGAATTTGCTAAATAGCAAGGAAATGGAAACCAGCATGTTAACAGTCAACGTACTTTTGAACTTCCATGTGGATAAGCTTGGGAGGAGAGGGGAAAGGAGACATTTAAAAATCTCACCAAACAGCTCAAAAATGCACTGTGAAAAGTAACATTTGTGGATGTGGACTACAGAGCAAAAGATCATGCAAACTGCCTTTAAAAATAAGTAAAAATAAGTAGCAAGTGGAGGAATCCGGGACAAGAGAATTATATGCTTACAGTAACTATCAAAAGCAACAGTTACATTCCATATTATAAAGGCACTTCAACAAGTATTTTGCAATTAGCTCTTGTTTTGCTAGGAGGAAAGAATGCAGAGCAAATAGGCACAGCTGCACAACCACAGTGTTCAAGTCTTACACAGGTGTATCTAATAAGCAGTATTACCTCTACAAAAAACCCAAACCTGTTAATAGATTGAAGAGAGTATTTTCATGCTGCCATTTTGATGTGCGAGATGCATACTCCAAACTCTCTCAATTTTTCTCAGAATTCCTTTTACTCTCCTACAAGATACAACTCCTGACTCAGACTGAATCACATGCATCTGGCTCTTACTATATATCCTTTGATGCAAACCCTATCTGGAATGTTTAAGTTGGTCAAAGCTAGAGGATTTTTCACAAACAGCAAAAGGTATTGCCAGATACCTCATGCCAAATTTCAAGTAGTCCTTCCAAAAAGATGGACACATTACAGTCTCTCAGCTAAGTTGTTTTAAAAATTTGCTACTAAATACTAAATCTTTTTTCCTAAGTCAAAAGCAGCAGCAAAATTTTTGGGAGAACCTTTACAGAAGCTGGTATTTTAAGCTGTGGAAGAATTCAGCATGTGTAGCCCACTGCTTCCGTAAACTCTAACAAATGGAAAGAAAGTGTGTTAAGCAAATCCTAACCCTAGGTATTATTGTCAGTTTTCCCCACAATGTTCAAAACATACAAGCAAGAAACACAGACCTGGTATTTTGGGGTACTTACTTTTGTTGGTAGTCTTTTAGCAATTTCTTGGCCTTGCTGTATTTCTTTTCAAGGGCATCGTATTGTTCTTGAGTTTCTTTAAGATGCTCATTTACTGTTTTGCACAAACTCTGTGCCTCTAACCAGTAGGTCTCTAACTTTTTAATCTTCTCTTTGCTTTCGTCTAAGTTTTGTTGAAGTTGGGCTCGACTCAGTTTCCATTCACTTTTCTCTGCTTCAACAATTTTTAACTGAAAAGATTAATACTTAAGAAATTAATCTAAACTAAAAGATGAAATAAGCCCCAGTTGTTTATACATGTTTAAGTAGAGAATAGCTAATAACAATTAAATACTTATCACTAATATGAAAACAAGACACTGAACTTTCAAAGAAATCGTATCAACTCTTCCAACCCTTGCTAATCCAAGTAAGTCTAGAACTCAAACCCAAGAGTCTTTTACTACTTCCTCAGTAGTATCGCTTCTTATTAAAGAGATAAAACGAATAACACCTTCAACGTCAGGTTACGTTGACTTGTTCAAGATCTCACCATCTCCTAATACCTCTGGAGAGGCCTATCTTGATTACCTTCAAAGGCAACTGGAGATACAGAATCCTAACCTGTACAAGATAAGTTCCCTGTCCTACTACTTTGCTACCAACAGCTTTTTCAGTAAAGTTAATGAGATTAGTTGATCTTCCCTGGTACTTTATAAGACATTGGTCTTCCTAATAAATTATGATATACCCATGGTCTGCTTTCCTGGGGCTAATGTATAAAACCACCAAACATTTTCTCAACAAAGGAAAGGGATGGGGCCCCTTCAGCCTGACAGCAGCCACATTACAAAAGGGAAGGTTAACACGTGAAGTTCTCCAGGCCTTGGAGGAGTGAGCAGGCAGGATATTGCTTAGTTTGTCCATGCCTCCTTCTTTGGGGACACCATTTACACTGAGGAAACCACTGCTTCTGAAGCCAGTCAAGATCACCTGCTGATGGAACAGAGACATCGAAAGGACCAAGAATGTCTTGAATTAAAATGGGGCAGTAAGTTGTACCAATGCCAACATTTTTAACAGCCTTTTATCAATCCAGTGGGGCCAAATTTCACAAATACTGCAAGGAGGAGCAGCACTACCAGAAATCAAAGTCAAAACTGTCCTAAGAACACAAAGAAGTTTTGGCTGCCTTTCCTCTCTACACTTGGAGTTCTGCATGCAAGAAAAACCTCAACAGATACCGTTACTCAAAGTTATTGCAATCTGAAGCACTATCCCCTCCCCACTTGCTATCTGCCCCCAGCAACCTGCTGCAGCTTGTCCTAGGGTATATGTTTCTTGGCAAGGCAACACAGAAGGGCAATGGAATAAAACAAGCTGCTCACCTACAACAAATATTTCCAGAAAAAGGCCATGCACAGATCTCCCATCAGTGGAAAAAGTAGCAAAAAGAACAAGAAACCCTTTCTCAGAGAAAGCAGAAGTGTTGAACAAATCCTTACCAATAAAAAAAAAGATGGAAAAAACTCTTCCCCCAGAGCAGGTAAGAAATTTGAGGAGAGAAAGAGGGGAAACAAGGTAACAGGAATAACTTTCTGGTAACTTAAAGTCAGCCACAAACCACTATCTGCAAGTGCCAAATCTATATTCAAATAAGACAAGTTCTATCCACTGAAAATGTTCTCATTATTCGCTTGGGAGCTTGTTTCATACAGTACTCCACTATATTCAGTTCTTCTCTAAGTAGTAATACTGAAGCATTCGTTTTATAGTGGCATACGGGGGATTTTGGGGTTGTTTTTGTTGTTGTTTTGTTTTCTTTTTCTTTGATTTTTTTTTCTTTTTAAATTTGAGCACAGCTCTTCAGCTTAGAAATACTTGTCTTTCATAACACAGAGTACTTAGAGCCTGAGGCCTAAAACAGATTGCTGCCTTCTGCATTAAGCCTATTCTTGGTAAAATTTGTAAGTAGAAATAAAGAAAAAAACCACAAAGCAACCACTACCATATAATAATATTCTTTGAAAACTTACTTTCTCTTTCAGTTGGTTCACTTCAGCTATAGTTACTGCGTGTTTTAATTGTAGCTGAAACAAACAAACAAAAATTGTATAAGCACACACAAAATGACACTTGAACTGCTGGTCTTAAGTATGTGTCCACGATTGCCGTCTTCCTCAAACCATTTTTACAGTAGCATGAAGTCAACTTAATTATTTGTCAATTACAAGAGAAGTGATCATGAGCTTTCATTAAGAAGAAAGTTGAAGTCAAATTAAAACCAAAAAAGTCCCATGGTATTCTATTTGCTAGAAAAATCAGTATGTGACAACCTATAGTTATGTTGTCTATACATTAAAAAAAGTGAGGAGGTTAAAATAATGCTTCAATATGTCAGGCAAATGAAAAGGCAGCAACGCACTGTACAACTGGTACACAGAATCGAGTAAAAATTTAACAGTACTAAATATTTTTACTTATCAGCACTTACAAAAAACCCCCCATGCTGGCTTTGTTTTAAAATTAACCCTTGTAACTTCATACCACAAATCTTCATAGGATTATTAGAAATGGATAAAGACTACACCTAAGCCAAATATCAAGATTATTGTTAACACATCTTAAGAAAAGAGCACACGTATGACTGCAAAAGCAGATTTTTTTTTTTTGACAACTATTAGTTATTTCTTGTATCTCACTTACCATCTGTAACCCTGGAGGGATTTTTTTTTTTGGCAAGGCATAGTACACCAAACACATGTTAAAACAAATGATTCCATGACTATCCTTGATTTAGATTATGTTAATAACAGCATAGTAAAGATCTTAGCTGAGAATTTACTTGTATCCCAAGTAAATATAGTACTTATGAGAAGATGTTGTAGCCTTCTCCAGTGCTTCCTAACATCGAAAAACTGTGTATGTTCCCTAGTGATCAACAGCCATAAATTTCAACTTCCTCAATGACATCATCAAGGTTATTAAGACAGCAAACCTAAAGAGCTCTGCAAAATACTGATCCTTATAAAAATAAGATGATGTATGCACAAATGGCATCTGACCAAACAGTTTCTTTGCAGTATAATTTTCTCTTCCAGAGTAAAAATGACAGGGACTTAAATCTACCAAAGAAGCCCAGACCCTTAAATGCCAAGGACTGCACCACTTAAAACCTCGACTAAATTCCACAGACCTGAATAAAGCAAATACACTCCTTTATAAAATCCTTGGGAAAAAGGAACGCAATTTTCCAATTATGTTAAGTTGGGATTCGCAGTCTGAAGTACCCTATTTGGTTTACAAATTCATTACTTCCAAAAAATACACCATGAAAAAAATCCAAAAGGGATGACCTGAAAAAACCCTCCAAGTCAAAGCTATGCCTATCTACACAACCATGTCCTTTTATGTATGTAGAGGTTTCCCAGAACACCCCAGGGAGCAGAGCAAGCGATTAGATGTGTTTTTCTTTTCTTCCTGAAGAACATCTAACCCACAACACTCAAGACCATTCAGAATGGGCATATTTGTCCTCCCATGCTCCTCCCCCCCAGCTAAAGCCACTTGACTATGCAACAAATAAATGCAAAGTCCAATGGACCAAAGAAGAACCAAGAGAAGCATCATATCTTTTTAATGCAACGTTCAGACATCACAACAAGGAAGGAGGTGGTGTTGGGTTCTAATGTCTGTTTCCAAGGGATTTTTTTTAATTTAATTTAAATACATATAGGAAAGCTGGGATCAGAAAAGTGCAGAAGATCTACATTTCAAAGGACATTTACCAGAGAGATTTATTGACTATGTTGGGAAAACAAACCCAAAACCACAATGAGGGGGACACGAAGGAGGTTATATCCAAATCTTACAAGGTTCAGGTGCTCCCCAGTGCATCACAAAGAATATTTAAGAAAATGCTACCACACCTCTTTAAATTTAAGAAGAGACTGTGCTGAATCCATATCTAGCGGTAATCCAATATCTTCGTTTTCAGGGAGATCAAAAACTTCTACTGATTTTTCATGTAAATGTGACTCATATGTATCATCGTCATCATCATAGTCATCATCCTAACAAAACAGGAAAACCATGACATTCTGTAACACACACACACTTTGCAGTATAGTAGCAGCAATAACAAAAGCACACAATCAAGGAATCCAAACAGTTGCAAAACTTTTCTCAACTAGTTATTCTTCCTTTTTAGTTTCTTATACCTATGGTAAGTTTTAAAGGTGACCTGCAAATGTCTTCATCAAAGTTCCACAACAGAGAGCCAAGTAAGCCACGCATAGAACAATCACACGCAGCTGATGCTTAAAAATATCTTTTGGATGATTGACACATTGGAAGTATAGCAAGTAGGGATAATCACGTGCCTTGATAATAGTAAAGTATGAAGTTTGTATTTTCTGTTTTTAACAAGTTGTCTGGTTTATCCTTTTTTTGCTTCAATTTGATTCAAAACCCATTTATTCCATTTGCTGAAGTTATTGCATATAGCGGTAATTGTGTACTTTTAAAAATATGTAAGTATGTATGATGTTTTACCTGCTCTGTATCGTCGTGAACATAGTGCTGCTCATACAGACACCTCTCTTGCTCTAAGGTCTCACTAATGAGGCGGGCTACTTCACTCTGAGTCCCCGGCTTTTCTCTCCCAATCAGAAACCTGCAGAAGAAAAACAAATTACTTTGCAGCAAAAAGCTTAAGATATGCTTAAGAAATTAGTTTGCTATACTGTTCCCTTCAACAACGTCTTTGTAAAACTTTCAGATTATGGTTTTCTATTCTGCATTAATGAAAAATGACAAAAAGAAAGTATCATTTAGTAGAAAACATACGTACCTCACTGTGCCTTTGGTGTTTTTTAATACAGTGGCTGCAAAGAACTGAGTAACTCCCACTAGACTTATGCCATCAACCTCAACAATCTGATCATTCACTTGAATCCTGCAAAATAAATAAAAGCTCAGCTATCAGTTCAACAAAAATATTTTGGCTTGACAGATTTTTGACATGACAAGTATCACTTAGAGCTTACTAGTATTTGTAACGAGAAATTCTGAGTCCCAAGAAATTCACTGCTTAAAAACAATCTCCTGATCCTCAGTTACTACGTAGATTACCAATTAAAATTACTTGCCTTGATTTTTTTTTTTATACTATTTACACAGTGGTTGGTGTCCTGGGGTGTCAACATGATTTTGTGGCACTTTTACACATGGGCATATTCTAAGCTTTTCTCATATATGCCGTAAGCAGATCTATGCGTATTTTGCAAAAATGTCCTATATTAAACAAGATCTCTGTTTTGAAAAAAATAATTAATATAAAGCAGGAAAGTAGTATTTATTCAGCTGCATTCAGCTATTGTACTTTTATTCACAGAATTCAGCATATCCAATGAAAACGATTGGGCTCAGTTAGAAATTCGAAAAGAGCATTATCAATTCAATGCAAAACTCACCGTCCATCCCTCTGCGTGGCTCCCCCATCTGTTATTGTTTTTACAAAAATACCTAGTTTCTCCAGTCCCTGATCAGCACCAACTCCCATTCCAATAATACTGATGCCCAGACCACTGTCACCTAAGGGATTAAAGAATCTAGTATTAGCTGCATAATACAAGATGTAGCACTTAGCAGTAGTGAGCTGTTTCAAACTGTCCCAAGTCCTTCCACACAAGACATATAAAAATTCACTTAAAAAAAAAAAAAAAGAGAGACACAACATATCTTCTATCTAGATACCACTTAAAGCCTTTTTGTTCTGTAGTTATGACTGCCTGTTAGATTCAAAGCTTCATGGTATCTGGAGGAGACAGCAAGATTTATGAATTGTATATATTTTGGTGCAGATCTGTCACTCAGAAATGTAACCTTCCTTGCTTACTATTTAGTATGACAACTTGCACTTAATAGAGGCCTGTCCAGTTAACATTCATTAAAATTCAACAGAACTAGACACAAATGAAAGCCTGAACACACATTCAAAAAGTTCAAGACCTAAATTTAGGGAAAATGCAATTTAAAATTCTTTTATCTTTTGTGTGTAGAGTATCTCTTGCAAATGTTTAAGGTTTCATTTGCACCTTTTTCAATTTCCACAGGAAACACTTCCATTTTTTCCACCCTTTTCTCAAGTTCATACTCAGCTGAGGCTGCCACGGGGTCAACTTCTTCATTACGTCTATCGTAGTCTTCATTTGAGTAAGTACTGAAAACCTAAGAAAGATAACAAAAACCTTTTTTTAGTGCTTCCCCACACCCTTCCAAACATGATATAATTGAAAGAAAAGCAGAAAGGAAATTAAAGTGGTAATTTTAGAGATCCAATTTTTTAAACAACCATCAATTTAATACATACAGCTGCTGTAAGGCTGTTTCTGGCTTGCACAGAAGTAACATTTTAGAAGTTTCAAAACAATTCCCTAAACACTTTTTGCATTGTAAATGCACCAAATAGCTAAAAGAAAGCAGTCAAAGAAATCAGTCATGTCCTTTTTGATATAGTGTGATTTTTTTCCCCCGTCTTCCTGTCTTCTTCCCTCCCCCGCCATACACCAACTGCCAATTGCAATGCTTCACACAGATGTAGTTTTCTGATTTTGCAAGGGAATCATGCAGTTTCCCAGGAAAAGGAAATGCCTTGTGACACACATTTCTATTTTTAGTAATCACTCCAGCTGAACTTTTGAACTGTTAAAAATAAAAGATAAACAAACAACACGAATTAAGACAAATATCTAGAAAGGAAGAATAGGCTACATATAACAGGGTTAGTTTTATTTATTAGTGTGTTCATTAATTGTATTTAAATTCGTAAGTTAGGGGAAAAAAATAGTATACTACCCCTTATTTATCTGAAAAACATGTTTTATCTGCTTAAGTTTTTGCAGGCACTGCGTGTTTTACTCAACACCACTGTAAAGACAAAAAACAGTTACAGATTGCAGCTGCAGCAGCCGTCTCCCTAATCAAGAATGTGCAGTGCTGACACAAAGTTAATTTACACTGGCGTACTAAGTTTTTGCAACTTTTGCAAAAAGTTTTCCCACAAATACTACCTAGACAGGTAACTGCTATCACATAAATAAGACAGAATTAACTGTAATTAGCATTTCCCCAGTGAATTTGCATCTGCTAGCATAAGGTGTTAGCTCTGCACGGCAGTAGCTGCAGACACAGGAAAACGGTCATCAAAACAGATTACCAAAAAGCAACTAATATAACCCAGTATTTCCCACGGGGAGCTTACTTCTTCACCTCCAGGCTACAGATTAGATCCACTTGGCTGAAAGGGAAGGAAGAAACCACTCTAAGCTTAAGGTCTTACATTTCTCTCAATAAAAGAACCTTCCTGCAAAGTTGTTCTTCCTAAATCCTGCATAAAGGTAAATAAACTATATAAACTCCTTTGGACTATTAAACAGATGCCAGTGGGCAACAACTGGACACAGAAGGACGACAAGGGTTGCACTTAAGAGTATCTGTCTCCCACAAACTTTACAGAAAAATTTGCAAAATACACAAAGAAAACCATCCAAATGGTCTCAAGTATCCTCACTCTATCACTACCAGAAAAAAGGCAGCCAAGTTCTTTATATTAATCTCCCTCCCCACCCCCCCAAATCAGTCAATAGGATACGAAGCAGAGACATTTCAAGAAGCACTATTCTCCCTTTGGAACAAGACCAGTCTAGACTAGATCCTTTCCATCTCGATAGAAGAATGAATGTGCCTAAAAATATAGCCAAATTAAAATAAGAGGAGTTTTAAACTAATAATAATAAGGAAGTTTGTGAATGGACAAATGATAACTTGTTAATGAGAATACTTGAGATCTTGAGAACAAATCAAATGCTGGGGCATGGAAAAAAATAATCAAGTCTGCTTATTTACAAGTGTACATATAATCCAGTATTAATAATATGACTAAAATGTTGAGGACAGGCTAAGAAAGTTGGGGTTGTTCAGCCTGCAGAAGAGAAGGCTCCGGGGAGACCTTATAGCTGCGGGGGGGGATTTGAAGGGGGCCTGCAAGAAACCTGGAGAGGGACTTTTTACAAGGGCATGTAGCGATAGGACGAGGGGTGATGGCTTCAAACTGGAAGAGGGGGGATTTCGATTAGATGTCAGGAGGAAATGTTTCACTATGAGGGTGGTGAGGACCTGGAACAGGTTGCCCAGGGAAGCTGTGGAAGCCCCATCCCTGGAAGTGCTCAAGGCCAGGTTGGATGGGGCTTTGAGCAGCCTGGTCTAGTGGGTGGTGTCCTTGCCCATGGCAGGCAGGTGGGACTAGATTAAGGTCCCTTCCAGCCTAAACCATTCTATGATTCTACATTAAATATCACTACACATCAAATGGCTGAATGAGAAAAATATGGAAAATGGTAGTAGTTCATTTTGCAGACACTGGCAACTGTATTTTCTTAATTCTTTATAACTCAGTAGTCACAAACTTGTGAGTATAACTCACAAAGCAGAAGATGATGCAAGTAGTCACTATCTACTGAAGAATGACATTAGCAAAGGGATGACCAGTTCCTTACACAACCATTTATAAAGCACTGGAAATTTGGGGGAAGCAAAGTTGCACAATCATAACAGCATTACATACACTGCAAGTCTTCTGCTGCTCACACTAGTATATGTCTGGAATTTCTAAAAATTATTAAATATTTTTTCAACTGGAAAGTAATAGCATTGTACTTGAGAGTCCCATGGAATTTGCCCATTTTGACACAATATTGATCACAGAAATTGAACATCTGCCAGGAGTGGATCATAGAATTTAATATTAGTGGTTGCTTCAATTCCAGTGATGTTTATAATTGTTATTCATAAAATAACAGCACAAACATATCTATGCAAATGAAGACTACTAATATTTATGCACACTAGTGTTTTAAGAAAAACCTATCCGAAATCGATTCTGACTAATCCACTAAGAGAAAGAATTAATGCTTTTCTCTTCAAGTGACAGATGACAAGTGTGTGAGAATGCTTAGGTAATATTCTAAAAGCCAAAACCTCACAATTAAGACAAGGTAGATCTGTTTGAAAATACTAAGAAACACCCTTCTGACTTCAGAAAAATAATTTTGAGGAAAAACATGAACTTAAAAAGAACAGAGGAAAAGCAAAACTGATATATAACCAGAAGCCAAACACTCCAATAACAAAAAGAAAAGCGAGAGCACACTAAGAAAACTATGGCCAAGGAGTCAAGGGCAAGAGACAGAAATTTTTATTGTGTACGTGTAGAATCATAACACGGTATTCATCTTTTATGAGATGGAAACAGTAAAATTTTTATACTGATACAGAAAACACAGAACTGCTCTGCAAGTTGTTCTTGCCAAATACGAAAAGTAACATTAAACATAGTTAAAATGTGGATAATAAACAATATAATTCACAAATTACACAGCTTAGAAGATTGATGAGAAAGCTAAACACAGTTCATCTGCACCATATCTGGCAGGGTTTAGTCACTGAATCAAACTCATTAGGGAGAAAAGTAATTCTAATCTTATTATTTAGAAGCCAACACTAGCCAGAGATTGTAAAATTATTAGTGTGCAAGTGATATTTTTAAAAGATATGCTTTAGTGAACACAAGTTATTGTCTCAACATAGGAAAAAACAGATTAATTTTATTGTGGACATCACGTGAATTATACAAGCCTTTTACCATAGCTTGTTATAGATCCAGAAGGTTAACCTAACATTAATAACTTCTGGATCCTGTCAAGCTAGTAAATGATGAAATCCCCTGCTATCTGAAAAAAGAAATTTATTTTTTTTTTTTTTTACACTTGAGACCTCTTTTCTTCAGAATGAATAAAAATAACTCTAATCCAAAAAAGTTCTGACAGAGGGCTGAATTTTTAAGGATTATTTTAAATAAATCATTAAGATACATAACCAGACATTTTCAAATATATACTTGGAATATATATATAAAATATATATTATATATATTATATATATNGTCTAAAAGATCCTACTGTTCAGTTCCTGTTACCATACGGAACTAAAAATCTCCATTATATCATCTTAATGCTATCACAGAAAAACAACAATGACCTTGCTTCATTCAAACTCTTATCAGCACACAAAACTTAGGAACTATGTTAGTTTTAGCAGAACGCTCATTTTGTTAGAGGGTAAACACTAATTTACCACGTGCTTGCCTGAAACTGCTACGGAGTCATAACGCACAGCCCAAAGACCTCCATTCCCATATTCATTTCTAGTAGATAGATTTGCTTGTGCCTGATCAAAAGCATTATAAACAGAACATTATAAAAAGTAATTAAAAAGTAAGATTAAGAAATCAATAACTGCCCAGAAGGGCTACCAACTAACTGGGACAGAAGCGATATCAACATCACTTTAAAATTCTCATGTAATACCGCAGTATTTGCTGGAAAGCCTCAGCCGAGAGAGGCGCCCAGGTGTCCCTGCCTGGACACCGCATCCAGCAGTGACTACGCCACTTGGGTCCACTTTCTTCTGAAACACCATTCTCACTCCGAACAGGCGAATTCACTGATGTGCGATAAAGCCGAACATTCAAAACACAAGTCATGGCTCAGGGAAAATTATCTAATACAGAACAGTCCCAGCTCTTCAAATTGATTGCCTGTGCGATGCCCAGCAAATTGTGAAGTGCCCAGGCAAACATGAATAATCATTTGATACAGCAGCACTGAAGTAGGACTGAAGTCTAACGTACACTTTACAGTTTACTCTTACAATCTCCCTCTTCAGTTAAAGTAGACGTCTTGTTAACCGCTACCCACTCTTCCTTCGGTTTCCAAAAGCAGCCACACAGTATTTTATTACCGCTACTTGTTATATTTCAAGTGAAAAGTGAATATACCTGATTTAAATCAATTCATGCTATCAAATCCTTTAATCAGCAAACAGAAATACCTTGCTTACTTTTTTTTTTAAAACACATTTTTACTCTTCTTCAAAAATGGTAACTGTTAAACAGATGAATATTATAAGCCATTACACCCCATTCGGCATTTTCTGTTCCCAAAGCGGTGGACAGGCAGGCTGTGCACATGTAGGCACTTGATTCTGTAGCTTAGCATGACTTAATCAAAAACCCCAACCACGTCAGTTTACATAAAGGCACAAGTGCAACCTTGCTTCAGATCCACAGTACAGACAATTTCATATAGGTAATTTCATCATAACTAAAACTTTTTTTTTTTTACCAGTCTCACTATTCTCTACTCAGTTCTCAATGAAACCAGTAAAATTTATTCTCTAGTTCCATATTTCACTGCAGTAGCAAAGGCACTGGAGCTAGCTGGAGAGCAAGAAAGACAACACGGCATCAGTCGGGTTATGCTATCTAAAAACCGTCCATTCAGATTTGGTGCACCGATTTTATTTCATTTCAAAGATTCAGAGCAGAAGTTGAGAGATGATCCACCTTCTCCTTCTGTGGAAGTGGAGCTATGCTGTGACTTGCTTGTACTCCACCAGCATCTCAGTTGAGGTGGCATTGCTCTCTGACTGACAAAGACACTGAAAGACTCCAAATAAATAGGATATGACCAGAAGAGGCAAAATCTGCTCACAATAAAGGAGGTGCACCCCCCAAAAAATCTTGGCTCCTGGAAGATTCTATATATAAAGAAAGTGATTCAATTATGGACATCCATAAGCTTCACAAGTGTCTTGGTACCACAAATTTAAGCCTGGTAATCCAAAGATTTAGATATGTGTATTTATTTAGTATCCACCAAAACAAAAATCTTGACTCTACCAAATCTAAATGGCAAGCAAATTGGTAAGAGGAACTTCAAAAGAATAATAATCGCAGAATCACAGAATCACTTAGGTTGGAAGAGACCTTCGAGATCATCGCGTCCAACCCTAAACCTAACACTGCCAAAACCACCCCTAAGCCATGTCCCTCAACACCACGTCTACCCATCTTTTAAATACCTCCAGGGATAGCGATTCCACCACTGCCCTGGGCAGCTTGTTCCAATGCTTGACAAAATGAAGACAAAAATAGTTCATCTGACTGTCTTCTAAAGGCCTTAAGAAGAAACAATAACAAAATAACCCTGCCATACCAGATCAACTCAATTAGCTAATCTGCAGTAACACCGTCACTAGCAATGATCAATACCCCAGGTCTGAAAAGGAGGATTGTCTCACTATACCAGGACATGTCAGAGGGTGCTGGAGGAAAATGATTGAGAAACAAATCTAAAAAAAGTTGCATGATGCCTTTTGGAATAATACTTTAATACTAAATAAAAATATAAGAACCCTGTAAAAAAATTCTGCAACACTGCACCTTCATGATCTCAAGATTACAAGTTATGTACTCAGATAATAGAGTTGTACTTTTTTTACTGATGTCCTTCTGAGTGTTCACCTTCTCTCTCATGTTAGAATGATATGAAGAGGGATAATTTATTTTTTCCATCTCTCAAAAGATAAACTACAAACAAGTTTCAGCTACTGCCTGTTCATTATCAGGCTAGGTTAAGCATCCTCAGGTGCTAATAACAGCAATCATCACCAAAAAGATGCTGAATCTTTCACCAGCTTAACTGTTGAGGTAATGACCTTGTCTCCTATAAAATTGCTTATGTTTGCTGACCTTCGCCACCTCCTCAGCGTTTCTTCTGACCACATCTCGTGTGAAACCCTGAAGTACCTCCTCCTATTCACCCGCTCTCCCCCCTCCTGCTCCCCACAGCTATTCTCCAAGCAAAATACAGCACAGGCTGGACAAGCAGAGACATCAGCTAACATTAAGTCAAAAAGAACAAGTAACTCAAACTAAAGCTGCAGCCCTGCCATCAGCGAGGGCACCAATCTGCAACTCGGATACAAGTGCTAGTTTTTCCCCAAACCGAGCTGCATTTTAAAAACAGCTTTAAAAATATCCTTCTCTTCCCTCTCACATCCAGGTGAAACTGCTAGGAAGTCAGAAGTTGGGAGTGGAGGGACTGAAAAAAGAGTGAGGACAGCCAGGTGATCCTCACTGTCACCTCACCTCACACCCATTACGTCTGTTATTTGTCCATAGTTTTATAGCATCATCAAGCACATCAAACAGGGTAGCTGGTATGTCATATAACTGCATTCAGGGAACAGTTCAGTTAGAAATACATTGAGAGATTAATGTAGAGAGTCAAGCTGCTTCAGCAGTGAGCCAGGACATAAGAAGAATTTCCTTGATTTTTCTGTTCTGGTTTAGATTTCTGTTCTACAGCCCCATACCCTTGCACTGGACTCTCATCCAAAAACTCTTGAAACGCCAAATCAATCTACCATTGTAAAATCAAATATTTCCTAAAAATCAAAACAGAAGACACATATGATAAAAAAAAAATGCCAAAGAAAGCTTGTGCTGAAAGTGTTTCTTTCTGGAGAGCTGAACAAAAGTCATGGAATCAAAATATAATCAGGACCAGAAAGGCATCAGAAATACTGGATATGGAGTTTTCTAAAACCAGGTAAATCTATAGACAGAATTAAATGCATTTAGGCTTAATAAACATTTAACTTTCATGAAATTGACATTTCAGTAGGAGTTCAAAGATTATCTTTCCTCAAAAGATAATCCTTTTCCCCACCAAAATAACAATGTTTTCACACATGTGTGAAAATATGTACCTTCTACCTCCAGTTAATATTTGTGTTTTTAACATCTCATACTGTTAAGTTAGCCAGTAGGAAATGCCAGACTCTCAGATCCAAGCAGAATACAACAGGGTTACTTTTTGTGAAAAGTCACTGAAAGGTACTGTGGAGAGTTTGTAAGTTTGAGATAACAATATAAAGAAAAGTTGTTATGAACTTAAGTTACCAATGTTGTAATGCTGATGCAAGTGATAGAACAGAGCTTCAAAACAAGTAAAATCTATGAGTTACAACAACAAATTGGCATTGCAAAAGATCCCAAACAAAGCAAAACGGGAATACACTTACATTATTTGTCTCAAAAAAAAAACAACAAACGGATGAATTCCCTCATGCAAGTCAATTGTTTAAATATACTCTCAAATCAAATCTGTTTTCCTAGATCAACCTACATCCACGTCACATACTTGTTTCTTAATGCCACAGAAGTATTTTACTGAAGTGCTTGACCAATGTCTGACAAACAATTGACCATTTATGCAGTCATCAATTCTCTAATTACTGAAGAAACACCAGGGTTTGGGTATCTTCCACCAGTTAGTGTATTTTGTATCCTTTTCTGTGTATGACATTGTAAGCACAGAAGTTGCCATTCAAAAATCAGAGGATGTATGAAGCTGAGGCACTATTCTGCAACATTTTGTTAAAACGGTGTTCAGGAGACTACACATTGACCTAGAAAAATTGTACATCTCCTAAAAGTGGTAAGCATTTACAGATACGCTGTTATACACAAAACGTAATTCAAATATATCCTCATTTACTGCTTCATTAACCTCCACAGTAATCAGTTCTGTACTAAAAAGACTGAAGAGTATGCCAGCCTGAACAAGATTACCGTTTGTGTCCCAGCTATACATAAAACAGCTCTATTGTGCAAGAAAATGGCAGTATTATGAAGGATTTCCCTATTCTCTCAGAAGCAGCTGATACTTGGCTGGTGAGGACAACACCCGAGCTATGAAACTACTTTCAGTTTCCTGAAGCAAGTTTAAACTTCTGCTCAACTGTGACAATAGCAAAGTAAAATCTTTATGAAGGTTTGGCTTTTTCCAAACTGCATTCTCAACAATCTTAAAAGACAGTATTATTCACAAAAAGCTGGGAAGAGACACTCCCATGCAATATAAACCGGGTAGCGCTGCTAGTTGAACAGACTTACGGGAGCAAATAGCAGCTGTGCTATCTTTTCAGTTTACCTGAGCTACAGAATTTCTGAGGATCATAAATGGTTGCAGAAGTTAGTCACAGTGCTATTAAAGGTTTTGAGGACAAAGTTTGACACAGTCAGAGGCAAAAACATCTCACAAAGTCAATTTGGAAACAGGCATTTGTTTTCCCAATGAGAAGTTTCAATATTACAAATGTCAAACAGCACTCAGTCATTACAGTTATGTTAACTAAAGCTTTTTGAGGTAATCACATAATTGAGAGTTTAATCTCTACATTACAAAAGCAAAGTGAAATACAAAGGGATGACAGCACAGTTACCTGATGTGTATTTGCACTGTTTACAGAGTTTATTCAGAAAAAAGACAAAGACAAATTCAGTTCCCTTGAAAATACCTTCGACAGCTGGTTGTGCTTTACATTCCTCACTGGCTTCCTACGTGGCAACAAGAGACTAAAAATAGCTCATGTACCATAACACAAACCCAGTCTGTGAAGTTCTGCTAATAACTGTACAGTATCACTCTCTTCACTACTGTAGGAAAAACAAGCAACCAAGACGTAATGTTCCTTAAGGTCTGTGGAGATCAAACAGCAGCAGGACTTAAGGAGTCAGTTCACCCATGGCAAGTAAGAAACCTTCCCGGGCTTCATTTATTACCAGTTCCTACAGAATTGAAACATTTATCTTAAAAAGTCTCATCTATGCTGAGTTTCACAGGCACAGAGCAACTCAAAAAAATGAAGTATTTGCGTAATTACGTTACATCTTTCCTGAAATTATCAGATCAAATTATGTTCTTAAGCCCCCCTACAGATGTCAACAATTAGGGACCTGTAGCATTGGTCAGCAGCAGTGCTAACAGTGTCAGCTGCCTTAGACATCCCCTGGGAGCTCCACAGTCTCCTCCCTTTCCCTGCCAATATCACAACTGACTACAAACTTCAAAACAGAGATATTAATCAAGTTCTCTTTGCTGCTGCAGCATAAATACTGTTTTTAGGGTGCCTGTAAGTTATACCCATTACCTACACACATATCCAACTTCCCTTTTCAGTATATCAAGTACAACAGTCAGAGCTCCATCACTGCAAAACCTTGACGATCTGAGAACCTGCTTTTTCTTCCCCAAACACCTTAGGAATGTTTTGAATTCTCCAACTTTATCAGACACCTGCTAAACAGCCACTGCACAAGGCAGAGATGGTTTCTTCACAATCACTAGAGAAGTGCAGAAGGAAAACAGCAAGAATGCTAAGGCCAGCCTGGCCTCTCTCGGGAGCGTCTAAGAGGAGGAGAAGCACTGACCTCCTCTAGTGGCTATGGATGTCTGGAATGACACTCACATTTCAGTCAAACTTAATAGTCTCAATAAAGCTGAAAAAAGAAGCTACTAGGATACATTTCTCACTACGGCGCTGCTCTAAGCTGTGGTGGGGACCAGGATTAATCTTTTGCTACCACTCAGCATGTTGTTTTACTCTTCCAATTTAAGACATGCTAAAATCTATGCATAAAGCCAAACAAGAAAGATTTCTTCTGTGAGGCCAAAGTAAAAGCACATTATGAAAAAAGACCTTGGGGAAGTGAAAAGAAATTTGGAATTCTTTATTTTACAGAACACAGAAGCCAAAAAAGCATATACCAGGGTTCATTCCCACCAAGCATCACAGAAAATATGAAACAAAAAGGCAGACAAGGGGAAAGAAATCATTGCTTAGGCATTAGGAACAGAGGGGGAAAAGCTATTGAAAACAACATACAGAAATAGATCCCTATACCCATTATGGGAAAGACATAGTCAAGTTTCACAGAAAAGGGATCAAGGAAGGCAAAGTATCACAAGCTTCAGTTTTAGGGCCTTAAAAAGAAAGTTCACTGACCATATTGCTATTAAGTACATTTTATTCTGCCAATCCAAGCGGGGCATTATGGCAAGACCTATGTTATTTTTAATGGAAAACTGATAACAGTTGCTACTATTAATCTCTTAGTTGTGTAATTGATAATCTGGTTCAGGTTGGTTCCTGCAGCTTTTCAACAAACAGCGGTAACTGAACAGTGCTAATTACCAAAAACTGAGTTTTGCCTACATGACAGCTTTTGTCACAGTTGGCACAGAGATTTCTACTAATGCTTTCAACGAAGTCTGGCATAGACATAACAGAGAAGGCAGGAAAAGTCTGTTACAGCCACTGCTTCAGCGGGATTTCAGCAATGATCAGTAAAACCCTGCCTACAGCAGAAAACCAGCAGTCACTCAATGAGCACACATTTACAGTAGACTCTACATGGCACTTTCCTCAGCTACTCAGTGCACAAATGCGAGGGGAAATGGACTGATGCCCCTCCGGCTCTCTCACAGCCCTCTCCAGACTCGTCATGCAGTTTCCAATAGTGGCACTTTCCCTCCCCCTCCCCTTCAGCACTCCAGGTCATCGCTAAAGCAGCATCAACTACAAGAAAGCCATATAAAGTCAGCCTGGCTATGGAGAGACTATAAAAAAACCCACATGCAACAAAACTCTTGTTTTGCCACACCCAAAACATTTTCTGGGGTACAGCACTGGTGCGTGTTTAGCAAACTGGGAAATTACAGCTCTCCGCTGCAGGAAGTAGAGGAGACAACAGTATTTTTACATCCCTCTGATGCCTAAAAGTGAGCCCTGACTCTGTATGAACAAAGTGTAAAAATTGTTTATTAAAGATGATATTTTTCATTCATGTAATAGTAGAAGAAGAGAAATATGCTTAAGAAAGCCTGGACAGTTTCCCATTCCACTCCAGTCTGCATCTCTCAATTCTCCTCCCAAACTTTAAAGAGGGACTAGAATAACTGAAGTCTGCAATGAGACTATGGGTAAACACAGTTTGAGTTGTGGAATTACTTATTTTGTGGGTATTTTCGGTGAGGGAAGATCAGACACCTAAATCTTTTTGTTAGCATTGTAACTTACACTACCCTTCATTATCCACTCTGCCCTGTAACTTCTACTTCCGCAACTTCCTAACTCCAAAATGCTCATGTTAACATGCCTACAGTTTGTTCACCAAGCCAGCATAAAAACCCCAACCAACATATACATGGTTATTTTTAGAGAGAATTCTAAAATCTTAAATAACAGGAACCAGACATTTTCTATTTTCTCACAGCTAATTCTGAAAACAAGTCTGAAGTTGAATCTGAAGGTTTGCTGTGGAGGGTTTTTTTTGTTTTTTTCGGGTTGTTTTTAAGCTTTTGTACAAAAAGTAAAACTGAAAAAATCCTTCCCAATGAAATGCTTCAATTTTAAAACCAATGAAGGCAAGTATTAAAGGTCATGTGTTTGTATCTATTCCTAAAAGTTTAGTGTTCCTGAAAATGTCCAGTAAGTAAAATCTCACGTGTCTCACTATGCTGTCTATCTTAGAAAGCTGCTGTAATGCAGAACTCACTTGTGACTTAACTTACAAGTTTTCTGAACAAGAAAAATACTCAGTTTTGAATAAATACTAGTTTTGAATAAAAGACATAAACTTACACTCTTTAAGGGGTTTTTAGAGCTTTGAAAAAAACACCACAAAAAGGTATTTCCTGGGCATTTTTGACTGCAAAACAATAAAAAAAAAATAAAGCTCAAATGTACTTACCTTGATAGGGGCTGTTGAGAACTTGACTTTTCGGTCTGGCTCAGGATCTTCCTCTTCAGAAAGTCCAGGAAACTCCTCATATTCACTGTCATACATATACTCCTCCTCCTCCTCCCCCTCCAAAATTTCTTTCCCCTCAGGCCCTTGGTTTTCTGGCTCTGTATCCCTGTCATCATCAAAAGCTGCATTCTCTATTCCAAAGGCACTGAAGCTCTCGCTCTGCTTTTCCACCACTTGCTCTTCTTCTTCAGTATCCCCTTCCTGCTCTAGAACATCCTGAACTCGTGTAACTGGACCATCTCTCACAGACATCCCATTTCTTTCTTCCTCCCGATTGGTCTTGCTGCCCTCCTTAAACCCTTCTACTACTTCCAAGGAGTAGTCACTCCTCTTCCCTTCCTGTACTTGACATCCCAGCGGCTGATCTTCTTGAACAAAGCGCTCTTTCTCCAAACCTTCTTTTTCATGCCCTGAGGTTTCATCTGCGCAAGTCCCCTCCACGGGGGAAACCCTGGAGAGAACACTATCTGATCTCCGCTGAACCTCCTGACCAGGCATACTGCTCGTACTGCTGGTATCCCACAGGCTTCTCTCAAGTACCAGTTGATCTCTTTTGTCTTTTCCAAGTGCCTCGCTCATCTCATCTCTGAGGATCATAGGCACTTTGGTGGATGCAGCCTTCTCCGGACATCCTTCAGCAACAGCAGATGAATGCAAACTGTTGTCACCTCTCAAATGGTCCTGATTCGGAGGACCATCGTTTTGGGAAACTTCTTTGGATTCTTCAGTATCACTGTCACCCAGAAAGCTTTCCAGCCTCCTAGAAATGGGCCCTGCATTCAGGAAAGAGGATTTGGAACCACTGTTGGGATGTTGCTGCTTGGACTCCTCATTACCTTGATTTTCAACTTTCTCCAGCGCAACCGGAAGACCTGCTTCTGTATTAAAGCTTAAATGGTCCACCACATTGCTGCAATCAGAAGCCGAACTGCGTCTCCTCTTATCTTCGCTTCTTTCACATTTGCTGGGGGAGTACCGGTCCACTGAGCTCCGTTGCTTTATATTTCTCTCAAATAGCTTCCTGGTCTCTGAAAATTTTTCTGCCAGGGCAACTTTGTCCAAGTCTGCCTCATCGCTGCTACGGATGACCTTGTCAGCAGCAGAAGGCACAGACAATGAATCCACAGGACTACCGCAGGGGCTGGTACTTGCATTAAGAAGATTATTCTTTTGGACAATGAGGAAAGATGGGCTACCTGGAGAAGGTCCGTACTCTGCTGCTGTGGCCCGGCTGGTTAATTTGGTCTCAGCAGGTGGACTGCTTTCACAAGAGGGTGTGGAAGAAGAGCCCCCCATTTGCAGAAACATACTTTTGATCTTGTGTACTCTATTGCCGTAAGTGGCAGCTCTGCCTCGGCTGTGTGGATCATTTCCCCCTCCATTGGCAGAGGTGGTCAGCTTCTGATGCAAGCCCGATTTGTTGGAAGCGTTCTCAGGATTGTTGACGCCATCAAAAGAGCATTTGATAGCATGGAAATCGGATTTATAGGCATTGCGGTGTGGCGAAGCACTTCTTAAAGTCCTTTCCCCTTTGCCTTCGGTTTTCATCATTGTCAGAGAGCTCCCTCGACTCCTGAAGAAGAATGCGGGGGGACGACTCCCAGGCACAAAGCTTCCACCCTCCAACACCAGGCAAGAGCAGATCCCAGGGAAGACCCGACAAGCAGCCTTTCACTCGGCCAGCCTCGCCGCTCGCACTGAACGGAGCGCAGGGGAGCGTTCCCGGGGAGAAAGAAATCACAGCGCGTCAACGGCGGCACCGGGCATTATCCCCAGCGCGGATGGCGGCATCCGGAGAGGCATCTGCGGGGAGAGACAACGGAGTTTTCATCAACTCGCGGCCTCGCCGGCGAGCGACACGAATCCGAAACGGGCGGTGGGAATCGCCGCCCCCCGCGGGATGAAGCCCATTGTGTCCGCTGGGACGCGCGGACCCAGCAGCGCCTGCCCGCCCGGGCACCGACCTGGCGGCTCCGACGGGGGATGCGGCGGCGGCGACGGGCGGCCCC